>OZ038460.1:14576723-14753482 GCA_964036195.1 Sphaerolaimus hirsutus | reverse complement strand
GCCTAAGTGTCCCAAAACAAGATCATCACCCAACTGCATTTAAAAAATGCTGCAACAACATACCTAATATAAAACTGAATCGGGTTGGAACACTATTTCAGCCAAAAAAAATTTGTTTCAGTAGGGCACCCACCCTGTGCCATAAACGGTAGAATGAAAATTTCACTTTAAACCATTTTTTTGTTTCACTTACAAAGTTGGTTTACAAAGTTCACTAGAGAATGGTCTAAGGTTCAAAGTTATGTAAACAACATAACCTCTAAAATGCCTCCATAAGGAAATTTGCTTGGGGTGAATTCTATGATGTCAAAATGATGTCATTTCAGGAACAAAATTTGACAAAATTTTCACTTTTTCATTCACCCCAAATAAATTTCCTTATGGAAGCATTTTAGAGGTTATGTTGTTTACAGTACTTTGAACCTTAGACCCTCCCCTGCTGAACTTTGTAAACCAACTTTTAAGTGTGATACAAAAAATTGGTTTAACGTGAAATTTTCAGTCTGCTGTTTATGGGACAGGGTGGGTGCCCTGCTGAATAAATTTTAATGAGCAGAACTAGGGTTCAAATCTAATTCAATTTTATATCAGGTATGTTCTCACATTTTTTATAATGCAGTTGGGTGGCAAACTTGTTTGGGACACTTGGGCTGTTCTTAAAAAATTATCAACTTGTTTGCTATGACCCATGCTTTAGTGGGTCGTCGGCAGCCGCCCCACTGGTGTATTGTGGGGGGGTTGTTGGCAAAACATCCCCCAAATTTCAGCTTTCTACCGCCCTCACAGCTGGAGATATAGCCTTCAAAGTGTAGCTAATCAAGTGGGTGGTGAACTTGCTTGGGACATCAAAAACGCCACAAAAATTGTTGCATATAGGGCGACCCACCCTGTAGTGAGTCGCCGCACCTCCCACCATTGTTGGGGAGTAGGGGGGTCTTACGCCTTTATATATACAAAGTTTCAGAGTTATAACACCCCCATGGACGGAGATATTGCATTTGAAGTGAAATAAAAAAATGGGTGGTGAACTTGTCCGGGAAGGTGTTTATATGCAAAAGAGATTAGCCACATGTGGACATGTCTGTATCTGTTGCTTCACAGGTGGACAACAGGCAAACTTCGGCTTTCATGGGAATATGCAATTGTGTGCTTTGAAGTGACTGACTGACTTTTTGAGATTTTTTTGACATGCATTGTTATTGCAATATTGTCATTTTTGAGGGGGGGGGGGTTAGTATTTTGCCAGAATTTATTTAAATGCGATGATTTATTCATTGTTTGTAATGTATGCAGATGTAGAAAAATGCAACAAAAACCACCATGTATACCATATATACTTATATAAGACTATAAACCTGGCAATATATAATATAAATAGGTATTTCTTTGAATCTACCATATTTATTCAAGGTATACCCCTCAAAATACCCCCCTTGATATCAGTGTAAGTAGAATGTAATTGCCAAAAACTGTAGTTTGTGATCTGTTTAAATGCAGAACACATTAAAAACAATGACTGTGTTATGTTTGCAAAGGTTTTATACCATCTAAATACTTATACAAGACTAGATGCACTTATACGTGGTGGTTTTTGTTGCATTTTTCTATATCTGCATATGTTACAAACAATGATAGATTAAAAAATTCTGGCAAATACTAACCCCCTCCTCAAAATGGCAATATTGCAATAACAATGCATGTCGAAAAATCTCAAAAAGTCAAAAACTAATGAAGTCAGTCAATCACCTCACAGCACACAATTGCATATTCCCATGAAAGCCAAAGTTAGCCTGTTGTCCACCTGTGATGCAACAAATACACACATGTCCACGTGTGGCTAATCTCTTTTGCATATATTAGATATTAGTTTCACATCAAAGGAAAGTTAATCCATCAATTTGAACGCATGGTGACCTTAATACATAAAAAGTGTTTGGATTCTGCCTTATTTTGTTTGGATTATGCTGCAGTTGGTGGAACAAAAAAGTGTTTGGATTTTGCCTCATTTTTGTTTGGATTTTGCCTCATTTTTGTTTGGATTCTGCCTAAGTTTGTTTGGATTATGCTGCAGTTGGTGGCACAAGAATCTGTTTGGATTTTGCCTCATTTCTGTTTGGATTTTGATGCAGACTCCAAAAATCTGAGTTGACACACCCGTGTCAACAAGTGTGCTGGCCGCCAAACACCAGTTTGACAAACTATTTTGAATTTTAAATAAAAACCCAGGGCTACGAGGATGATGATGAAGACAATGGCCACTTATCACACGATCACGATCACGAATCTCCAAGCAAAGAAACGCAGTCGAAATCAGATGGTGATAAGACTGAGGATGGTGATAAGGGGAAAGGCCGTTAGTGATATTTGTTGCTTATTGCATGTCAATTGACAATGGCAATGTGTATACTCGGCGTACGTGATACTCTGCCCTCACACTGATTTATGTCTCGTGTTGGAAGCGTGCCAATGACTATCAAATCATCTGTAAAAATATGAAAAAATTCATCGATGTGAATATGTTAATGAATAACATTATAACAACAATCAATTTTGTCATCTTTTTTGAAACTCGGACGCGTTAACCATCGTTGGCACACTTCCAGCAGGAACCACGCGTGCAGGGTGTAAAGTAACCGGAGTATATGTACATTTTTACATGACAGTCTGGTATTTACCAACTTTCAGAAGTGCGAGCTTATTTTGATCTCACTATTTTTATTTGTTTATAATTTATCGCGGCCTTCTCATCGACCAAACTCCGGAAGAAGACACGCGATATCATTCATTTGAGGTTTGTAATAAAAACACGACGTGATTTGAAAAAAGTGAAAGACAACAAATGGCGCACAAAAATTATGACAAAATTGCCGGCACGCACACTAGTTGGTGACCGAAACTTTCAAAGCTGACAAATCTGTCGAAAACACATTTGAGTTGATCGGCACATGGGTATTCCGCCAACTACCGTATTACCTCGAATTATCCCCCCCTGAATTAACTCCCCCTCGAATTAACTCCCTCAAAATGGGCAGGGAAAATGATAACCCCCCTCGCAATCCCCCCTGGAATGATGTACATCATGTATGCAATGTACATGATGTATTTATGACTGCTAATTTCCATTGCAGCTATACATAAACTAGTTTGTGTTGCTATCTACGTTTTCATGTACAAATACATCCTGCTTGGACGCATTTATTACCTGTTTTGGGTAACCAAATGCCTACTATTTACTACGATCTTTACGAAAATTTCTGACGAAATAAAAAGCCCCCACCCCCCTCAAATTTTGCTGCCGAATTTATAAACCCCCATGGGGGTATTTCGAGGTAATACGGCACTTTCAGGCAGGTGAAAAATAGTTCATCATGGTGAACTTGAATGTATTAAAAAGATTTATTAGTTTGGCTAATTTCGATTGTTGGCTAGTGCGTATCGAGCAATTTATAAGTTATGAAAGAAAATCACTCGCGTCAATACACTCACGCTTTACAAATTCTTTTTTGTCAACATCTGTGTCTCTCAATGTAAACGCTGGAACGCTCTCTTGCGCAGCTGTAATTTTTTGCGATTGTCGCTTTTGCAGTCGTTTTTAAGATAAAAAAGTATTATTCGGTTCACGAATATTTTGCACGTCTGTATAAACGGATCTCCTATGGAAGAGGTGCTGGAGCGGAGGGGGGGCGGGCTTTCCACGCAAATGCTTCCATGCTCCATCAGTTGAGGCCTATTACTCATCAAAACCCATTACTCATCTAAACCCGTTACTTATCTTATCAAATCCATTACCCATCCATAGATGGGTAAGGTGTCTAGATGCGCAATGCGTCTATATTAGGTAGGGATAAAAAAAAACAATTTTATAAGCACCCTGATTTGATTTGATTTTTTTTTTAAATAGTTGGAGTCAAAATGTGTCCTATTTTTTCTTGAAAATCGCATCTGAGGGGCTATAGATTAACTAAAAACCATATAAATAAATTAATTGCCAGTGCACAGTTAATCTCTTTGTGGTAAAATAGTTACTGTAGAGCTTTGAAAAGCTAAAATTAGATGGGTAACGGATCAAGATGAGTAATGAGTTTAGATGAGTAACGGCACAGACCCGCTCCATCTACCCATCTATACCAGACCCCGCCCCATCTATCTTTCCTAGGCAAACATTTTGGCTACTACCCCGGCCCCTGAACCATCCCTATCGTGCAGCTCTCTATTTACATAAAAGGGATTTGCCAAGGGACATTTGCAAAATCCCCGTGCAATAATTAAACACCCAAAGCAAAATCAAAAATATGAAAATCACACTCACGGTGGCTGGAAGCTGGACCAGAGAGTTCACTCTTTACCACTGGCTCTCTTTTAGGGCCGTTACAATCAGGGTCTGAATTAGGAAGGAAACAAATTATCACAAATATCGAGTCAGTTGTCACAATACTTCCATAATAACATGAAACCAATTGTTAGACTTTGGGGGCTTTTATATAATTGTAAATCGGCCCTCCAATATTTCATAAAAGGGGCGGCTGAGATACAATTCTGATGGCTTCTGAGAGAGTGCTTTCTTTGGGGCTGACATTTTCAGTTGAGCTGGCTAACACCTTCTTTTCATTCAGAAACAGTCATGAAGAATGAGTATTTTTTTTACATATTTTACAAAACATCGGGACTGCGTGATAATTTGACCCCGTTAACAAAGCGGTCATGGTCCCAATCCAGCCCCTCGCGTTAAATGCGCAAAACTCTTTCTGGCCACAGTATTTTGGGTGGTAAACCAACCAAATCTAGACCTATCATAGGTAGTATCAATCGCTGCCAATGACGATTTCAACGCGTCGAGCAGATTTTTATCGCCGTGCAAATGTTGAATGTGTCCCTGAAGCTGTCTCGTGGTTGGAAACCCCTTTCCACAATGTAGGCACTCGTGACGCAATTTGCCATCTTGATGTAATTTCATGTGCTCATCAAGTGCCTTTTGTTCGGCGAATTTGATCATGCACACATGGCACGAGAATGGGTGACTGGAAGCAATGTATTGCCGCAAGTGTTGAATGTACCACCTGGGGGCAGTCCCAGAACCTGTAAAATACCCTGTAAAATGTCAAATGTCCTGCAAAGTATCAAACGTCATGTAAAATGTCCCGGAAAATAGCAAACATACGTTTGCCATTTTCCAGGGCATTTTACACGACTTTACACACTTTGCGTGACCCTTGACATATAACACGGTCTTTTACAGGGTCTGGGACTGGCACTTGGAGGTGTACCTGTTGTTGCACCCAGGACACAAAAAGTCACCCCTGTGGCGCCTGTAGCGCCTGGCAATTCTGTGAGTTCCCGACACCAAACCGGTGTTCTGCAACGGAAAACAGCCGGGTGCCGGCGCTCGTTCCACCATAAGGCGAGCTGCGAAAATGTTGCGCACACATTTCAAGTGGTGTCTTGATGAATTTTGATCCTCCCGAGGGTTGGATATGTAACAAATCGGGGGGATAGACAGCTGATATTTTTGGGGGATGGAGGGTTCAAAATGTGAAATTGCGCGATTGCAAAAAAAAATGCAAAATACCTAGTGCATAATTTGCCAACACTTTTTATAAGTGCTGTGACCCTTGCGCTTTTTTCCAAATAGTGCTTGAAAAAAGCGCTAGCCATCCCTAGTCTGGTAGTGGCACCCGGTTGATTTTTCATGCTCCCAATCACTGACAACGTTTCTCCCTACTAGACTGACCTGGACCAGCCTGGCCACATGTTTCATCCGAATCATTTTTTACCCTCTCTTCGAGAAAGTGTTTGTCATCATCAGCAGGAAATTGAGCCTGAAAAAATTTATTAAAATAAAAATGCACATGAATAATTTACCTTGGTCTAGAGTTGGAAAAAAAACGTTTGTTTAACCCGATGTTTTTTTATTAAAAAAAACGTTTTTTTTATAAATAAAAAACGTTTTTTTTTTATAAAAAACGTTTTTTTAAAAGCTCCCAGATATGACCTTGTGTCAACATATATAGGTATATCAGACAGTGGCAATACTCTGTGATGTTATGTAAACACCTGTTTACCTCGGTCCGCACCTTTGCGATTTTTTAATAAAAAGTTTTGTTGCTGACCCACCTAACTTTACAGCGAATTTCACCCTATACAAAAAGTAGCCCAAAGAGTTGCCTAAATGCCCATTGGGGCACCCCCCATTGTAACGTCATGTGGGCTATGTAAATGGCCCACACATTTTTTTATACCAAAATGCAGTGATCACCTTGCTCCATACGCGCTTCATTAAATGATTATATTCTGTCAGTCAAGGCCAGAAAACTGCTTGAAAGACAGAAAGGAGTCCTAGCTTAGTGCCAAATGCCATTTCAATGGGTAATTTACAGATAAAAATGAGATTAGGACATTTTCAATTTGTTCTGATTTGTACAGCAGATCACAATCAGCTGTGTTTGTGATCGCTTTTTCTGCTCATGCTACATCTGTTCACACAGAGTATGCTTCTGTCTGAAAGAGAAATCCTCAGGCATTTTTTAAAAACTGACTCGGCCTAAATACAGCATTCCACACAAGAGAATTCAAGGAGCGAATGTCAATTTCGGTCAATGTCAATTTCGGTAAAAACGTTTAAAAAAAACAGCGGCAAACCCTACCTTGGTCTACTAAAAAACACGTTTTCTACCCATTTAGTTTAGTCGGTATATCACCTGGTGCAAGGACGTATCCAGAAGTGGCGGGAGCCGCAGCGCCCGCCCCTCCCCCCAGTTCCCGGGTCAGACATGGTCAGATAGATAGACAGCTGGAGCGTTTAGGCTGTAACCCGCCAAGCCCCCCGTACTGAACCCCCTACAGTGGCCATGTAGACCCAGTGCTACACCCCTGTTTACCATGGTTGGCACCATTGACACATTTTCAGAAAACAATTCATAACTTTGCTATACCAAATTGTATTTGGCCAAGTGGGGTATCCCCTTGTAGGGCAATTCAAGCCCTACAAGTGCATATAGGGCATAACTGATTATCTCTTCTCTAGAGCATTTCATGGGCCAGATAAATTATTTTATTCATTTAAAGCTGATCACCATGGTTGGCACCCTAGTGTTTCTTGGTCTTAAATCCTGAATTCCAAGGCTGCATTCTGCAGCAAATGGCAGATTTGAAGAAGTATGGTACCCAGCCAGTTCTGAGTGTCAAGGCCCAGTTAAAAAGGCATTTTGATGACTGTTTTCATTCTATTTTCTGCAACATGGTGGCGGATGATAAAAATAGCTATTTTAGCCATTTCCATTGCTTTTCAGTCACTGAAAATGCCTTGGCTGATGAATATGTCATCCACATCCTGTGATATGACTTTGTCATGGCTACATATGTTTTGTAAATGGACTGGAGATGGCCAAGTACTGATGTTGATTTCATCAATGGCTATTTCTCCAGACATAAGGCCCTCATGTTCGAGCATGTTGTAAAGGCAACATCTCTCTGACTGTGAGAGGAATGTTCAAGCTTTAAAATGAGTGCTTCCATGCATAAATCTGTTCACACAAATGTGAGATATGCTACAGCAAAATTGTAACTGCCATTATCTTGCCTATTTACTACTGAATTTGCAAATTTTTATGAGAAAATGATTTTTGACATAGCCAATCTCATATTTTTTGTGAACAGATTTATGCATGTAAGCACTCATTTTAAAGCTTGAACAATTCTCATACAGTCAGCGATGTTGCCTTTACAACGTGCTTGAACATGAGGGCCTTATCAGGGACGTATCCAGGATTTTTGAGCGGGGGGGGCTGCTTGTTTACGGAGCCCGGCGAGGGGGGGGGGGGCTCAGCCCCCCCCCCTAAAATTTTAGCTACATAGTAGCGGAATGGCGCCATGGCGCTGGCGCCATTAGTAGGCGCCACGCCATGGCGCCATTGGCGTTGGCGTCAGCGCCATGGAATGCTGTATACCGTATTTCCTCGAAATACCCCCCCCCTCGAAATACCCCCCCTCAAAATGGACACTATGAACTTATAAACCCCCCCCCTCGAAATACCCCCCCCCCAAATTTAGTGTATAGAGAACGTAAATGACAAAGGCTGCGGTTTGTCATCCCGGCAATGCAGAACACACGTAAAAAACGATGACTCTGTTATGTGAGAACAGTGTTTGTACGACTACACACTTATAAATGTCTTTAGAGTCTTATAAATGGCTATTTTTGTTGCATTTTCCGACGTCTGCGTACGTTTCAGACGACATTTTAGTACTGGGATTTCAAAAAATTTCTGGCGAAATAATAAACCCCCCCCTCGAAATACCCCCCCTCAAAATTCTCACTCTGAAACAATAAACCCCCCGGGGGTATTTCGAGGAAATACGGTATGTATGTAAATATACATACAAAACAGCAAAAAGCACAAAATTTTCAATGATTTGCGGCCACATGGAGCAAATCTGATGATAATACCTTATATCTGGTGAAGAATGCGCGCTTGCGCGCAAAATTTTACGCTGACGTTGAAAAAGTCGCATTTTCTGGTCACTTTCTGGTCTCGCCCCGGGAGGGGGGGGGGCTGCAGCCCCCCCCCCCGCCCCCCCCCCTGGATACGGCCCTGGGCCTTATGTCTGGAGAAACAGCCATTGATGAAATCAACATCAGTACTTGGCCATCTCCAGTACATTTACAAAACATATGCAGCCATGACAATATCATACCACAGGATGTGGATGACATTGTCATCAGCCAAGGCATTTTCAGCAATTGAAAAGCAATGGAAATGGCTAAAATAGCTATTTTTATCATCTGCAGCCATGTTCCAGAAAATATGAGGAAAACAGTCATCAAAATGCATTTCAAACTGGGCATTGACACTCAGAGCTGGCTGGGTGCCATACTTCTTCAAATCTGCCATTTGCTGCAGAATGCAGCCTTGTAAATCAGGTTTTAAGGCCAAGAAACACTAGGGTGCCAACCATGGTGATCAGCTTTAAATGAACAAACGAATTTATCCCATTTATTGGCCCATGAAATGCCCTAGAGAAGAGATAATCAGTTGTGCCCTATAGGGATGGAAAAAAAGCGCTTTTTTTTAACGGCCCCGCTTTTTTTATTAAAAAAGCGCTTTTTTTAAAAAAACGCGCTTTTTTCGCTTTTTTTCAAAAAATGTCGAGACGTTCCCTAAAAACCTCCCAAATATGGTTCTGTATCAATATATACAGGTATATCAGACAAGTGGCAGTACTTGCGATGATATATAGCCATATAATGGCTGTGTAGTCATTGGATAACATGATCAGTGGTGATTTCTGCCAAAAAATTACTTTTTATGTTGACTCATCATATATATCTCGGTTTGTGAATGTTTCATGACTTTGAGTGAAGTTAGGCATGAAATAGTGCTTATATACCAGGCTAGAAGAGAAGGCTAATACATTGAGACTAATGTTCCCCACTGTTGAAGTATTTGGGAGCACATAAGCTGATTATTCTATACTACACTAACATATCACAACTTGTTATTACATGATAGCATGCAGGGATAGAAGCAATGACACTAAAAATGCCACAAAACCAATGAAAACAGCCACCAGTGGTAATTTGCATGTGAAATTTTGCGCTTGCGCACAAAAAATAGCAAAATACCTAGTGCATGAGTACAAAATTTTTTGCCAGCGCTTTTTTTTTAAAAAAAGCGCTGGGACCCTAGCGCTTTTTTTTAAAAAAAAGCGGCGTTTTTTTAAAAAAAGCGCTTAAAAAAAAAGCGCTTGCCATCCCTAGTGCCCTATATGCACTTGTAGGGCTTGAATTGCCCTACAAGGGGATACCCCACTTGGCCAAATAAAATTATGTATAGCAAAGTTATGAATTGTTTTCTGAAAATATCTCAATGGTGCCAACCATGGTAAACAGGGGTGTAAAATACGTGGGCCGTAACATATTTCTGCTCAACCAAGCTCGACCCAAAAATGCAAATTTTACCGAAAATAAAAAAATCACCTGCGCATCATCATCCAAAGTAGCTGGGGTTTCGTTCGTTGCCTGGTAGAGACACCATAAAGGTGTGGTGCCGATAGAAACCGCATTCTTGTGTTCCTTAGTTCGATGACGCAGCATATCGCAACGACTGTCGAACACTTTGTCACATACTTTGCAGATACCGGCATAGGGTTGATATACAATATCTTCCTTCTGCGGCTGACGATGGTGGGTCTGCCTGGGAGCAGTCCCTGACCCTGTAAAGTGTCATGCGAAGTGTCAAAAGTCATGTAAAATGCCCTGCAAAATGGCAACCGAGTTGTTATTTGCAGCGCATTTTACATGACTTTTGGCACATCGAATGACATTTGACATTTGGCAGGGTCTGGGACTGGCACCTGACGTGCTTACAGCAGGTGATCTTTCTGGTGAACCGTCGTTCGCAAATGACACATTTGTAAGGCATTGTGGAATGGCGGCGTGTTCTGAACGGGTGGTGGGGGTTTATACTTTAGTATACAATATATACCATAAGAAAGAAGTACACTAAACACAAACACGCGCCACTATATAAACGATAAGCCGTTCACACAACCACTCATCGTGGAAAAGAATGAAAAATAACACAAAATGTGATGAAACAGACTCACCTCAAAACCTCTCGAATACTACAGACCTCTCTAGATAAATAGTAACAAATGTTCATAAATAGTCAACGGCCTTAATATCCATTATTATTCACACTGTATCAATGATAAAATTAATTGACTGCAAATTGGGCACATTGCCAAACGTCACTTTTTCAGTTGTGCAGCTTGTCAGACACTGTAGATGTTTATGTCAAAATGTTTTGTGTTTCAAGATAACAGATTGAAGCAATAAAGACAATGTAACAGTACATAATGTAGTAAAAAATATCAAAAACATCTTACAAAATGAGAATAACCAGTGCAGTAAATTTCTTTTTGAAGTAGTTACCTGCAAATAAAGTTTTGGATACGAATAGAACGAGTAGTCAGGTGAAACTTCCATGGCGCTAGCGCCAAAGCAAAAAGAGCCATGGCGCTTTTGGCGCTTGGCGCTATTTTGCTGTGGCGCCATGGCGCTTTTGGCGCACGGCACTATTTTTGACCGGAGCCAGGAACAAAATGCCTGGCGCTGGTGCATCGGGCTAGCGCCAAAGCAAAAAGCGTCATGGCGCTTCTGGCCCTTGACGCTATTTGGCTCTGGCGCCATTGGCGCTTGGCGCTAGGGGTCGGAAAAGCGCCATGGCGCTTCTGGCGCTTGGCGCTATTTGGCTCTGGCGCCATTGGCGCTTGGCGCTAGGGGTCGGAAAAGCGCCATGGCGCTTTTGGCGCTTTTCACATCACAAGGCCTGGCGCCATGCCCATAAAAAGCACCATGGCGCTTAGCGTTGGAAAAGCTTCGTGACGCTTTTGGCTCGTTGCGCTGAGTTCGTGAAAGTGCCATGGCGCTTTTTCCACCACTAGTCGCTACAATATTGATTACCATCTGCTACTTATACATTCACATTTATAGGTACCGTATTTCCTCGAAATATTCCTTGGGGGTGATTGTTTCATAGTGAGAATTTTGTGGGGGGGGGGGGTTAAACGAGGGGAGTATTTCGAGGGGGGGGCAATATTTTGCATGTATCTGCAATTTGGATGTTTTTAAACTGAACATTTCTCTGCCCGTCCCAAGCACTAACTGGGGCTTGCGTAAAGATGGCAAACCCGATGAAAAGTGTAACATTTTGTTCAATGGATAATTGATTTTTTGGGTTGATTTTCAACATTTTATATGCATTTTTAGCCAAAATTACTGGAAAAAAATCGATTTTAAAGTGCTTTTTAGTGGTGAAATGAAAATTTGAAAAACTTCAACAAAAAATTTGAATTGTTTTTGAGCTATTGTTTGCCATCGTTATCCTGCAGTGATTTATGGCGCACTACCAGGCACTATGCTGTTTTTCAAAGATTACAGCAAATACCGGGCAGACCGACAGCTAATTCAAATGTTGGCAAGCACCCATGTGTGCATTTGTAAAAAGTAAACAATAACTAGGCACGTGTGCAGGGTGATGCACTAGCGCAGACGTTTTCTATGGGTAAATCTACAAACAGTGATGCAAGTGATGCAATGAAGGATAGATGCACACATAAAAGAGCAATATACTTCTTTTATCGCCTCGACAGAGGATATTTTTATTATTTATGGGGAACCAGTTGAAGATTATGGCCTATACAAAAAATACAAAACTAGAAAAAACAAATATAAGCATACCATGAAATTGATGTACCGTATTACCTCGAAATAAAGAGATGATTAACCATGTGTGCAACCACATGAAAATACAATATGTCACTTGAAATGTGCCTTGCTATACCAAAAGCAAATCGCAATATCAAAAATCAAAAATATCGAATATCGACCATTTTTAAAAATCGAATATCGAATATTGATATCAAGGTTCCATATCGTATTGATATCGAATATCGAGTTTCAGAAAAAAATATCAAATATTGAATATCGATATCGAGTTTCACAAAAAAATATCGAATATCGAATATCGATATCGAGTTTCAGAAAAAATATCGAATATCGATATCGAAAAGTCATATCGTTTGAACCCTAATTCGAGGGGGGTCTATTTTTTCACCAAAAATTTTCGGAAATTCCCCATACTCTGACGTAGAAAAATCAAATCATTACAAAGATGTATACGTCTTTATAGGTATATATAACTGTATATACACATAAACCCTTCCCCTAACGTCACTCAATCTTCAGTTTTTACATATGTCCTGCATTGTACAGATCACAAACTGCGGTATTTGTCATGTACGTTCTCTTTACACTCAATGATAGGGGGGTATTTCAAGGGGGGTTTATTATTTCCTCAGCCGAATTTTAGGGGGGTATTTCGAGGGGGGGTTAATTCAAGGGGGGAATAATTCAAGGTAATACGGTAAATGATATGTGCAATTGAAGCTAGAACAGTCTGATAATTTATAAGTACATGACTCGATGACCAATGCATAAAAATAAAGCCCACAATATAACTTGGGCCACCCTGTACTACGCACGCCAGTGCGACCTGCCAAAGCGTCGCGCATACAAATACCACGCGCGCGCACACACTATCTCGTTCAGCCTGTTTCTTCCAACCCCCAAAAAAACCAAAACACTCTCCAATCCAACATGTCCGGTCGCGGCAAGGGCGGCAAAGGCCTGGGCAAGGGCGGCGCCAAGCGGCACAGAAAAGTTCTCCGCGACAACATCCAGGGCATCACCAAACCAGCCATCAGACGTCTGGCCCGCCGCGGCGGCGTGAAACGCATCTCTGGGCTCATCTACGAGGAGACCAGGGGCGTGCTCAAGGTGTTCCTGGAGAACGTGATCAGGGACGCGGTCACCTACTGCGAGCACGCCAAGCGCAAGACCGTCACTGCTATGGATGTGGTCTATGCTTTGAAGAGGCAGGGACGTACCCTGTACGGGTTTGGTGGATAGGCGGCTGTGATTGTGATGTGTGGACTTTTTAACCCAACGGCCCTCTTAAGGGCCACCACTTGTGCGAGGGGATTTGTGCTTACAATAGCTTTGTTTGTGATGAGCGAAGTTGACGAAATGAAGTCCGTTTTCGTGTGTACCATGTGGATTATCATTCGATGGCACTTTTGTTTTTGATCTAACGTGTTTCCTAGGAATGGGCGCACACACAAGATGGAACGTGTTGACAACAAGATGGTGTCAAGTAAATTTTGGTCAATTATGTGATTTCGACTTTCGTCTGATAGGGCATAGAAAATTTTATATCGCGTGGTAGGGCGCTCTGTTCTCTCGGCGTTGGGTTATATGCGCGCTCGAATTACAGGTTTGGCATTATTCCAGGTCGTTTTTTCTCGTAATCTCGTGGAATTATACGCGTGATACGTCTTACAACGCAGCCTTCAGTCGGACAGCGCGATTCTGGTACCCAGTTAATGACGGAAGTATGAAAAATAAGTGATATTTCGGCGAAATTGACCTCCAACTTACGAAAGTCTTCCAACATTTGATTGTTCTTTGCGTATACCTTCAGGTCTACAAAAATAATTTTCTTATGGACGAAAGTGTTTCAAAATTCGTTTCGTTGTCCGATTTGGTGCCCGGCCCCGGCTGTGACGAGGCGCTATTCTCTGAAGTTATTGCCGGCTGCTACTGCGCAAATTATTCCGGCAGTTCGAATGCCGCATGCGCGAGTAACGAGTGTTTCTGCGTTGCGTACGGTCAGTTACCGTCTTTTGGCACACTGCCAAAAAAAGTCCACCGCGGCGTTACTGTACAGTCGATATGTACTGTAGGCAGCGTGGCTTCCGGTGGCGCTTTGAAATTGGAATGCGGCAGCGACTGCGCGTGCTGTCCTGATTTATGCGAGAATAGAGTTGTACAGAAGGGACCGCATCCGTGTTTACTGGTTAGAACACGTGTTTACATCCTTTCATTTTCATCCTTTGTTCAGGGTGTCATTGTTGTAAAAATGACCGTACACACACTAGTTGACATTTTCTCATTTTGATCAAACTTTTCTATGCTGGGAGATTTTTTGAAGTCACATTTAGGGTTGGAAAAAAAACGTTTTTTTTAACTCGATGGTTTAAAAAAACAACGTTTCTTAATAAAAAAAACGTTTTTTTTTAATTTCCCAGATATGACCTTGTGTCAACATATATAGGTATAGAAGACAGTGGCAATACTCTGTGATGTAATATATGACCATACAATGGCTGTGGAGCCATGGGATAGCATTATAAGTGGTGATTTGTGTCAAAAATATCCATTTTTTTGTTGACATGTTCGTATAACGCCTTATAGTCTAATGTTCGTACCTTCAGGTGAAGTTTGGCACGCAAGATTTTTTTTGCAAAATTTGCACGCAAAATTTTTTGCGCGCAAGCGCGCAAATACCCACCCAATGATTACTATGTATTTTTCCGGAATCTAACAGCGTTAGAAAGGTACTCAACATGATTCTTGTACGAAATATAGGTATATAAAGATACCTATATAGTAGACGTTGGCGCCAACGCCAGCGCCATTACTGCCATGGCGTTGGCGCCTACAAATGGCGCCAGCGCCATGGCTCAATTTCTTTACTATAGGGCCAAAATTTAGGGGGGATTTGTTATCCATCGCGCATTTGCATCAGGGCCCAAATTTGTTCACGTTCAAAACACGTCATGTTCCATTTATCTCTCATTTCCAAATTTCTAAATAGTTCTAAATTCAAAAACGTTCGAATGCGAGCCAGCGCAGCCAGCTGGCGCAGCCATTTACTATCTAAATTACCCGCTGTTCATGTCGCATGTCACACGAAAAAAATTCTGACATTTTCAGGTCAAATCATGCTCGGAAACATGCATCGGCCAGGGCGTTTTTGCCGCCGCGGACATTCCAAATAATACATTTATTTGTGAATATATTGGCGAGATAATCGACATTCACGAAGCCAGACGCCGCTCTACCCAGCCGGGCAGGAAACACAATTATGTGTTTGAAGTTCGGGAGCACATTGTTAGTGATGGTTTGTTTCCAGGGACTGTTTGTTACCTACTGTTTTTTACCTACTTACTGTACTGTCAAGTGACAAAATATGTCAAATCAATAAAATGCAACACATCATCTTGAATAAGCTCTGATTTTTATAATTTTTTAGCTCCCAAATCTGGCATTGGAAATATTTCATTACGAGATTTCCCCACGAGATTGTGCGATTTTTGTATACTCTAGGGGGTACAAATTTTAATCGCAAATTTGATATCCGGAAGAAATGCATTTCGGACGGGGTAAAAAACGGATAGGATTCGTGCTTAGCTTTCCAAAAATGGGTGTTTCTGTGAAAATATAATTAGGGTAAATATAATCTCAAAAAATATAATATAATCAAATTTCTCTGAAAAAAAAATTAAGTATAAAGTTAATTAAAAAAACCTTCCGAGATTTTAGGAACACTGATCGTGCTCTTCCACACACTGCAAAACGGAACACCAAACTTCCAGGTACACCGTCCACCCTGCGCACCTTCATCGACCCCGGCTTCAAGGGCAACATCGGCCGCTTCCTGAACCACTCGTGCGATCCAAACTGCCGCGTAACGCTGGTTCGATACAAATGGAATATACCTCGGGTCGCCTTTTACACTTGTCGTGATGTGAAGAAGGGTGAACAGTTGTGTTATTGTTATGGAAGTTTGATGGGTGAAAATGATTTTGTGTCTGGTAAAGCGTGTTTATGTGGTGCCGCTACTTGTCGTGGATTTTTGCCTTATGATGGTTCGATTTGAAACGGTAATTAATGAACATTCTGTGACAATCGCTGATGAAAATTTGTAAATGTATATTGCTCAGCCGTTCTGCCCCCAGCATTGTGCTGTTTACCATTTCGTCAATTTTTTTAATTTTTCGCCTGCTCGTTAAAGCAAATTTCTTTTGCCAACATTATGTTTTCACATATATCCATTATGCGATTATTTCACCGCGCGCGAATGTCCCGTGTGAATGGAACGCTGTTTTCGGACGTTTTTTTTTGTAAATCATGGAATAATTTTCTGCATGATAATTCTGGAACACGGAGCGACATCCTGCGGCAACAAAATCGACTCTTATCTAGCCTTTTGCATGGATGCGGCAAAACAGCTCCTTTTCGTGTCTGTCACATTATGTTTGTGTGCATGATCAGCGCCTTGATCTATGCGTGGTCTCATGTGAATAGCGATGGCAAACTCTTTCGAAATAGTTTTGTTTTTAATTTGTGTTTCATGAAAATGTCCATGTTAATAAAACTTTTGAATTACGTTTCTGCATTTTATTCATGTATTTTCGACTAAAAATACTGCGGACATTTGAAAACTATTTTCGAATTATTCTAGAAAAAAATTTAAGTGTTTTTTTTTCTAGTAGTGCACAAAAAAAATCTATAAAAAAATCGAAAATTCCAAAAAGTTGTCAAATTTCCGTTTGCCATCTTTACATGTGACTGATATATTGTGGTTATATATGAATCTTGTTTCATGCTCTAGATTCAATGCACTGGCTGTCGAATGATTGCCCCACATGTCATTGTATTTTATTGACCTATGAGAAAATTTTATCGACATTCTCAGATAAATTTTCACCCGTATTTGGCGCGTGAATGCCGCGATTTTATGGGCTGAAAATTGCCAGGTGTATTTTCACTGCCCAACCTCAAAAAAACCCTTCAAAATTAGCTGTCTTTCCATCGACGATGGTCACTTGAACATAGTATAGTGAACTTCAAATGTTTTTATATATAAATATCATAGTCCACCTTGGCGAGTGTGCTGTGTCAACAAAACGAAATGCATTGAAGTGCACCAGAATGCATTGCCAACGCACGTGTGCCTGCATTATGGACGCGTTATTTAGGTATTTCGTACTTTTGTCTCTCGGGTGTGCTGCTGCTAGTGATGGTGAAGGCACCGGGAAATATGGCACCGCACCACACCAGTACCGGTGCCATTACCGAAAAAATGGCACCTGCGCCGGCAGGGCACCTCTGATAATGGTACCGCACCAGTGCGTTTTGGTGCCTAGCACCGGTGCCCCGGTGCCTTTCCATCACTAGCTGCGGCATTTTAGACAATTCGAAGAGAGCAAAAAACATATCTAAACATCACGAGTAATGCCACATCTGATGTTGTGATCAAAAAAAAATTTACTTGGGTGTTGTCACAATTTACAATTTTTCCACCCGAAATCTATCTATCTGACCTTTTTCGCTCTCAATCATTAGGTATGGCCTTGTATAAAATCCGGAAAATGCACATGCACCCGCTTTGCGGTTAGGAATATACATATGACAGTGTACCCACTGCAAATTTCGCTCAGAGCAAATAAAAATGTGCCGCGCCGCTTCGCATGCGCTGGCAGCGGCAGTGACTCATTATTGACGCTGAAACCCTGTATGCGCGTATGCGTTTGATGGTATACACGTGTATTTAGTTATGTATACTAATTGTACGCATCCGTATTGAATTCGGTTTTGGTAAGTTTTGTTTTGTACGCCTGCTGAATCATTCTGGCGCGTTTTTCTAACTTTTCACTCACCAAACGAAATTCCGAAATTTCAGGCTTTTCCCGCCCCTAAACGCTATTCCAAAGTTATATTTATTTACCATACGGTTTTATGATTCCATCGCGCCGGGTCTATGCTCGGTTGTCGACCATTTTTAGAAAATTATCTATTTTTCACTGCCACATGGAAATTTGATCCAAATTGAAGCCTTCTCAACATGGTGAGCTATCTTGGGGGAGTTTGTCTGGATTATATATGGGGCTTTGTATAGTTTTTGGTTTGTGGGAGGCATGTTTTTCTTTTTCACTCAATTTGGACATTTTATATGTTTACATGTTAAATTTGGATCACACTTTGACATGACGCCCCGCGGAGCATCTTTTGAATGACAATTTTCGGAAAAATTTCGGCTAAGCACCGCGTTTCCATTTGTTTTGTAAAACTGTTAGCACCCTATCGCTGTCAGTCAAGTACTTACAACAAACATGTACTTGAGCTCATTGAGGCGTCCAATTCTAAAAGTCGACAAGTCCAAAATATGAAAATTTTGAGTTAGGCCCGGAAACGCCATCTGGGGCACATTTTTCATTATTTTCCATACATTTTTGTCCTCACATGTGTATATAACGATAGTGCCAAATTTGAACTTTTTTTGGGAAAAATGCAACAAAAAATTGGGCAAGAAGTCGAAAAGTCCACTTAGTTTTGGACTAAAAGTCGACAAGTCCATCCTCCGCATCCTTTTTATGGAAAAAAAACGCAAGAAATGTGGTAAGTCCACTGTCGACACCCGATTTCTAAAAGGCGACAAGTCCATAATTTTCCCATAAGGCAGCTCCATCGCCACCGGGAACAAAAACGTTCTCGCGCACAAGAAGGCGACAAGTCCATTTCCCTCCCCAAAACAGTTTTGCTCTGACCAAATGGAATTTTGTGGACACCCCATTTTTCACATGTGGGTTGAGATTAGGGGCTGAAAATTTGACACTTTATTGTCAACATATGGAACTTAATGGAAAAATTTGAGAGAGTCAAATTGGACACGCCACGGGCCTGGAATTTGGTCTGAAACTTTAAATGCGATTGACTCAAAATCGCATTTATATCCATTCGTCCACACATCACATTGGGATTAGGGATAATCTCCTGCAACGCAATGCAGTTTCAAAAGTAGCACTGCGGAAACCAGAAAAATCTGGTTCTTAATCCGCACAGCAGTGCTAAGCGTATTAATAACGCCCGTAGGTGAAGTAAGATCATTCTTTTGATTTCTGCATTTTGTTTCGACGTGTTTGTGCGACGATGGTGCGACAACGGCGGCGCAGCCGTTCTTCTTCGGGATCAAGCAGTTCATCATGCAGTTCTGGTTCGAATTCGGGGAGCTCTTCCAGCTCTTCGAGTTCTTCCAGTAGCAGATCCAAGTCCAAGGGCAAAAGTTCTCGTAAGGTGCCCACGCACCAAGCGTTAAACTTGTCTTCACAATTGCCCAGTTCTGTGCCAGATCCCGTGGAGGCTGGCGCTGCCATTCCGTTGCAGTGAGATTTCTCTTACGCAATGTGATGTGTCCTTTGTCGCCAAATTTGTCATTGTCACTTTTTTCAGCGACAATCTGAACGAGTTGGACGAGTCCGGCGTGGTGTACGACGCCGAAGCCGACATCAACGAGGCCAGCCAAGCGGTCGGGGCCGATCCGGTGGACGACGACAACGCACCTGTCGGTGCCGATGTCGTCCTGGAGGATGCCAATGCTGTGTCGAATGTGCCGGCCACGCCGCAGGAAGCCAGAGCTCTCGCTAAGTTTCGGGGCGGCGGCATTATTTCTGAGGTGGTGCAAGGCTGGGAAAGAGATTTTTCCGGTGGTGCTGTGATGTCCAAACAGTTGAAGGACAATTTCAGGGCCAAATATCCGGCTCTTCGCAGCACTCTCTTAGAGTCTGTTTTGTTAAACAAATTTTTTTTGAAAAATTTTCACTTTCGTGAAAATGTTTTTTGAAAATGTTTTTTCTTTCTTCATAGCGCGGTTCCCCGGCGCGATGAAGAATTCTCTGAAGGTGGCAAATTTCAAACTCCGAAATCCAAGGTTGCTGTCGATGCATCTTACCTCAAGACTTTGGAGGAGACTCTCTTTGAGGTGGATAGGAATTTGGTCGAGTTGTCCAGAATTCCTTACCTTTTAGGTCATTTGGTTTTGGTGTTGAGTTCATGTTTTTTGAAATTTTTCACAAATTTCACGTGATCTCAGGTGACGTCATCAGCGCCCAGCAGCAAGTGCCCAACGACAAATTGCCCGTCGGCCACGAGCAGCGCACGCTGCAGCACATGTTCGAAGGAATGGCTTGGGGTGTCGCTAAACTTTCTGAGGTGACATATTTTTCATATTCATCTTTTTTTCGGACAAATGGGAAAAAATATGATTATTTTCATATTTTTCAGACCCGATTGGGTGTTACTTCGGCGCGGCGGCAGCTTTGTCTGCTGCCACATGCTGGGCGCATTGCCAAACGTAAGCATAAGGCCATCGTCAGGGATATTTCGACGATTGGCGTAAGGATCCGTTCCAAACGTGAAACGGGTCAGTCTTTTACACTTGGGGTGTTTAGCCTTTGGCCCTGATAACCCTATAAGTGTTGATCATTGAAATTCTGTCTTTCAGACTCTAAATTTCCCGATCGCTTGACGGCGCCGCCACTTCTTTTTGGCCACAAGTTGCTGAAAGAAATGCGCCAGAAACTCAAATATCGCAAGCGCAAAGGAAAAGTGCTTGGCGACATTTTTGAAGGTGAAATTTCAAAATAATTTTAAATTTTGAAATTTTCTTGCAATTTATGAAATTTGCAAATTTTCTTGGTTCACGTTTTTGATACCTTCTGTCTTTCAGACGAAGATCAGCATTCCAAGAAAAAATCGCGCGGTGGTGCGGCTGCCAGTAGCCAGGCTAATTCCACGCGCTCGCTGCCGGCTAATGCGTTTTCAATTCACGGTCGCCGCCAGTCCTACAAGTCCGGTTATACGGACTTCAAGAGATACAAGTGGGTTGGGTTTGGTACTTTTAAAGTGTTTTTTACACTTTCGTCTTTTTGTCAGGTATTGTGAACCGAGGCAGCCAGAGTGTGTACCGTTACAGCTTGACAGTTGTAACTTGCCCAATTTTCAAACGCCTGAGACAAGTCATTCGGCTTATGCGCTCGAAGGTTTTGATACAATTTTACCCCCAAATGAAAAAGTTGCGGGTCGCACGAGGTTTTTTCATTCTAATTGGGTAAAGGTCACTTCAGATCCATGGGTGCTCAAAATGATTCAAGGGATTGATTTAGGTTTTTTCACAGAACCTTTTCAAAAATCTCCCATTTTGCCTTTGAATTTTTCGGATGACATTTGCGTCATTATTGACGAAAAAATTGAGGAAATGTTATTGAAGGGAGCAGTTGATGAAATTTCAAATTCTCAGTTACATTTCGTAACCAGATTGTTTGTCATTTTTCAAAAATCGGGTAAAATTCGCCCAATAATCGATTTGTCCCCTTTGAATCATTTTGTTGATGCTCCCCATTTTAAAATGGAGACATTGGCTCTTTTGAAGGATATTTTGAGACCTTCAGATTTCATGGTGAAAATTGATTTATCAGACGCTTATTTTACTTTACCAGTTAAAAGCGCACATCAAAAATTTTTACAATTTATGTGGAAAGGCAAATTGTATCAATTCAATTGCATGCCGTTCGGCTTGTCTTCAGCGCCTTTCATTTTCACCAAGGTTTTGGCGCCTGTTGTTGCGATGTTTCGGTCCCGAAACATTAGGTGCCTTATTTATTTGGACGACATTGGAATTTTTGATGAAGATGCCTCAGTTTTGACTCAAAAATCTGAATTCGTGATTTTCACACTTATCAGTTTGGGTTTTTTGGTAAATAGAGATAAATGCCAATTAATGCCTTCACATTCTATGGAATATTTAGGTGTGAAGGTGGATTCTCAGCACATGAAATTTTTTATTACTGATGCGAAAATTTCGGTAATTAAAGAAAGAGCTTCTCAGTTGGCTTATGCAGATACCATTTCACTGAAAAAATTGGCATCTTTCCTCGGTCAACTCAATTTCATTACAAATTGTGTACAGCCTGGTGCGGCCTTCTGTAGAGAGCTTCAATTTGCTCTGATCGAAGGTTTACATTCTGCTGGTTCTTACGATCACCAGATTCAGTTACCAGTTTTGGCTAGAGATGAGTTGAATATTTGGATTGATGAATTTTCATCTTGGGATGGTAAAAATATCATTCCCCCCCCACCTGAAGTGATTCTGGAGACTGACGCCAGTCTTTCAGGTTGGGGTGCGGTTTGCCAGGGTGCTACCTTTTCTGGTTTTTGGAATTCAGAAGAAAAGAAATTGCACATCAATATTCTCGAATTAAAATCAATTAATATTGCTCTTAGAATGTTTTGGGACAAACTTCAGGGCAAAACCGTTCTTGTTAAATGTGATAATACCACGGCTGTGGCTTATCTCAAGCGTAATGGTGGCACTCGCTGCAGAATTATGGCTCGTTTGGTGTCAAATATTGTTCGTTTCTGTATGGATACTGACATTATTTTGCTGGCACAACATGTACCTGGTAAATTGAATATCGCTGCTGATGGTGCCTCAAGGCAGGCTTTCGAACCATCAGATTGGAAATTGAACAGCCATATTTTCGATTTATTAGCTTACATTTTTGGCTTGCCTGAAATCGATCTTTTCGCAGCTGCTCATAATAAACAGCTGGATCGATTTTGTTCATGGCAACCTCAATTAGATGCCTTTTGTGTTGATGCATTTTCTTTGGATTGGGGTGATTTCACTTTGTGTTATGCGTTTCCCCCGATCTGTTTGATTGCCAGAGTCATTCAAAAAGTCAAAAAAGATAATGCCACGATTATCCTCATTGCTCCAATGTGGAATCGTAAGTGTTGGTATCCAGATTTATTAGATCTGGTAGTGGCAACTCCAGTAATTTTGCCTTACTCTAAGTTGTGGTTGAAAGGAAATTCTTTAATTTCACGTCCCGATGGTTAGATTTATTTAAATTTAGAATTTTGGAAAAAATTTTAATTTTATGAATTCTCATTCAGGAATGTCTCATCCGTTAACACGCCACACGTTAAAATTGACGGCGTGGCTAATTTCCGGGCAAGTTGCCTTGCGAAAGGTCTTTCTGCACCAGCTGCCTCTTTGGCTTGCCAATCCCTGGCAACCAATACGAGGCAGCAGTATAATTCTGTCTGGTCAAGCTGGATGGACTGGTGTGAACGGGAAAACGTGCATTCCATTCGCCCGTTTCCACACCAGGTAGCTAATTTTTTAGCTTTTCTTTTTCATCAGGGAAAAGCTCATGCCACAGTGACCTCAGCTCGTTCAGCTTTGTCCACTTTGCTTAGTCCAAATTTGGGTTCTCAATTAGCTGACAATGTTCTTGTGAAACGTGTTTTGGCTGGTATGTACAAACAGTTACCTCCTCAACCACGTTATTCTAATATTTGGGATCCAGCTGATGTGATATCTTTCATTTTACTTCACTGGTCCAATAATGATAATTTGACTCTCATGCAATTATCTCAGAAGACAGTGGCTCTTTTAGCGCTTGTCAGACCTTCAAGGGCTGCAGAATTGGCTTTCATTGATTCTAATTCTATCCGTTTTACTAATTCAAAGATGTTCTTTAATTTACTCAAGTTGACTAAAACTCAAAAACATGGACCTTTGGTTTCTTTTGAAATTGACGCTTTTCCAGCGGATATTTCAATTTGTCCTGTTCAGGCTGTCCGAACCTATTTGGCTAGGACTTTGGATTTCAGAAAAAACTCTAAACAGCTTTTTCTCATTTCAAAGAAACCGTTTTCTCCAGCCAAATCTGATACCATCAGACGTTGGCTGCTTTCTGTTTTGAATTTAGCTGGGATTCAACATTTTTCAGCTCATAGTTTTAGAGCTGCTTCAGCTTCTAAAGCTCTTTCAAGTGGGGTTCCATTACTTCAAATTTTGAGTGCCGGTCATTGGAGTTCAAATTCTACGGCATTTGCTCGGCATTATAATAGATCTGATAATATTACTTCCTTGACTCAAGCGGTTCTGGCAAAGTGAGCTTTTAAGTCTCCCAATGTGATGTGTGGACGAATGGATATAAATGGTATTTATATGAGTAAATTATTTATGAAATATAAATATATTTATGGACATTCGTCCACACATCACCGCCCACCCTTCCCTCCCTGTTCGTGTTGCCGAATTTATAATTTCTCACTTTTTTCAGCCGCGGTGGCGCCGCCAGTCGCGGTGGCAGGCAAGGAACATCGGGCACTCAGAATTTTGACGCTAGGCAGAATCACCAATCGTTCAGAGGCTCCCAACGCGGTGGGAAAAGGCCTCAATCCAAGAAATGATTTGATTCATTTTTGATATGGGACGTTTTTTCCCGTTTTTCCGGTTATTACGTTTTTATGCAAGTCAGATAAGAAACTTTGATGACCATTCAATTTTTTCTTTCAGAAAAAAGGAGGGGGATAATTGTTTGGATATACTATTGATGGTTTGAAAGGTCATCATAGTCGTTTGACGATAAATGTATTCGGTCACCGTTAGCAATTATCTCGTGTCGCTTATTTTTCGATATTTAGATCTCTTGCCGGAGATCAGCTGCCGCTTTATTTTTGATATTTGAGCTTATTTTGCTCAAAATTGTTGACTGGTGGAATTTTAAATAAATTCATTTCAAATTGTTAGTCGAAACTTAAAATGCAGAAATCAAGGATGATCTTACTTCACCTACGGGCGTTATTAATACGCTTAGCACTGCTGTGCGGATTAAGAACCAGATTTTTCTGGTTTCCGCAGTGCTACTTTTGAAACTGCATTGCGTTGCAGGAGATTATCCCTAATCCCAATGTGATGTGTGGACGAATGTCCATAAATATATTTATATTTCATAAATAATTTACTCATATAAATACCATTTTGTAGACTTGTCGACTTTAAGAATTAGACGCCTCAATTGGTTCCTTGTCACTTTATCGCCCATCCCAGTCTCCACCCATTCACCCCCTCAATACCCCCTGAATCCCCCCTTAGCCGTTCCACTGGCAGTCGGCGCACACGAACGTGCAGTCGGCCGGCGTGGACGACCTGGTGCTGTTGCCGCGCATCGCCGACAACGCCATCGTGGACAACCTCCGCAAGCGCTACAACGCCGACCAGATATTCACCTATATCGGGCCGGTTTTGGTGTCCGTTAACCCGTTTAAGCAGTTGGGCTATTTTGGAGAGAAGGAGATTGAGCTGTATCAGGGCGCGGTTCGTTTTGGGTGTTTTTTTGGGGGGTTCTAAAAAGAAGACTGGCGGCCCATTTTATGTCCTTGCAAATTACTTGGGTTCTATCCTGTGCTGAACAGATATGCGTGTTGCCCATATTGACCACTGGCCGTGCACCTTCTGTGAAGTCTACCATATCCCATTTGAATAAAAAGGAATTTTTTTTCTCACCAGATTACATTATTACCACTGTTGGCGAAAGTCGTGCCACATTTTTCTCGTGACTATTCATTTGAAAATCGTTGTATAGCTTAGTTCGATCAGTACATAAATACATAAACACTAGCATAACACGTCAGGCGCAATACGAAAACCCGCCGCACATCTACGCCCTGGCCGACAACATGTACAGGAATATGCTCATCGACAGGGAAAGCCAATGTGTCATTATCAGGTCCGTCGCTACTTTGTTGCTATACTCGCTATACTCCAGTGACTGTACGCCTTGCGCGCGTTGTTCGCGCTGGAAGCGTGCCAACAATATTCAACTTATGCGATATTCATTTAAAAAAATGCATTCCATGAAAGCGTTACGTATTCGCAACAACATGAATTTATCATTTTTTAGAAAACTTTATTATTAATGGCATGCTTCCAACGTGGGACATAAATAACTGCACGTGCAGAGTGTCATGTCACTGCAGTGTGCAGTTCCAAAATCCAGAGTCACTTTTCTCCCAAGCTAATCTTGTTGCAGTGGCGAGAGTGGCGCAGGGAAAACAGTGGCCGCCAAATACATAATGGCATATGTTTCACGTGTCTCCGGTGGCGGAAACAGAGTTCAAGTGGGTATTTTGCCAATTTTAGGAAAAAATATGGTGGATTTTTATATAAAAAAAAACCCAGAAAATGTAGTATAAGATTTTTATATTTTAGAAGATATACGATTTTTTATACTTATGTTTTCCATGATTTTCCAGAGAGATGTAATTATGTTTTTTTTGAGAATATTTCTGAGATAAAGAAAAGATCAGAAAATATAAAAAAACAATACCTTAATATATATTTTTTTATAATTTTTATTTTTCAGAGATTTTCTGAATTTACATTTAATTATATTTTCTCAAAATCACCCATTTTTCAATGCTAATCTGAATTATTTACGTTCAGCATATCAAAGACGTCATATTGGAAACCAACCCGCTTCTCGAGGCGTTTGGCAATGCGAAAACCGTCCGCAATAATAACTCGTCCAGATTTGTCCGTTAATTAATATTCCACAGCATTTTTCTTTTCTTATCCGGTCTCTAAATATTGTACTTTTTTGCAGGGAAAATATGTAGAGATACTTTTCAATGGCGGCGAGCCGGTGGGTGGTAAAGTGTCCAATTTTTTACTGGAAAAGGTTTGTTTACCGATTCGAACACATTGTTATTTTTGGTTCATTTTTAATTTTTCGAATTGAGTTCACAATTGAAAGTCACTCATTTCAGTCGCGCGTGGTTGGGCAGAACTCAAATGAACGAAATTTCCATATATTTTACCAGCTGTGTACTGGGGCAACTGCTGAAATGCGACGTCAGTTTAATCACAAATTTGTCCTGAATCCCCAACTGCAATCACTAAATTAAACCAAATATATTTCAGAAAATCTCGGAATCACTAGTCCCGACTATTATCACCTTTTGAATCGGTCTGGCTGCAATACAGTGGATGATATTGATGACAAAAAGTCCTTTGAAGAGACTCTTGTGAGTTGCGCTAGAAAAACGTTTTTTTCGATCGAAATGGCAGCGGAAAAATAACTTTTTACTAACTTTTACGTTCTCCTTAATACAAAATAGAAAAAATATCCACTTTAACGTTTCATTTTTACGTTTTCCGTGTAAAATATATTCGTTTTTCTATATATATTTCTTCAAAAAACGTACCTACCCCCGGTTCACCCAGTGTAAAAGTAAAATGATTACGTTTTTCGCACTCAAAGGTGAGTAAAAATAGTTTACGGTTACCTTTACTTTGAAAAATGTCCAACACTTTTAACGATTCTGCAATGTAGTACATTTTCCATGTCAACACCCGGTATAAAGTGTTCACTTCAGGGGTATCTTGAATTTTGACCCTCCGAGTGGTTGGATAGATAGCAAATCGCTCCTCCGGAGGGATAGATAGCTGAAAAATTTTCTGGGGGGGGGGGTTGGGGGGGGGGTTGTGGTGGTTCGATGTATAGGCTTTTTCAGGGCATAGAAGGAGGAAAAGGGTAAAAAATCGCTAAAAGTAGGTGTAAAATAGCTCAAAATGAGTATACAAGAGCATATAGTACTTAAAATAGATGCAAATAGGCAGTTAGACGCATGAACTAGTGATTTTGGAGGTGAAAATCTATATATAGGTATGAAAAATAGCGATTTTGAGCGAAAATTGGGGTATAGTTTCTGAAAAATCGCTCCAGATAGGTAGATAGCTGGGCGATTTGGGGGGGGGGGGGTTTAGGGGGTAGTAGCCCAAAATTTTGCCTCCGGGATAGATAGATAGCTGAGCGGGCTCCGGGATAGATAGATAGCTGGGCGGTTTGGGGGGGGGGGGGTAACCCCCCCCCCAACCCCCCCCATTCGAGACCCCTGGTTCACTTAAATCACACAATCCTACACCAAACACACATAAAACCCAACAATTCCCCACCATTCAGCACGCGATGGAAGTGATCGGCATCCCCGAGGACGCGCAGCTGGAGGTGCTCAAGCTGGTGGCCGCCGTGCTGCACATCGGCAACATAAGTTTTGTTGAACAGGGCAACTATGCTGCTGTGGCTAATGATGATTGTGGGTGGGGGAGTTGCGATTTTTCCCTTGAATATACACATTTGAAAAGTACAGATGTTCACATTTTGATTCTTAAAAATTTTATGTCCAAGTTTTGGAGTTCCAAAACCATTTTTGAGAGCTTTTGAAAACGGCCAGTTTTATTTAAAAATCAATGTTTGTTTGTTTTTTAAAAGGGGTCGTCGAAAAAAACGGGCAAGAATTCGGGCTGTCTCATTCAACTGTGTTTATATTTTGACTCATGCCCATATCTGGGAAGTTAAAAAGCTGTTTTGATAATTATACTTATCGAGGGGGGGGGGCGTAATATTTAGATAGATTACACGGCCTATAGATGACACTTCCTTCCCGCAGTTCTACAATTCCCCGCTTATCTGCTTGGCTTGTCGCCAGAACACATTCGCACGAAATTGATCAGTAGACGGATGGAGGGCAAATGGGGCAGACAAACAGAGACAATTGATTTGACGCTCAATGTGGAACAGGCACAGTATACGAGAGATGCATGGGCTAAGGCGTTATATTCGAAACTGTTTGATTATTTGGGTGAGTATTGGGGGGGGGGTAATGGGGATTTTTTCCGGTTATTTGTATCTGATTTGGGCTGTCAACAACGATCAGTTTGAAATTTTCCTTTAAATTTTCGGCAGTTACAACTTCGATCTTGGAGAAAGAATTATTGATACTGGGATGGAAATCAAAAATGATTCATTTTTGAGTAAACTCAAAATATGTCTAACAGAGATTTATCAATTTTGTTAAGTTTCAAATTTACCCAAACTACTGTTTTGCATTTCAGTGAAAAGCGTCAACAACGCAATGCACACTAACATGAAGGATGCGCTAACTCTGGGTGTGCTGGATATCTATGGTTTTGAGATCTTCGAGAAAAATGGTTTCGAACAGTTTTGTATAAATTATGTGAATGAAAAGCTGCAGCAGATTTTTATAGAGCTTACTTTAAAAACGGAACAGGTTATTTTACACTTTTCACGCAGTTTTGCATTTGAATGAATGATTGTATGCCATGGTAGCTGTGGTTTAACATCGGTTCGGAACTAGGATTCAAACCGGAATCCGATCCCGAAAATTATGAATACCAATCCCGATCCCGAAAAGTCAATGCTGTTTAAGAACTCTATTCGGAACCGGGCATATTTATTCCCGACACAATCCGGATTCTGTTTGCCGCTCAGTAATCATCACAGAGGAGCCCATGCCCTTTTCTCAAACTTTGACTGCTTAATTTTCGCAGGAAGAGTACGTGGAAGAGGGAATCAAGTGGGTGCCAATTGACTACTTCAACAATAAAGTCGTCTGTGAACTGATCGAGGACAAAATTCCCCCAGGTGAGCCAGTAGAATATTCAACAGTTTTATGTCGTGTTGGAAAAAAATCAATTCTAAGAAGGTTTCTTTAACAACTTTATTTAAAAAAATCAAATTCCACCCTGTGATTTAAAAAAACGACATATTTTTAAAATAAAAATCAGTCGAAACAAATCAAGCGACATCCCTAGTTTTATGAAATATTCAAAAAATTAAAACCTCCAATTTCCCAGGCATTTTCTGCATCGCCGACGACATCTGCGCGCAGATGCACGCGCAGAGCGAGGGCGCCGACGACAAGCTGCTCACCAAGCTCAACAGCCACGTCAAGGAGCACGCCCACTACGCGCCCGGCGCCAGTTCCTTTGTGATACACCATTACGCCGGCCAGGTGACCTACGATGTGGAAGGATTTTGCGAGAAGAATAGAGATGTGCTTTTTCCCGACCTCATACAATTGATGCAGAGTAGCGATAAGTTGGTTGCTGTTTTTTTATTACTGATTTTATTTTGCGTGTCGATTCGATATTGGCGCTGCGCACACCAGTTTGCACCGTGACTTTGATGAAAACTTGAATTTTATTCAAATTCAAATGTCACGGTGCAAACTAGTGTGCGTAGACAAAATTTTTGTTTGGCGCAATTCTTTAAATGGTTTTCCACGTAATCACACTACAACACTCCAACATCCCCCTTCACGCAGCCCCTTCCTGGTGTCCCTGTTTCCCGACAACCCGACCACCAACAACAATAACAACGTGTCGGGCGCGCGCGGCCGCCCCGCCACCGCCGGCGGCAAGATCAAACAGCAAGCTAATGCGCTGGTCACGTCGCTGGTCCGCTGCGCACCCCATTATATTAGGTGCATAAAGCCGAATGAGACTAAGCGACCATTGGATTGGGAGGAGAAAAGGTGGGTTTGGAGTTTTGTAGTGAGTCTGATGTCAAAGGGTGGGTGTGGGTTCTTTTTCTGTCAAGTGAGTGTCAAGAAATTATCGAGACTGGAATTTTTAGAAATTGTCAATGGATCGTTTGCGTCACGGCTGCATTTCAAATTGTTGCAACACGAATGGATAGCATTGAAAAGCGGGTGATTTTGATAGAAAAAAATAATTAACTTAAAATCTTGGCACATCTCTAAAAACATGAAAATATGAATATATCTCTAGAAAAGCTTTGAAAAATATTAATAAATTGAAATATTATATTTATGAGAGATTTATAGTATAAAGTTTTTAATATCTCAAAAATAACATATTTATAATTGAATTTCTCTGGAACTCCTGGGAAAAATATGAATACAAAAATCCTTTTTTAAATTATTTGTGATTATTTTTCCTCATATTTTTGAATATAAATCTTCCAGAGATTTTTCCAATGCTAACCACGAATGCCTTCCGCACAACTTTATTCGTCGACAGCCCCATGACCAATCCCTCACGCCGCCGTGATTTAAACGCCCCTCCATCTTCTCAGAGTGCTGCACCAAGTGGAGTACCTGGGGCTGCGCGAGAACGTGCGCGTGCGCCGCGCCGGCTACGCCTACCGCCGCCCATTCGACAAGTTCCTGCATCGCTACGCCATTCTGTGCGAGCAAACGTGGCCCAGATGGCGTGGCCAACCCTCGCAGGGCATTCAGTTGATCATGCGCCAGGTGCCAGTCCCAGACTCCGTAAACGACCGTGTAAAGTGTAAAAGACACTGTAAATGTTTGTGTCATGTAAAAGACCGTGTAAAATGTCAAATGTCCTGTAAAAGACCCTGTAAAGTGTCATGTGTGTCCATATCTTATTGTGTCGTATACAAATCTTATGTATTTTTATCCAAATATCCAAACGTAAGATTTGGATACAAATAAAAACATAAAGTTTGGATACGATACAATAACATTTGGATATATTTACATGACACTTAACAGGGTCTTTCACATGATATTTGACATTACAGGGTATTTTACATGACACATGACATTTTACACGGTCTTTTACACTTCACAGGTCTTTTACAGGGTCTGGGACTGCCCCCAGGTGGGCATCGAAAGCGACCAATTTCAGTTGGGCAAGAGCAAGGTGTTCGTCAAGAATCCTGAGTCGTTGTTCATGTTGGAAGAGCTGCGAGAGAGGAAGTACGACGGATTTGCGAGGGTCATACAGAAGGCGTGGCGGCGACACGACGCAGCTAAACATTACGCCAAGCTGCAGCAGGAAGGTTTGTTGGCACACTATTATCATTCCAAAAATTTCGGGAGAAATTTAATGCAAGCAAGTAGTGATGTTAAAGGCACCGGGAAAAATGGCACCGCACCGCACCGGCACCTTTGCCAACGCATGAAAAGGGCACCTGGCACCCTGGGGCACCGGCCAGAAAATGGCACCGCACCGCACCGGCACCGGTGCCTTTTGGAAAAAATGGCACCGGCACCGAAGGGCACCGGCGGGTTGCCGGTGCTAGCACCGAAAGGCACCGCACCGGGCTGGAATTTCTGAAGTAAATATCGGCAGTTTCTCAGTGGTCTCACATTTGGCAGTGCATATTTCCATGAATTTTCAACCGATTTTGATGGTTGAGCACTTAAAATGATCAGAATGATGTGGCAATCACTTTTATGAAGCAATTACAATGATTACAAATGAAAGATAAAATATTTAATTCATTACAATGTCCATAGCCACTATTGTCTACTGATCGGAGTCGTTGCTGTACAGAGAATGGAACTATCTCTGTCATATACTGACAACAAATTTTGAACAAAAAAGTAAGATAAATATACAATATAAAAATGATTTAAAATTCAACAAAATTTGAGATTCGCTCATCAGATCACGTATCGGGTATAATGGATTTCACAGTAGGTATTTTTATTTGATAGGGAGGTTTACAAAATAGGCAAAAACGGTTGGGTAAATATATCGCTGTTTTTTGAAATATGAATAAGCACATACTATGGACAAAATTGCACAGCACATGAAGCCTTGGCCGGTGCCTTTTACTTTGGCCCTGGTGATAGCACCTTTGGCACCGGCCAAAAAATGGCACCGCACCGCACCGGCACCGGTGCTATTCTGAAAAAAATGGCACCGGCACCGGCATGGCACCCCTGAAGATTGCAATGGCACCGCACCAGCGCCGGTGCTGGTGCCCTTCGGTGCCCAGCACCGGGGCACCGGTGCCCCGGTGCCTTTACATCACTACAAGCAAGTATAAAAAGTCTTCTTTATATCCTCTCTATGTTTGTTCACGAGATTTAATTATATTTTATTCATGTGAAGAAAATTATAATAATATTACTTTTTTCAATTATATGTTCTCCATCGTTTTTTTCGTGGGTGATTTCTTCATATTTCAGAGTGATTTTCCGAAAATTTATTTTTAGAATGCTGCACCCGCTGTAGGTTTATGGAACATAACAAATTTAAATATGAATACAGACAACTCAAGAACAAATCAGAACAACAACGAAAATACTAGAATAACTTGTTTATAAGTAGTGAGGTCGTCCCAAAATCCAGATCATCAATATTCGCGAGTACCCCCCCCCTCAATATAAAACAACAACAGAAAACTCGCTCAGCACAGTAAAACAACCCCGCCCCCCCACAGCCACGGACATCCTATACACCCACAAAGAGCGACGGCGACATTCTCTACATCGACGTTTCGTGGGCGATTACATAGGCCTGGAATTCAAGCCGGCGCTGCAGGCGTTGGTGGGCAGGAGGGAAAGGGTGCACTTTGCGCACACGGTGGACAAGTGGGATCGGAGGTTTTTGGTTGGTTGGCGGGGGATTTGTGGGTAGGGATGGCCAGCGCTTTTTTTTAAACGCCGTTTTTTAAAAAAAACGCGAGGGTTCCAACGCTTTTTTAAAAAAAACGCTGGCAAAAAAATTTTACCTATGCACTAGGTATTTTGCAAATTTTTTCTAGGGCAAATGCGAATTGCAAATGTCTTGACATTTTTTGAAAAAAAACGAAAATGCGCGTATACTTTACTTATACGCGTATGTTTACTTGTACTTGTCATTCACGCCCTTGTTGGCACTGTCATTTGGTTCATTCTTACTTGTTATAATGTGAGCACCTTGACCGGGCTATTGATGTTTGCGTGTTGGATTCCACTCTCCAGTTTCAACTAGCATCATTATAATTTCTCAGTGTCACTTATTATGTTGTAAATTTCTATGTTAGACAGCAAGTTAAATGGTTGTTTGAATCTTGCAGACAGCAAAACGCGACTTGTTGCTGACAGGAAAAGCCCTGTTTTTGATAGGACGGGAAAAGGTTCGTTGTTTTTTTTATTTTGTTTCAACTACCTACTATTTTTGTGTTTTAGAGCCGAGTCCCTAATGATGTAAAAAATGTAAAATGTGAATGTAGGTGAGATTTGTGGGGTTGCATGTAGCGAAACTTCCGGGTGTAATTTGTTGGTGTTTTTGGAGAATTGTTACAATATTTACATATTAACTTGATAATATAAATCGGAATTTCAACTGAAAAATTCAAGCACAACTATTACATCCGTCACTGACACTTTTCAATTTAGCTGCTAATTTTTACAGATTGCGAAGGGCGACAAAAAGGGTCAAATCGAGGAGGTGGTAAAGAGACGCATTAATTTGGAAACTATCTCATCCGTTGGGCTGAGTCCCTATCAAGATGATTTTGTTATCATCTCTGTCGAAAATGACTATGCTACCGTCATTGAAACACCACTGAAAACTGAGCTACTGACTGCGCTCAAGTTAGTGACGTCATTGGGGAAGAAATTTGATTAGCACGACACGTTATTCGGGCAGCCCGATATTATTGGCCCCACACACGCTAGTTGGAATCGTCACTAAATGTCAACTGGTGCCGATCCCGATTCAAAGTTGCTGACGAGCCGACGAACGACGTTCGAACGCAAGCTTTGAATTGGGATCGGAACCAGTTGACATTTGGTGTCGATGTCAACTAGCGTGTGTGGGGCCTTTGTCCGACAGTTGGTCAATTTTGTCACAGAATCTGTCGCAGGCAGTCAATTCTCGACCACCTTTCTCCAGCGAAATTTTTATAAAACGGTCCTTCGCGCTAAGAAATCGACATCGACTATCGAGCATTCCTTATATAGAAAATCAATATAAAAATTTTTAAGACTCGCTTTCCCTAAGAACCAAACATGCCCAAAACTGAAAGCACAAAAGAAATTTTATTGCGTTTTTTATCGTTTTATCGTTAAAGCGTTTTTTATCGTGGATTTGTAATCTACCTACATATATAGAAACTAAAATTTTTCTTCCATACATTTATCCGAAAATGTCATCTTCCTACTGAAAAAATCGATCAAAGACAAAAGTCATCATTTTTTGGGATGTTTTTGGAAATTCATAAATTTTGCTTGATATTATCTTTCACTGTAATATTTTGTATTTTTATTAAGATAGTGTTGGAGATTAATTGGCCCATACAAATGAACGTCATCAAACTTTTTTCTCACCAAAAATAATGGCTGAAATTTTGAAAATGGCACCACATTTTCAGTTTGTAATTGAGAGCTTAGCTTTTTTACAAAAACTGTGCTCAATTGCATAGTTTATGATAAAAAAAATAAAATCTAAAAACTAGGCCTGCACTTTTTTTCCAGGACAGTTTGAAGCAGCCCGACACCCATTTTACCATCACAGAGAATCCCACTCAGAAGACTCAGATTAAGTTGTATGCAAAAAGTTTCGTTCATACGCTTGAGTTATTTTTGGATGGTCTTTCATTTGTATATCTCCATTTTTCATTAAACATAATTTGGAAGGGTGCTGTCATACAAAAATGCACTTTTTATGTACAAAATTTAGACCCCCTATTTTATCGTGGATTTGGAATCTACATATATAAATAGAAAGTCAAAATTTCCTTCCATACATATATCTGAAATTGTCATCTTCCTACTGAAAAAATTTGTCAAAGTCAAAAGTCATCATTTTTCAGGCTGTTTTTTTTGGAAATTCATAACTTTTGCCTGACATCACCTATCAATATAATATTTTGGATTTATATAAAGAAAGTTTTGGAGATTAATTGGCCCATACAAACAAACTTCATAAAACTTTTTTTTCTCATTGAAAATGATGGCTGAAATTTTGAAAATGGACCCAAATTTTCAGTTTGTAATTGAGAGCTTAGGTTTTTTTACTAAAACTGTGCTCAATTGTATAGTTTATGATGAAAAAATAAAATCTAAAAACTAGGCCTGCACTTTTTTTCCAGAACAGTTTGAAACACCCGTGTCACCATCACATGCAATCCCATTCTGAAGACTCAGATGAAGTTTTATAAAAAAGTTTCCATCATAAACTTAGGTTATTTTTCCATGGTCTTTCATTTGTATGTCTCCATGTTTTATTAAACACAATTTGGAAGGGTGCTGTCATACAAAAATGCACTTTTTCTGCAATTATCACATGCATAGTGGTGCAATATCCAAAAATAGTTCACTTGTACTTTTCTGCTTGCTATCAGAATGCTATCAACATTTGAACAATTGTTTGTTCCCCTATAGGTCACTCTTATCAGTCACATTTCATCCAAAGTGTTCACTGAGACAAATAACCAAATGGCCAGCTAAAGGACACTATCAGCACACTTAGTTACTGGTACAAGTGAACTATTTTTGGATATTGCACCACTATGCATGTGATAATTGCAGAAAAAGTGCATTTTTGTATGACAGCACCCTTCCAAATTGTGTTTCAAAAAACATGGAGACATACAAATGAAAGACCATGGAAAAATAATTTGAGTTTATGATGGAAACTTTTTAATAAAACTTCATCTGAGTCTTCAGAATGGGATTGCATGTGATGGTGACGTGGGTGTTTCAAACTGTTCTGGAAAAAAGTGCAGGCCTAGTTTTTAGATTTTATTTTTATCATCAACTATACAATTGAGCACAGTTTTAGTAAAAAAAAGCTAAGCTCTAAATTACAAACTGAAAATTTGGGTCCATTTTCAAAATTTCAGCCATCATTTTCAATGAGAAAAAAGTTTTATGAAGTTTGTTTGTATGGGCCAATTTATCTCCAAAACTATCTTTTATAAAAATCCAAAATATTATATTGATAGGTAATGTCAGGCAAAAGTTATGAATTTCCAAAAAATAGCCTGAAAAATGATTTTTTCAGTAGGAAGATGACATTTTCGGATATATGTATGGAAGGAAATTTTGACTTTCTATTTATATATGTAGATTCCAAATCCACGATAAAATAGGGGGTCTAAATAATGTACATAAAAAGTGCATTTTTGTATGACAGCACCCTTCGAAATTATGTTTAATGAAAAATGGAGATATACAAATGAAAGACCATCAAGAAATAACTGAAGCGTATGATAGAAACTTTTTGCATACAACTTAATCTGAGTCTTCTGAGTGGGATTCTCTGTGATGGTAAAATGGGTGTCGGGCTGCTTCAAACTGTCCTGGAAAAAAAGTGCAGGCCTAGTTTTTAGATTTTATTTTTTTATCATAAACTATGCAATTGAGCACAGTTTTTGTAAAAAAAAGCTAAGCTCTCAATTACAAACTGAAAATTTGGTGCCATTTTCAAAATTTCAGCCATTATTTTTTTTTGGTGAGAAAAAAAAGTTTGATGAAGTTCATTTGTATGGGCCAATTAATCTCCAAGACTATCTTAATAAAAATCCAAAATATTATATTGATAGATAATATCAAGCAAAAGTTATGAATTGCCAAAAAAACAGCCCGAAAAATGATGACTTTTGACTTTGATCGATTTTTTCAGTAGGAAGATGACATTTTCGGATATAAGTATGGAAGGAAATTTTGAGTTTCTATATATGTAGATTCCAATTCCATGATAAAAAACGCAAAAAAAATTTTTTGTGCTTTCACAGGTTTGGTTCTTACGCAAAGCGAGTCTTAAGCTGTTTTAAATTTTGACACCAAGCTGTTATCAAGATATTTATCATATCGAATATTGGATATTGAGTTTCCCATGTGAAAAATTGGATATACTAACCGTAGTTTTATGAAAAATTCTGAACTGAATACCGAATTCACTAATAGTTATAGTGACTTTTCAATCAGATCGAATACAGCAGATTTCATTGTCAAATGTGCGGCACTTAGGCCTAATGTATTTTTTATCGATATCGGGATTGCCAAATCAGACTAAGCTGCTAATCCGGACAATATTGACTAGGGTAGCCTCTAATTTCGATACAGTACCGACTATAATCTGGCTGCCCAGTAAAACGTGTCGGGTTCAATCTGTTTGCCACTGGGAACATGCGTTGAAATTTTTTTATTATTTTCTACAAAAAAATCCCATTTCAGAAAGCACTTCGATTCTCGGAGCGGCGGCCGACCTTTACCCATCGAATTCAACACTGAGTTCAATTTCGCCGTGAAAAAGTTGCGCCTTGGTGCTGGCGCCGGCACCAGACGATTGGCGTTCGTGCGTTCCAACGACAATTCCACCCAAAGCAGGGTGATCACTTTGCACAAAAAGGCTATGAAAATAATTACGGGCGCCACAGTCACCGTGCCGCCCGGCTTGCCAGCTACAACCAGTTCGTTCATTGTGATTTTAATGTCAATTGCATTGTTATTTTAATGTCAATTGCATTGTCAATTCAAAATGTCACAAATGCGCCACAGAACCCGGCACGCGCCAAGCGGCACCTGCGGCCCCGGCGCACAGGAACGGCGCTATTGCACACTCTGTGAGACAGGCGCCAAGTAGACCGCCGCCGCCAGTGTCTATAGGTCGGCTTTGGTTTTTGTGAAGTATGCGACAATGATCCAATTTTTGCGTGTAAAAATAAGTAAAGATCCGTCGAACGTAATTGTGTCGGAATCTAGAATATTTTCAACCAATTTCGCTATCACATATGCACAAACATTAAAAAGTGATAACATCCTAGCTCTTAATCTAGGTCATTTCCCACCCTACTCTAAAAAAAATTTGGACACACACACCCATTATTTCGCCACAGAAGCTCGCCTATCCAAGCGTCTAAGCACCAGCGAAGGGCCACAATCACCACGAACCCTACCCGCCCCACATCCGCCCGCCCACCAAGTGCACCCTTCTATAAATGAGCCTGCTAGAATGGCGGATGCGTTTTTGGCAACCCCGCCGGCGGGTAAAGCCATGGAGCAGCACAGAAAAGGCGGGGCTAGTCGACCTGTTCCCGCTGCTGGCAGGCCTAAGCCCCCGGTGGGTTGGGTTTTTCAATTGTTGGCCATTTTGTCATTACTGTACTCAACCGTATGCTATGCATTTATCTAAAGGAAAAACTACATCATGACGTCATCGTTGTCAAGATGAATATCGTTCTAAAAAGAGAAAAAACGTTGCAGGATGAAAACATTTGTCGCTTTTACGCACACCGCCTTGTTTAGATAAATTGTCTGTGAAAGTGCGCTCATAGGTATCCTGCTCGCGTGTTATCGACCAAGACATTTTACTTTACATTTTTTTTACATTTTACAAGACCAAGTAATTTTGGACGCATACTGTGCAGTCCTCCCGAGTATATTTGGAACACGTTTCTCGTGTGGCTAAAGGGGCGTGTGTTCGCGTCGTGAAAAACCGTGTAGCCATCTATGACTGAGGCCTTCTGTGCATGTTTACCCGGTGTGCATGTTGACCCTTATTTTCACTCAAAATCGCTTATTTCCATACCTTTTTAAAGATTTTTCACCTTCAAAATTATTAGTTCATGTGTTTTATTGTCTATTTTCAGCTATTTTTTGTAGTATATGTGCTTATATACCCATTTGTAGTATTTTTCACCTACTTATTTGCGATTTTTTGACCGTTTTTCTACATCACGAAAAAACCTATATATTGAACCCCCAAACCCCCCTAAATTTTTTCCAGCTATCTATCCTTCCAAAGGAGCGATTAGCTAACTATCCAACCCCCTGGAGGGTCAAAATCTAGAATACCCCCAACATGCACAGCGGGTAAACATGCACAGAGGCACAGGCCCGCCAGAATTACCTTGTTCTGTTTATATATTTACCACATCCGAGAAATGGGCGCCAGAATGGGCCAGAATTACCTTGTTCTGTTTATATATTTACCACATCCGAGAAATGGGCGCCAGAATTACCTTGTTCTGTTTATATATTTACCACATCCGAGAAATGCCCTGATGACCATTGTGTATAATGGTGCGCAGGTGCGACCAAAGCCTTCGAGCCCCCAGTGCAGAACTTTGTATGCATACGATGCCCAGGACACTGACGAATTGGCATTCAACGCTGGCGACGTGATTGAGATACTTAATGAAGGTGTGTTCGAGTTTTTCGATTTCCGACCCGGTGGAACGCATACTTTGCGCAGAATCCTACCATAATTAAATGAATATAAAATTGAATTCCGATTTTATAGTAAAAAGGAAACATTAATTTTGATGATGAGGAAATGATGCAAAAATGTATAATTTTTGGTTCATTATTCAGATGGGTTATGGTAGGCTTGTATACTAAGTGTGATGTGCGCCGAGTATAGTGTAGACTTTGAGCTAGGTATTTCTTTTATCGCCCAGATCCCTCGGGATGGTGGCGAGGTCGGCTGCGCGACAAAATCGGCCTCTTTCCAGCGAATTATGTCGAGAAAGTGCACTGAATGGACGGTTTTTACGGGTTCTTATTGTTTGATTGTAATTACATCATTTTTTGGTGGTGATAACTTTTTATTTGAAGTCTGCGTGCGTATGCATATTTTGATGGATTAACTCATCTACCACTTCGCGGCTTCATTCCTTTGATCTTTACGTCCTCATGGTACTTACAATTATGTACATTTTTCTCGCTTTTATGCTTTCTCAGCGCTTTTTTCACCTTTACACTGTTTTATCACCTTTTTAATGTGTTGTGGTTGTGCATTTTTACCTTCATATTGAACCTGTGATGATGTGCTATTGATTCCGTATGTACAAAAGTATTTTTATCAATGGTGAATCAACCTCTAAGATCGCTGTAGAATAGTTTTATCTTTCCAAATAAGTCAGCTCATTAGTCACTTGTGCATTACATCACATATCAGTGCCTAATAAAACAAATTCCAGCATTGTTTGAATTACGCACACTAGTTAAAATATAACTTTTCTTTTATCTTTGCCTCAAATGGCAGACAGATTGGTATTTTAGTTTGTGAATGTTTCATTTGAAGGTGTAAGCGCGGCAGCTAAGAAAATCACAACTGCGCACTACGATTAGCATTGAAAAAAATCTCTGGGAGATTTATATTCAAAAAATCTCAGAAAATATAAGATTTTATGAGATTTATATTTACTTCACAATTTTCTAGAGAGATTTAATTGTATTTTTTAGTTTTGAGAGATTTTCTGAGATTTTTAAAAATACCAGAATATCTCTCAAATTCTGATATATTTTTTATATTTTTTCCAGGTTTTTTGAGAGAGATTTAATATTTGGGATTTAAGATTTTTTCTTGGGAGATTTTCTGCGATTATATTTAATTGTATTTTCTTAAAATTGACGATTTTTTCAGTGCTAACTACAATTTGGTCCGTTCAACCTGTGAGTGCATTCTGAAGAAGAAAATTCTCTTTAGTTCGAGAAATCGTGGATATCTGCGCAGATGTAACCTTGCGATCGGCTTTGAACATGAAAATTTGATTGCTTGCGCACGCAGCTAAACTTTGCACATGCACTTATGGCGGCCCACAGTAGTTGACACATGTGTGTCAACTGGTCTGTGTCAACTTATATTTCGACTTCATGTGTCTCAGACCGATCTTGCAATGCACATGCCGTAATATTTATTTTTCAACATTGCCGCGTGTGCATTTGAGATCGCTCTGCGCCATGTGAAGCCGAAATTTGAGTTGACACAGACCAGTTGACTCATGTGTCAACTAAAGCGCGGGCCGCCATTCCTACAGGGCCAGCTTTGCCAGATTGCTACTGTCATTTATTTGGCGCAAGGCCATCTTATTTACCCTATTGTAATCTAGAATACAAGTAATCCTTGAACCTGGAGGGAGTCCCAGACTCTGTAAACTGTCAAATGCCATGCAAAGTGTCAAAAGTCATGGAAAATGCCCTGCAAAATGGCAACTCGGTTGCCATTTTGCAGGGCATTTTCCATGACTTTTGACACTTTGCGTGACATTTTCCATCTTCCAGGGTCCGGGACTGCCCCCAGTTCAGTAGTGCCGCGCGCAGCATGGCCTCGGACCTGAGCGAGTGCCGCGTGCTGTCGGTGCAGAGTCACGTGGCTCGCGGCTACGTGGGCAACAAGTGCGCTCAGTTCCCGCTGCAGCTGCACACGGTTGAGGTGGACGCTATCAACTCCGTTCAGTTCTCCAATCATACTTGTTGGTTGGTGGGTGTGCTTCACTGGTCTGAGTTGTTTGAATTTTTTCTGGGGACTTAGTTGGGCGTATTTTTACATCAGTTTCTTGTGGTTATGGTGCTTCAACGACGTTTGCCATTTTCGGCTATTTGAGATTTTCGGCCGAGCCGCCTGGTTCTGTATGTTTACATAAAGGTGGCGAACCTTTTTCAGAAGTTCGGCAACCATAGTTATTTTTATGAACCCCTGGTGCCAGTCCCGCACCCTGTAAAGTGTCAAATGTCGTGGAAGGTGTCAAAAGTTCAGTGATAAAATCTTTTTATTGATTGTCATCTTACATGGCATTTTACGCTTGACCTTGACAAGTTGCGGCACTGCCCCAAATAATACACATATTTAATGTTTTTTACTGCTGTGCTTTTACTGCCTGTGCACAGCATTTTTAATGCAAAATACCTCTGCTAGAAATTTTTCCTTGCGCAGGGTACAAGCACTGCAAGGGGCAGGTGCTCAACTGCGACCAGGTGTGGGAGGTGTACGAGGGGCTGCGATTGAACGGGCTGCACACAAAGTACACCCACTTGTTGACTGGCTACTGCGCCGACGCGACGTTCCTCGACAAAATCACTCATGTTTTGGCTGATCTCAGGGCTGTGAATCCTAATTTGATCTATGGTTTGTGGTTGTTTGTTGTTTGGGTTTATTGTAAGCATATTTTTCTGTTGCCGTACATATGTCTTCTAATAGAACCGTTAACCTCCAAAAGAAGCGCATTTCCGATAGAACGGCAGGTAGGAATTACGTTGGAAGTGTGTCAAAGCACAAAAATATGAAAAATGAACGGCGTTAACATTCAAAGCATCGAAATAGATATGAAAATTTCAAATTGATGCCCTGACTTCAAAATATTGCTAAGATTACATTAAAAATAAATTTATGTTCAAGAAATGTGTGAAAAATAGAACGTCAGCCTTCAATAGACCGGCATGTAAAAAAGTTTACGAAAAAAAATTGGAATGGCGCTTTTCTATTAGAAGAAATACGGTATTTAACGCGCTCCTTTCATTCTGCAGTGTGCGACCCAGTGCTGGGCGACAGGGGTCGCTATTACGTACCTCGCGAACTAACGGAAATTTACGCTAAAACTGTAGCGCCGTTGGCCGATGTCATCACACCCAATCAATTTGAACTGCAGTGAGTTTGGCGGTAGGCTATGGATCTCAATGCGCATGCACACACTAGTTTGCACGGTGACTTCAGTGAAAACTGAAATGGCCACATGGCCACATCCACTTGTTGTGCACTTATTGTGTACTATGTGTTCTTGTTTTCAAAGTAAGACTTTCATTAATTAAAATTTATGTAAATCATTCAACCTAGTTATTCATTCGCATTTGAAAAAATGTCAGCGCATTTTGCCTACACACACCGTTTTCACCGTGATTTCGTGTGAAAACTGAAATTTTTAGTAATGCATATTAAAGAACTTGGTTGAATGATTTTATTTAATTAAAATTTGAATTTAAATTAATGAAAGTTAAACTGTGAAAATTTGAAAACTCGAAAACATATAACATAGAATAAGCGTAGGCTGGATGTCGCCATATCGCCATTTCAGTTTTTACCGAAGTCACGGTGCGAACTAGTGTGCCTAGGCACATTAAATCAACTTTCCCACATCACCAACTTTTTCAGGGAACTATCCGGTATGGAAGTTTCAACGGAAACTGGCGCACTGTCAGCGTTGGATGCGCTGCACTCTGCCGGATGTAAATGCATCGTGGTAAGCAGCACGGATTTGGCGCCGGAGCCGAGCAAGATGTACGTCTACGCCAGCAGATTAACTGCGAATGGTAGGCGGGGGAACGGTTTTGGCAGTGTCGTTGTTCATTTTTTCGGTTTTTCAATGCGTGGGTGGCACTGGTCAAAATTTCATTTAAAAATTAAAATTTCATTTAAAAATTTGATTGCACTTTCACTACAAAATTACATGAAAATACTTTGATCGTGAGTGATCCAATTTTGTACCTTGTCAGGTGACAAGAAACTACTTTACAACTGACGTAAAATTTTCACAAAAATTGACTGAATAAGTAAAAAATTCTTTCAGTAAAAATATTTGTCATTTGAATTTGATCAAATTTTCCCAAACTCAGGCAAGCCGGCAGTCCGATGTCGCTACGAAATCGAACGATTGGACGCCAATTTTGTGGGCAGCGGCGACGTGTTCACCGCCCTGCTGCTGCTGTGGCTGCACAAGACCAATGGAGATTTGAAATTATCCGTGGGAAAGGTTGGTGTTGGCTTTTGGCATTGTTCACTGTTGTGTTTTTTTTTTATTAGGCAGTGTTTACACGGATTCTTTGTGACGACAAACATTGTGATTTTGTCAACCATGTTTTTGGGTGAAAACCAATAAGTAGATAGATCGGACGCCTCAATTGATCATTATTTGATCGACCCCATTACATGGAACAATAATTAATTTTTATAGATTACGCAGTAATGCACAACAGATAATGTATTTTTGTTGTTGTCGTAGCTTTGTCGGAGGGTTTGTTCTACGCGGCCTCGCTAGCGAGGCCGCGTAGAACAAACCCTCCGACAAACCTCCGACAACATGAAAAAAGTGTGATCTAGTGTGCGTGATTAGGGAAATTATGGAATTTGATGTATGCCCCAGGCAGTGAAGCTGGCACAATCACGATCAACTGAGGTATCACACATGTAATATATTTCTTGTTGATTCCACAAGAACAGTTAAAAAAATTGCATTTTTTGTCGTCACAGCAAATCCGTGTAAACGCCGCCTTATAATAAAATAGTAAATAACTGTGTGGAATCGTGTAGAAGTTGTGTAAGTAAAGTAAATACAAGAATAGAAAGTAGAGTACAGAGAAATTTGATTTGTCGATTTATCAATCAAAAAAAAAAATATTTTTTTTCTAGGTCATTTGCCATTTTACATGACTTTTGACACTTTGCATGACATTTCACATTTTACATGGTCTGGAAGTGCCCCCGTACCCCCCTCACATTTAGGTTCTGGCCACACTCTCTGTCACACTGAAACGTACGCTGGCGCACGCGCGGCAGCTGCAGCCCACGGGCGAGCTCGGCCCCGAGGTGCTCGAATTGCGGCTGATACACAGTCAACAGGCGATTTTGGAACCAGATGTCAACTTGTTGCCAACGGCTGTTGATTTGTGATGTCGTGTCTTTGTTTTTGGTTATTTTTTATGATTTTGAAGATTATTGTTACGGTAGGACTTAGGTGACATGTTTTTAGTTGGGCAAGAGTTGATTTTGCGGTTAGGGCAATGGAATTATGTCCGGGAGCCAATCTCGCAACCAGTAAAGTGTGCAGAAGAAAATTTTGCTGCGCAATGGGCACATTACTTTTTAGGTAAAATACATCTTGGATTTTCCATTACATTATTTACATTGCGAGACTGCCACTTGGCTGAACGTTTTCGAGTAGGTATAAATTATTCTACTAATTTTTAACCGATGACCTGATGGTTCTGATTTTAATCTGATGATTCTGGCTTTTTACATTCAGCTGAAGTGAATGTTCGGTTGATTATCGAAGCACTTCATTCCTCACTCACCTAGCAGCTACCTTTCGATATACCGCAAATCCTCGAAAAAGCCCCTTTGAATAACCCCCTTTGTTTGCCAGGTAAGGAAACAATACCCCCCCCCCCCCTTGAATAACTCCCCCTGGAAACGATGCGGCAAAAATTTGAAAAATGATTCGATGAAGACAGGCAGGCAAAATTATCGAATGCAATTTACAGTGCAGTGTGTGAAACGAAAAATTACAAAAGAATGTTAGCCTACGGCGGCGCTTATGTGTATTTGAATAAATCGGATGCCGATGAATGTGAATTTTAAAATGGATATTTTACTTTGTTTTTGTTTTTGTAGAACTGTTAAACACCTGGATTCCATTAGTTGATGAATGAATTCAATGAATACAATGAATAAAGTCAATGTTTTCCTGAAACTTCTGACGAAAAAATAACTCCCTCCCCTTGAAAAACTCCCCCATCAAAAACTCTGACAAAAATCAACTCCCCTGGGGACTTATTCGAGGATTACGGGTACATATTAATTTATTGAGATGTCGAATATCTTATTACGCATTTGGTATTTCAATGTCTTATTTATACAGTTCATACTTATTTATTCAATTTATACAGTTTTGTGGTGAGCATATTCTATTGTTGTCGGCAAAGAGGAGCTTTGTAGGAATAAAAGTTTATTGTGAGCGATTTTACAAGTGACATAAGTCAGGTAACTATAGGTATCTAAATATTCGGCGCGCATTTTATTCCACCATTTTCATGGATAAATTTATCGCAAAATCGGCGCGGCGGCGCGCCCGCGGTGACACGGCAAACTTTTTCTGCTACAAAAATGTCGCAGTTGCTCGTTGTAATGCTGGCACGAATGCGTGCGACTGCCTTCGGCGATGCCCCCGCTAACCTTTGTTTCTGAGGGCGCTCCCTTTCGTTGCTTGGGCGGATAATTATCACATTTTTCTGCGAAAGTGCTGATTTCTAACCCATTTTTCATTGTATCAGCTCTCCACTCCCAGACCCTGTAAAATGTAAAATGTCACGCGAAGTTTCAAACGTCATGTAAAATGCAGGGCATTTCACATGACATTCGGCACTGCATGACATTTTACATGTTGCAGTGTATGGGGGTGCAGCTTGAATGGAAATTGTAAGGGTACGCGATTCTAAATATTGAATGCAAATTCCCGTTGTCGTGGAAGCCCTTCCTTCTACTACTGACGTGACGACATGCGCGCGCGCACTTCTCCGCCGCTGCCGCGCAACGCACATCACACGCAAAAAGCGACCGCTGCAGTAGCGGCGTCAAACACTGAGACAAACTTCGCTAGCCTATAAATTCACCAGCGCACCCATTGCTCGCACTTAGACAGTATTTTCTCCCCAAACCCAATTTTCCCAAAAAATAAAAGCCAACAAAATCAAAAATTAAAAAAAACCGTCCCACTTGGGCATCATGGGCGAATCGACGTTCGTGGGCGGCGTGTCGGTCGCGTGCAGCTTGATCGCGATCACCTCGTGCCTGATCGTGGTGCCGGTGATCTACAGCCAGATATCCGCGCTGCATGAGGATATACTCAGGCAGGCGGTCGTGTTTAGGGTGAGTGGGGGATTTGGTTTGGGTTGATAATTGGGGATTGTTTGAGTGGGCAGGAAGCGTGTGACGGGTCGTTACGAGTGAAATGTTTGCCACAGGTTTTCTTATTGTTGTCACTTGACGCGGTGCGGAAGTCGCCCTGGTGCCAGTCCCAGACCCTGTAAAATGTAATGCAACGTGTCAAAAGTCCTGTAAAATGTCATGCAACGTGTCAAAAGTCCTGTCAAATGGCAAACTACATTTTACATTATACTCAGCGAACATGATACTCTGCCCTCGCACTCATTTATGTCTCACGTTGGAAGCATGCCAATGATGATAAAGCATGCGATTTTTGTAGAAAAGATGAAAAAAGTCATTTAAATGAATAAGTTAACGTTTAGCATTATAACAACGATTACTTTTTTCAACTTCTTATGAATATCGCATGCGTAAAAAATCATTGGCACGCTTCCAGGGGGAACCGCGCGTGCAGGGTGTAAAGTAACTGGAGTATACCTTTGACACTTCGCGTGACATTTTACAGGCTCTGAGAGTGTTCGCTGGGGGCAGTCCCAAACCCCGTGAAATGTCAAATGTCATGAAATCTCAAAAGTCATGTAAAATGCTCTGCAAAATGACAACCGAGTTGGTAGCGTGCCGACCTATAGCTCTATATACTCATTCAACCCACCCAAACCCCCTCCCACAGTCGGCCACCGACGAGATGTGGGTGGAAGTGATGAGCATGCAAGCGGGCGTGCGCGCACCCCCCGCTGCCAAAGCCAAGGCTGCCCCATTGGGCGGGCCGAGCATCTCCGCGCTGCTGCGTGGCAAACGTCAGGTGCCCGATCATTGCCTTTGTAGCGAGGGAGAGGCGGAGAATTGTCCCGCCGGTCCCGCGGGACCCGATGGTAAGTCAAATTTTGGGTGGATAGGTAAAAAAGAAGGCTGATAGGTTTTTTTGGGCAACAAGTGGAGAAGTAAAAAACTGCAAGTGAAGTAAAAAACTATTTGAAATGTGAGAAGTGAAATGTCAAGTAAAAAGTTTAAAGGGAAGTAAAAAGTATTCTTTCGCTTCTGATTTTTTACTTACCATATCACCAGTCACTTCTCATTTTACTTCGCTTTTAACTTTTCACTCGCCATTTCACTTCCATATCTCAAATGCTTTTTTACTTAATGTATTGTTCAATTTTAATCTGGCATCCTACACGCATCACATACACATAAACAGTCCCTCCACCCCTTCACAGGTCCCGCTGGTGATCCTGGATCCGACGGAGACGATGGCAAGGATGGCGAACCCGGTCTCGATGGCTCCAGTCCCGAAATCACTGGCGAGAGCAAAGATAAATGCAAGCAATGTCCAGTTGGACCGCCCGGTCCCGCGGGACCACCTGGGCCCAAGGGAGATCCTGGACCTGAGGGACCTGAGGGACCGCCCGGCGAAGGCTCTTCAGGTAGATGGGTGTGGGCTTTTGGGTAGTCATTTACGGTAGCACGAAATTGAAAATGCGGTGCACTGCGCACTGGCACATTTTATTACGTAAACACAAATCGACTCAACCGCAGTGGGCGACCGCGGTCCCGACGGTCCCGCCGGCGACCCCGGCCCTCAGGGACCAAAGGGCGAACCCGGCCCGCCCGGCGGAGCATCAGATCCCGTCTTCCGCAAGGTGGGCACCCCCGGTCCCAAGGGAGACCCGGGCAGCCCCGGTCCCGAGGGCAACCCTGGCGCACCGGGCAGCGACGGGCAACCGGGCGGACCCGGCGGTCCCGGCCCTGAGGGACCCTCTGGCGATGAAGGCGTTGATGGCGAGAATGGCGAAGCGGGAGAGAAAGGGGAACCTGGCGATCCTGGACCCGATGCCACTGTGCGTTTTGGAGTGGGGTTTGGCTTTTGTGGCTGGGATGTAGATATTGATTGTCATTTCAACGCAGTATTGTCCCTGCCCGCCTCGTCTGTCTGCTCTGGTTGGCCTGCGTCGCCGTGTCCAGTCGACTTAAAGAGCCATTGTGGAAAGCTGATCGATTTTAAGTAAAATTGATTGATTGAACCACAAGTAGTGAACAATGTTTTTGATTAGTAGCATTCGGATACCGATTTTTCTGATACCTAGAAGTGCAGTGTATAATTTGTTGGCATTTTTCATTCATATATGCTTCCAGTAAATATTTATGTATCACACATAGTCGAATGAATGAAGATCACATGGTAATTTTTACTTTATCTACCAATTAGTTATGTCAACTCATTATTACCCTCCTTTAGGATAATTACACGCCTTGTCAAGTGAAAAATAATAATCCGTTGTTTATAAACTCGGCGGACATGAAACGAATCAGCGATTCGGCCCTTCGTTACCAATGACGAATGTTTTTTAATTCGAACTTGAATGGACGAATTCCATTCGGTTCATGATACATTTGATTCAATCCGACTTTTTATGCGAGAATGATGTGATATTGATAGACAACTCGTTATAGAACGTCGGATTGTTAGGTCTTAGGTAAGATCTTACCGTCGCAGTCCCGACAAATTCATTCAAAAAATTACGTATGAACTTACCGCTGCGTCCAAGTTACTGTTGCGTTTTATATGAACAAAGTAAAAGACGCATGATTTCCGTTCGCGTCAACGATAATGACCGCGGAATGCAATTAAGTCAACACAAGTGTCAACTCGTGTGTGGGCTGCCATTAGCAACCAATTGCGGTCGCTTAATCGCATTCCGCAGTCATTTTTGTTGACGCTGACGGAAATCATGCGTCCTTCATATTTGGTAACATTCTCGCAAACAGTAACTTGGACGTGTGCCAACTACGAATATACGCAGTTGTACGAAAATTCCTTAGACCATTGACTTCTATAATGTCCGTCGAGTTTACCTAGGTCGAAATTGACAAGTAAAGCGTGGCAAATGGTGCGAATATTGTCACCTCCGCTAAATACAGACCACTTCACGTGCCCCGATGCTGGTCACTCAGAACTACCTTATCACTTAACACCATTCTTGTCACTTGACAAGGAAGGAGCGTGATCGACACACGCTACCACGCATCGCACTTACTGAAAAGCATCATCGATAGCCGAGCCGGCAGTGCCCATTTTCACTTCCATCGCGCTCATGGCGCTGTGGCTGATGAGCAACACTGCGCCGGTGGCCACCCCGGTGCACAGCTGGGGGCAGTCCCGGACCCTGTTAAATGTCAAATGTCAGGTCAAGTGTCAATGGTCATGTAAAATGTCATTTTCCAGGGAATTTTACATGACTTTTGACACTTTACATGACATTTCATTTGACATTTTACAGTGTCTGGGATTGGCACCAGGCTGCAGCCCAACGCCGTGAGCAGCATTGTCCACTTGTTTTGTTTTGACTTGGACACCAACTCGTCGTAGGCCGTTTGGTTCAGGAGGCTAGGGGAGGGGTACGTGAGTTTTTCGGGGGACATTTTTTGTCCACAATGCTGGTTTCCTTTAGTTTTCGCATTTTTGGTCAAGTCCACGTGGTTATTTTTATGCCAAATTTCACATTTTGTATTTCACTGATTTTTGAATCGCGTTTTTATTTACATAGTTTTGAACATGGCTTCGCTGAAAAAATATTATGAAATCATTCAGATTTCATAAAAAGAAAAAGTCCAGATGAAATGGTGGGTAGGTATAAAAATATCCAATAAAATGTGAAAAGTATGATTTATTCGCCGTAGCCTGGTATTATTTCTATTTTAACTGTTGAGAATGGCAGCAGGCTAAGACAACTCATCAATCTCCCAATCATATTGCATAAAAATTTCCAATCAAATTTTAAAACTAGCAACCCGGTGGCATCGGACGTAGTTGCGGTTGTCGCCTCACTGGAACTGAAACTTGTGCGGGTACCCGCTGACGTTGTGCCTTTAGTGCCAGTCGATAAATAAGTAAGTAAGCGATGGCCGAAATTTCAGAAACTGATAAATCAGCTTTGAATGCATTTGAGTTTACCGGAATCACGAGTCCGTCAATTAATGTTGACGGACATCGAAAATGGTTCATTCTGGTAAATTAAAAAGTGTCTCAAAGAGATTACGTAATCAATTTCCGAAATTTCAGATGTGAGTGTAAACTATCGCATACAGCAGCACTTTTCGAAAAATTATCGATGTCGATCGTCGTCCGTCGATAACAAAAAAGTGCTCGATATTTACCTAACATTCATTAATCGACATCGACAGGGCATATAGGGCAGGGTTAAATAGAGCTGAAAGTACGATTAATAGCTGAAACATTTTCTGGGGGCTGGAGATCGAAAGATAGCTGAGCCTTGGGATCAATAGCTGAGTGACTTCTGGGATAGGTAGATAGATCGCTGGAACATTTTGGGGGTAACCCCCAACCCCCCTACGTTCTAACAAAATTTTACGCTTAAACTTTTTTACGCTTTTCTAGGTATTTTAAAAATACCATATGCTTTAGTATTAATAATCAAAATTTGGAAAGTGTATTTATGCTTACGCTTACGCTTTCCAAAAATACCAGTATTTTAACAACTCTTGTGCATAGCAAAACTGCTGGAAATACGCAAACCCACAAAAAATTTAAACATGACGGCGGACGCTGTCAACATGTAACATGATGATGATGTTCAGGTGCTTGTCTGTCATAGCTAGTGATGTAAAGGCACCGGAGCACCGGTGCCCCGGTGCTTGGCACCGAAGGGCACCAGCACCGGTGCTGGTACGGTGCCATTGCAATCTTCAAGGGTGCCATGCCGGTGCCGGTGCCATTTTTTTCAGAATAGCACCGGTGTCGGTGCGGTGCGGTGCCATTTTTTTGCCGGTGCCAAAGGTGCTAGCACCAGGGCCAAAGTAAAAGGCACCGGGAAAGGCACCGGCCAAGGCTTCATGTGCTGTGCAATTTTGTCCATAGTATGTGCTTATTCACATTTCAAAAAACAGCGATATATTTACCCGACCATTTTTGCCTATTTTGTAAACCTCCCATCAAATAAATATACCTACTGTGAAATCCATCATACCCGATACGTGATCTGATGAGCGAATCTAAAATTTTGTTGAATTATAAATTATTTTTATATTTTATATTTATCTTACTTGTTTGTTCAAAATTTGTTGTCAGTTTATGACAGAGATAGTTCCATTCTCTGTACAGCAACGACTCCGATCAGTAGACAATAGTGGCTATGGACATTGCAGTGAATTGAATATTTTATCTTTCATTTGTAATCATTGTAATTGCTTCATAAAAGTGATTGCCACATCATTCTGATCATTTTAAGTGCTCAACCATCAAAATCGGTTGAAAATTCATGGAAATATGCACTTCCAAAGGTGAGACCACTGAGAAACTGCCCGATATTTATTTCGGAAATTCCAGCCCAGTGCGGTGCCTTTCGGTGCTAGCACCGGCAACCCGCCGGTGCCCTTCGGTGCCGGTGCCATTTTTTTCAAAAGGCACCGGTGCCGGTGCGGTGCGGTGCCATTTTCTGGCCGGTGCCCCAGGGTGCCAGGTGCCCTTTCCATGCGTTGGCAAAGGTGCCGGTGCGGTGCGGTGCCATTTTTCCCGGTGCCTTTAACATCACTAGTCATAGCATGAGAAATGCAAGAATACCCGGCAAGCAGTGATCAGACAGTTCCATCATTTGTCTGATGAAAATTAGTCAAACGATTTATATGGTATCAGCTTATTTGGTGTGTCAATCGGTTGTTATGTAAGATACCGTATTTCTTCTAATAGAAGGGCGCCCTTCTATTTTTTTCGTCAACATTTTTACCCGCCCTTCTATTGGAGACCGCCCTTCTATTTGTTTCATCATTTTTCAGCATATTTTTTTACGTACTCCCAAGGTTTTCCAATGTGTTCCGTCACAGACATTTGATCAGAAAGACGATTCGTAGAGTTACGGTAATTCAACCCCCAGTAGGGTCCCCCAGTGCCAAGCGCCAATGGATAATGTACCCATCGTTGGCCACATTTCCAAACCGCGCATTGAACTTCTGAATAAAAATTCACCACCTGCAATATTTAATAGCGACAACCCCCCTCCCTCTTAACAAAACAACCCCCCAAACCCCCCTCGCAGACGATATCATAAAAGCATCGATTCTATTGGAGACCGCCCTTCTATTTTTTTCGTCAACTTTTCAGCCCATCTTTTTCAAGTTGTGCCAAGGTTTTTTAAAGTGTTCCGTCACAGAAAGTTCATAGAATGACGATAGGTGTGAGTTTATTCAACATTTGCTGATAAAATAGCACAAATCAATCGATCAAAGCCACTGAATCGCAGTGCCCACTGATATTTTTTATTTTTCTGCATATGGCACGATTCCAGCACTTTGTGTACCTTCTATTGGAGACCGCCCTTCTATTTATTACGTGGCCCAAAAAAAGTCGAAAATGTGTGCCTTCTATTGGAGACGCCCTCCAACCAAAAGTTTGTCTCCAATCGAAAGGCGGGTAAAGAAGTTAATGATAAAAAATAGAAAAGCACCCTTCCATTAGAAGAAATATAGTATTTATAACTGTCATTTAAATTTTTTTCACCTATAATACCCACCTGTCTTGGTAGTGTCAGTCTCTGTTGTCCCAGATGTTGTGGCAGTTGTCTTTGTTGTCCCAGGTGTTGTGGCAGTGGTCTTTGTTGTCCCAGTTGTTGTGGCAGTGGTCTTTGTTGTCCCAGGTGTTGTGGCAGTGGTCTTCGTTGTCCCAGTTGTTGTGGCAGTGGTCTTTGTTGTCCCAGTTGTTGTGGCAGTGGTCTTTGTTGTCCCAGTTGTTGTGGCAGTGGTCTTTGTTGTCCCAGGTGTTGTGCCAGTGGTCTTTGTAGTCCCAGTATTTGTGGCAGTGGTCTTTGTTGTCCCAGGTGTTGTGGCAGTTGTCTTTGTTGTCCCCGGTGTTGTGGCAGTTGTCTTTGTTGTCCCAGGTGTTGTGGCAGTGGTCTCTGTTGTCCCAGATGTTGTGGCAGTTGTCTTGGTTGTCCCAGATGTTGTGGCAGTGGTCTTTGTTGTCCCAGTTGTTGTGGCAGTTGTCTTTGTTGTCTCAGGTGTTGTGCCAGTGGTCTTTGTTGTCCCAGTAGTTGTAGCAGTGGTCTTTGTTGTCCCAGTTGTTGTGGCAGTGGTCTTTGTTGTCCCAGTTGTTGTGGCAGTGGTCTTTGTTGTCCCAGGTGTTGTGCCAGTGGTCTTTGTTGTCCCAGTAGTTGTGGCAGTGGTCTTTGTTGTCCCAGGTGTTGTGGCAGTTGTCTTTGTTGTCCCAGGTGTTGTGGCAGTGGTCTCTGTTGTCCCAGGTGTTGTGGCAGTGGTCTCTGTTGTCCCAGGTGTTGTGGCAGTGGTCTCTGTTGTCCCAGATGTTGTGGCAGTGGTCTTTGTTGTCCTAGGTGTTGTGGCAGTTGTCTTTGTTGTCCCAGGTGTTGTGGCAGTTGTCTTTGTTGTCCCAGGTGTTGTGGCAGTGGTCTTTGTTGTCCCAGTTGTTGTGGCAGTGGTCTTTGTTGTCCCAGGTGTTGTGCCAGTGGTCTTTGTTTTCCCAGTAGTTGTGGCAGTGGTCTTTGTTGTCCCAGGTGTTGTGGCAGTGGTCTCTGTTGTCCCAGGTGTTGTGGCAGTGGTCTTTGTTGTCCCAGTTGTTGTGGCAGTGGTCTTTGTTGTCCCAGTTGTTGTGGCAGTGGTCTCTGTTGTCCCAGGTGTTGTGGCAGTGGTCTCTGTTGTCCCAGGTGTTGTGGCAGTGGTCTCTGTTGTCCCAGATGTTGTGGCAGTGGTCTTTGTTGTCCCAGGTGTTGTGGCAGTGGTCTTTGTTGTCCCAGTTGTTGTGGCAGTGGTCTTTGTTTTCCCAGGTGTTGTGGCAGTGGTCTTTGTTGTCCCAGTTGTTGTGGCAGTGGTCTTTGTTGTCCCAGGTGTTGTGGCAGTGGTCTTTGTTGTCCCAGTTGTTGTGGCAGTGGTCTCTGTTGTCCCAGGTGTTGTGGCAGTGGTCTCTGTTGTCCCAGATGTTGTGGCAGTGGATGTTGTTGTCCTAGGTGTTGTGGCAGTTATCTTTGTTGTCCCAGGTGTTGTGGCAGTTGTCTTTGTTGTCCCAGGTGTTGTAGCAGTTGTCTTTGTTGTCCCAGGTGTTGTGGCAGTGGTCTCTGTTGTCCCAGGTGTTGTGGCAGTTGTCTTTGTTGTCCCAGGTGTTGTAGCAGTGGTCTTTGTTTTCCCAGGTGTTGTGGCAGTGGTCTCTGTTGTCCCAGGTGTTGTGACAGTGGTCTCTGTTGTCCCAGATGCTGCTTGCAAAACCTGCAGTTGAATTTGATCAGCTCGCGTTATGCATGTGGTGTCCGTAATAATGCTTACAATGGTGCTCATGGTCGTGGTGCTTGCAATGATGCTTCTGTCCAACAGTTCTTCATCGCTAGTATTAGCAAAAATATCTGGTATGAAATCCGGTGTGTCGCCTCTCCCACGTTTCTCCACGGTTTTAATACTACCTTTGATGCCTTTTATCTGCCCTCCGACAGGACTAAAATACAATAACTGCGCGGTTTGCAAAAAAGTTATTTCTACATTCACGTTTATAATGTATAAATGTTTCCTATGTATTATGTACAGTCAATAACATATAAAAATATCTGATTTTTAGAAAATATAATTAAATATTATCCCAGAAAATCTCCTGTGCCATGAATGAAAAATGGAATAAATCTCCTGTGCCTTGTTCAAAAATATAATAAAATAACGAGAAAATCTCTCACAGTTCGATAAAATCTCAGAAAATCTCTCAACTTAAATCATTTTAAATCATCGATATTTCAACAGGTTTGAACCATTGAGAGTAGGTAGGTATTGAGCACCTAAAGGTGCGATTGAAGCTCAAATTGCTTTTTGTCAAATTATGATGTAAAATTTGTGCATAAAATACTTACAGGGAATGCATCAACATACGGCGTTGTAATTTCCGTCAAAGAAACTTCATTAGCATGTTTTTGTGTCCAAATCTCATCAGTTTAGTTTAGGTAATTGTACTATCAGTTAACAAGCTTTGTGCAATTTTTTGTTATTTACCTATATGCTTCACAAAATGTATTTGGTGTATAATAAAAATGTATTATTGCGATGCATACCGTATTTTCTATAAATACCACCCTCGATGTACCCCCCTCATCATACCCCCCCTCAAAATGAACACTATGAATTAATAGACCCCCCTCGAAATACCCACCCCCCCAAATTGAGTGTAAACAGAACGTAGATGACAAAATCTGCGGTTTATTATCCAGGCAATGAAGAACACACGTGAAAACAATGACTGTGTTACATTAGAACAGGGTTTGTATTGACCATCTACATACTTATACAAGTCTGTAGATTGATATAAGTGGCAGTTATTGATGCATTTTTCTACGTCTGCGTACGTTACAAACAACAAATTAGTACTGGGTTTTCAAAAAAAATTCTTGCGAAATAGTAACCCCCCTCGAAATACCCCCTCGTTTAACCCCCCTCAAAATTTCCACTGTGAAAAAATAACCCCCCCCCCGGGCTAACTCGAGGAAATACGGTTTTTACGGAACTAGCGCTAACATTTTTAACACCTTTAGTACAAAACGATACTCATGAACTTCCGACATATACCGTATATCCTTGAATAAGACCCCAGGGGCGTTATTATTTCGTCAGAGGTTTTGGAGGGGGGAGTTATTCAAGGGGGGGTACTATTCAAGGGGGGGGGGTTATTTTTTCCTCAGAACTTCCAGGAAAACTTTCACTTTATTCATTGTTTGTATGCATCCCGCCAACACATCTAATGCAGAAAATGACCAGTTCAACACTAACAAAACAACGTATCCATCCTAAAATTCGTGTTCAATCATCTAAACCTAAAAAATATCATAGGCTAACATTCTTTTGTATTTTTCGTTTCACACACCGAACCCCATTCGATGAATCAGCCCAGACATAGCTTTATTTTTCTGTTTGTCTCGTTTTCATTTTTGTGTGTTGCTCATACATGGTCGGGCTGAAAAGTCCCCGGGCAGTGCTCGCCATTCGCGCTAGGGGTAAGCTACGGTTATAAAATTTCAACACGTTAATATATCAGGTGTTTTGAGTTATCACCCAAAATTTCACCCCTCTAGCTCCACCCACTGCGAAACTGTGGGGGTTACAATTTTGGTCATTTTGTATTGATGTACAAATGGTGCTCTAGCTCAATGCTGCTTTAAGTTGTGATCATGAAACTTTGGCTAGTGTAAGCCACCAGTGTTGGCAATGTGTTGATGGTATTCAACACTTTCATCAACATCATTGCTATTAAGGTAAAATTAATATCCAGATCAGGGTGATGTGCAAGAAACGTGGGAACTGTGATGGATGTTTTTGGTGATCATCTGAGATCATGTGGTATTGCAGTGATTTTAATGTTGTTTTGAAATGTGCAGTAAATTATTATGTCAATTTAATTTCATTTGTGTTTCATTACTAATCTGTAGTGGACACATTACCTGTGTTCAACAGCAGTGTGCATGCAAAATGCATCCTGTATTAACCTGTATTGACCAACCGTCGAGGCAGAATGATGAATTTGGTAGTGAGAGTAGTGACAGTAATGACAATATGGACTAGGCTTATGATATCAAAGCTAATGTTGGTTAGTGCTGGCACATTGCCAACACTGGTGGCTTACACTATCCAAAGTTTCATGATCACAACTTAAAGCAGCGTTGAGTTAGAGCACCATTTGTACATCAGTACAAAATGACCGAAAATGTAACCCCCACAGTTCCGCAGTGGGTGGAGCTAGAGGGGTGAAATTTTGGGTGACAACTCAAAACACGTGATATATTAACGTGTTAAAATTTTATGACCGTAGCTTACCCCTAGCGCGGATGGCGAGCACTGCCCGGGGACTTTTCAGCCCGACCATGTAGATCGTTTTACCCAGAGGGGGGACTTATTCAAGAGGGGGGAGTTATTCAAGGGGGCGTTTTTTTTCCTCACCTGGCCAACAGGGGGGTGTTATTCAATGGGGGGTATTATTCAAGGGGGGTTTTATTCAAGGATATACGGTACATCTGCATAGGTATACGGTTTATTTGACTGAAATTACAACGCCGTATCTTTATCCATTCCCCTGTATTTTAAGTAAAATATGTTATGTTTTAAGCACATATTTTACGCCATAACTTGTCGAAAAGCACTTGCAGCTGTAATCACACCTAATAATCCCCCTGGGGTATTTCGAGGAAACACGGTAATGGTATTTTCTCAATCAGAAAATATAATACCGTATTTGCTTGAATAGTTCCCCCCCTTGAATAATTCCCCCCTCGAATAATTCCCCCCTGTAAGACGAGTGAGGAAATAATAATTCCCCCCCCTCGAATAATCCCCCCTTAAGAGATTTGCTCAATTTATTGTGCCCAATTTGAACAAAAATGGCACGTTTTTGTGTGAATAAAGCATATTTCATCAAAGGAGTTGATAGAAACATGGTTGAAATTGTTGACGAAATAATAATTCCCCCCTCGATTAGTTCCCCCCTCAAAAAAGTCTGACGAAATAATAATCCCCCAGGGGGATTATTCAAGCAAATACGGAACCTACGTATACTCCAGTTACTTTACACCTTGCACGCGTGGTTCTGGCTGGAAGTGTGCCAACGATGTTCAACAACCGTGATTTTAGAAAAAAAGTTGAAAATATTCGTTGCTCTTATAACGTTACACATTAACGTATTCACAACCATGGATTTTTCCATCTTTTTAGGAAAATTGTATGCTTTTAAAGTGGCACGTTTCCAACGTGAGACATAAATCAGTGCGCGTGCAGAGTATCAAATCGGCCGAGTATAATCAAATCTCTCTGGAAAATCGTGGTAAATAATTAATTTTATTTTGATTTTCCGGTATTTAAAAAAATAAATCTCTCGAGATTTTTTCAATGCTAACAGTCAATGAGCCGAGCAGCAAAATCGAATTGCCAAACATGTCTGCAGCTCAGCATTCCACGGCCGCTACACCCCGGAGCGGATTGGTTTCAAGAGTACTTTTCTGGTTTGAAGCAGGTTAAGTGTAACTTTGCTGCGGCGACTTGTATTGACGCTTTTATTCTACACCAGCGTCCGAATTTATGCCGGTGGTTTCTGGGATGTCATTTTGTTTCGATTTCGAATGGTTTTGTAAAATCGACGAAATCCTGTATAGCAAGGTCGCATTAAATTTATTGTCCACGCCGGAGTGTTTTTGGAACGGCGCCATTTTCATGTTTTTATTTATGTGTCAGTTGTATTTATATTGCAACTTTCAGCTCTGGCATTACGCCAAGTATCGCAAGCATTGATCTCAGTCTAATTTCGAAAAGACGTTCTGCACTATTGTCGATATGTTCTTGTGTGTTTTGTGTTTCAATAAAAATAATGCCCGCTGCGATCTGACACTCGTGTGCCACGTTACCTAAACCTTGTTCCCAAAAACAGTCAAAAACGTTCTCTTCCGTTCGACTGTATCGCGAACGTTCCGCAGCCGAAACTTTTTCAGCATGGCGGCAGTTGGGCGGCTGGCGTACGCGTGCGCCCTACGACGTTCGCCTAGGCACCCCCTGGTGCGACCCTACGCACCCCTGCTACTCTCCAAGGTTGGTTTTTTAAAAACCGAATTTTTAAAATAAAATACAGCTCACAATAGTGATATTGTGGCTGATGCGCGCAGGCGCGGCCGACTGCATTGCTGCTGGTGCGCCAGTGTTTCCATCCGGGAGCGTCGGCGCGCATTCCTTTGGAGGTTATTGGGATGGGGGTTTGATTGAGCAGTTTATGATTTATCCCTGGGACTTGACGATGTTTTTTTCCTGCGTGCGTGGTACCTTGGGCAGCGATATCATAAATAATATTTATCGCTGCCAGAAGTTCAGCATTCGTCTAGTGGCTGGGGCGGACACAAAGATCTGTATTTCAAAATTTGCAGCTAATTTTGCAAATTATTTATTTATACCTATTAGCCCCATTCATTGCTGGGGAGTTGTAATTCGTCGTGAGGTTGCACCTCAAACTTCACAGGGGCCCTCAAACCTGTAAAATGTCCTGTAAAATCTCGAATGACCGGTAAAAATAAAACAAAATCTGTTATTTTCACACAACTTATGACACTTTGCATGACATTTGACATTTTACAGAACATTTTACCTAGGATTTGCACCAGTGCGGTGCGGCACATAATACCGTCACAGCCAAATAATTCATGTTTCAACATTCAGGGGCTGCCAGACGGGAACGTGACAACCAGGACAATAATTCGAACTTTATGGAGACACGTGTGGCCAAAAGACAATCGGACTACAAAAAGACGCGTCGCAATTGCAGTGGGACTTCTGGTAGCTGGGAAATTGACGAATATCACTGTCCCGTTTATGTTCAAGGGGGCAGTTGACTTTTACAACACAAAAGTGCCAGAGACACTCACTTTTGACTCTCCTGAAGCGGCTGTGTTTACACTGGGTGCTGCGTTGATTATTAGCTGTTGGTTGGCGGCTGTTTTATTTTCACTGAAATTGTAGCGAAGTATACATTTTTGAAACTGCCTGTTATAAAATTGAAATAGGAACATAGAAATCTTGCATAAAACTGAGAGTGGCCACGCACACTAGTACCCCATCAAATTTGGGAAACATAGAAAAAAATTTTTGAACACTTACAAATTAAATGTACACGTGGTTTCTGATCATCGTCAACGGTAGTTGACAGACTCCTCATTCTAGTAAACTCAAATGTGTTCGAAACAGCTTTATTAGTTTCCCAAATTTCAGTGGTGTACTACCTACATAGCTGCAATTTCCACGCTTGATCTTGGGCCAGTTCCGCAAATTGAGAAGTGAGAAGTAAAATGGCAAATGCGAAGTGAAATGGCAAGAGCGACACGAATGGAGAAGTAAAATGGCAGAAGCAAAGAGAAATTACTTTTTTTACTTAGCTTTTGCCAATTTACTTACCATTTCACTTCCCTTTTACTTCTCAATTTACGGAACTGGCACCTGATCTCACCTCAAGAAAAACACCCATCATCTCCCAATCCACCCCCCCCCCCCACCCACGCAGACGGCCTCGCGCGCGCCAGCTCGTCCCTGTTCAACGAGCTGCGCAACGCAGTGTTCGCCTACGTGGCGCAGGCGTCGCAGCGGCGCATCGGCGTCAACGTGTTCAACCACCTGCACAAGTTGGACCTGGTGCCAGTCACGGACAATGGAAAATATCTTGGATGATGGAAAATGTCATGTGAAGTGTCAAATGTCGTGCAAAATGTCCTGCAAAATGGCAACCGAGTTGCCATTTTGCAGGGCATTTTCCATGACTTTTGACACATTGCGTGAAATTTTCCATCTTCCAGGGCATTTTACAGGGTCCGGGACTGGCCCCCAGGAGTTCCACTTGGGCAGACAGACGGGCGCCCTGGCAAAAGCTATTGATCGAGGCTCCAGGGGTATATACTCGGTGTTGTCGCAGATTGTATTGATGGTTGTGCCCACGGCTATAGAAGTCACTATGGTCACTGGAGTTATGGTGCGTTGTGACTTTTTGGACTGGAAAAATTGAGATTTGGAGGAAAAAAATTCGATCACTTGACAGAGATTTTCGACAATTAGTGTAAATATTTATATCCTATAGTGTAGAGTTGAGTTGTCATGTCGACTGTTTATAATGCATTGTTTTGCGGTCACACTTTGCATTTTTGTGAGGGTTTGGAACAGCATTTAAATGATTAAATTTATCACAATTTTTTATCTCGCATATAGATTTCATTCCTCGATCTTTTCAAAGCCAGTGTTTTCATTTGTGACGTTTTTTTTACCTGCAACGTTTTGCATTGCCACGCAGTATTGGAAACTGGGACCAGCGTTTGCCGGCGCAACATTAGCCTGCATCGTGACTTATGGCGCGTTCACTCTGCTCCTGACCAGATGGAGAACACATTTCAGAGTTCAGATGAATATCGCCGACAATGATGCAGGGAACAGAGCCATAGATTCACTGATTAATTATGAAACTGTCAAGGTGTTTTCATCTGTTTGGTTTCTCTTGTATCAGATAATCAGATCATCTCATTCCTTTATTTATTTATTTAAATTTATTTTAATATTTGTTTTTTATTATTCAGTACTTCAATAACGAGCGGTTCGAAGCGGCGCAGTACGACAAACATTTGCGGCGATACGAAATTGCCTCGTTGCGTACCCAGACGTCCCTGGCCACATTGAATGCGGGACAAAATGTTATCATGTCGGGTGCCATGGCCGCTCTAATGCTAATGACTGCGCAAGGTTTGAAAATATTTTAGATGGTTATTTACTGATTGAGAGGGTTCGGACGGGATGTCCCGTGGATGTAGGCTCCTTAGGCATCTAAACCCGCTGGACATGTAATCCAGTTGCAGGTGTTTTCTTTACGGGTTTACATGTCTACAGGCTTAGTGCCATTTCGTCAAATACAGGGTATGGAAGCACCTTTTTCATATCGAGAAGCGTCGTTAAACATTAGGCAATATATCGACGTATAGGTACCTGTACAATGTTTTTTATCTCATAAGAAAGACTTTCTTAAGAATTTGCAAAAACCCAAACCCCTCAGGCATCGGCACCGGCGCCATGACAGTAGGAGACCTAGTCCTAGTCAACGGCCTGCTCCTGCAGTTGGCCATGCCGCTCAATTTTCTCGGCAGCCTGTACCGCGAGCTGCGGCAGTCGCTCATCGACATGCAGGCCATGTTCGCCTTGCTGCAGGTCAAGACGCACATTGAGGAACCGGCCATCGCCGCGCCTGTCAAACTGGACGATGAACCGGTGGCTATCAGCTTCGAGGACGTTGTTTTTGGCTACGTGCCAAATGAGCCCGTGTTGAAGGGGCTGAATTTTGAGGTGCCCACTGGAAAGAAGGTGCGTTTGCTTTGTGCCGAGCATGAAATTATAAAATGTGATGATTTTTTACCACCAATCTGAGATGAAAACGCGAGGGATGGCCCTTTGTTTTTTAAACTATTTCTCAAACTCTGATTTTAAAAAACAATCCCAGGGTCAAAACTGAAATGAATAATTTCTGGTCCGTCTATCTAATAGTTGATTTGCATCCCAAAAATGGTTGAAAAAATCTAACTTTTTACGTTGAAAAAACGCGGCCTAAAAATCAAAATTTCAAAAAAAAATCAGATTTTCGTTGGATTTTCTCCCACCCCAGAAATCAAAATAAAAACCATCATCTTCCAACCATAATCCCGCCCAGGTCGCCTTAGTAGGCGGCAGCGGCTCAGGCAAGTCGACAATCGTCCGTCTACTTTTCCGTTTCTACGATCCCTGGTCCGGCCGGGTGCGCGTCGGCGGCAGGGACACTAGCGCCCTTCAATTGGACTCCCTTCGGGCGGCCATTGGAGTCGTGCCGCAGGATTGCGTGCTGTTTCATGACTCGTTGTATTATAATATAGCTTATGGGAAGCCTGATGCTAGTGAGAATGAGGTGTGTGGATTTTTTTTGGGGGGGGGGTGCTGGATTACGGTTGATGCGTTGTAAAATGTCGAAGAAAATGACGTGAAATATCCCTGTAGTGGTGGGAGCGGGGATGATTTTTTGTCATTTTCCCCGTGGATTTATCAAGCCCCGAGGTGGGTGCACCCACGGCGCAAAAGCGCCGCCAGCAGGTACCTCTCGCAGGGCACTGGGGGCCTCCGCCAAAGTGTACTCAAATTGTTTTTTTCGAATTCTAATTCTACATGGAATACTTTGCATGAAATGCATTCAAAGCGCAGAACGTCTTTTTCTGTGATGGTAAAGTTCAGAGTGAAATGACAAAAAATCACCCCCGCTCCCACTACTCATGTGAAATGTTAAAGTTTCTTTACTCGACGTTTGACGTTTTACACGGAATTTGACACGACTTTTGGCATTTTATAGGGTCTGGGTTGACACCTGATGAGGGGGGGGCGACATTAAGTAGCTGGCAATAAAATTCATGATGAGCCTCCCTGGACGTGTGCTCACCGTGCGTTTTATTACCAAATGCCTCAGACATAATTGTACCTTTCCCTCTACCATCGTTATTCAAGTCTCCTCCAAACAACACCACCAAACCTATCACCCCAGGTCCACGAAGCATCCCGGCAAGCGGGATTACACGACGCCGTGCTGCGCATGCCGCACGCCTACGACACCAGGGTGGGCGAGCGCGGCCTCAAGCTGTCGGGCGGTGAGAAACAACGCGTGGCCATCGCGCGGACTATTTTGAAAGACCCGCCCATCATTGTGTACGATGAGGCTACCTCTAATTTGGATGCGCTCACAGAGGAGGTGAGTTTTTTTTTTGTGGTTTTGGGTACTTTAGAGAAAATTCAGAGCCCACAAAAATTGAATCTGGGAGTGATAACCCATTTTAGTAGGGGGAGGTAAAGTGAGAAGTGAGGTGTGAAATGAGAAGTAAATAAAGATAAATAAAGAATAAAGTGAAAACTGATATGAGAAGTAAAATGGGACGCTAAATACGAAGTAAAATGGGATGAGAAATGAAACTAAACATAAAATGAGCAGTGAAAAGTTTACTTCGCTCTTAACTTTTAATTTCATTTCTCACTTCTCGTTTTACTTCTCATCTCTCTTCTCACGTCTCGTTTTACTTCTCACTTCTCATTTCCCTTCTCAACTCTCAAATACCTTTCCCCCACCCCACTCCCTCAATTAACCCCCCCCCACCCCCTCAGGCAATAATGACAGCCATGCGTCAGACAGTTAAAGCTCGCACTTCCCTGTTCATCGCGCACCGCCTGGCGACCATCGTCGACGCGGACGAAATCATCGTGTTGGAGGGCGGGCGCGCCGTCGAAGTGGGCACCCATGATGAACTACTCAGACAGGCGGGCAGTCGCTATGAGAGGTTGTGGAAGGCCCAGCATAGGTTGGGGGGGTTGGTGGTTCTGGTGCCAGTTCCGCAAGTGGAGCAGTGAGAAGTAAAATGGCAAGTAAAGTGACTGGGGTATCTTGAATTTTGACTTTCCGAGTGGTTGGATAGATAGCTGAGCGGCCTTCGGGATAGATAGATAGCTGGAAAAAAATTTTGGGGGGGGGGGTTGTGGTGGTTCCATATATAGGCTATTTCAGGGTGTAGAAGGAAGAAAAGGAGAAAAATCGCTAAAAGTATGTGTAAAATAGCTCAAAATGGGTATACAAGAGCATATAGTACTAAAAATAGCTGAAAATAGGTAAATAGGAACAAAAACTAATATTTTGGAGGTGAAAACTATAAAAAGGTATGAAAAATATAGAATTGGAGCGAAAATTGTGGTAACGTTTATCAAAAATCGCTCCAGATAGGTAGATAGCTGAGCGATTTGGGGGGTTCGGCCCGGTTCGGCAAAAAGTCGGGACTGGGGTGGTCCCGGTCCCGACACCCCAGTCCCGGTCCCGGTCCTGGTCCCGACCACCCAGTCCCGGTCCCGGAATTTTTCAGTGGTCCCGACTTCGATGATAAGTGATGAAAAAAATGTCGTTTTTTTCCATCCCTTCTACACAATTTTTTTTCCAACACTCCTAAATATAGTTGCGAGTCAACAAATATAGGTATACGAGGCAAGCGGTAGTAGTTTGTGATGTTATGTATAGCATTATAAGAGGTGATTTCTGCCAAAAAATACATTTCTAACGACCCAGTCCCGGTACCGACAATCCCAGTCACGGTCCCGACACCCCAGTCCCGGTCCCGGTCCCGACATTCAAAAATTCCTTGTCCCGGTCCCGGTCCCGACCACCCAGTCCCGGTCCCGACATTGGAAAATTTATGGTCCCGGTCCCGAAAACTGGTCCCGTTTGAACCCTAGTAGTAGCCCAAAATTTTGCCTCCGGGATAGATAGATAGCTGGGCGGTTTGTTGGGGGGTAACCCCCAACCCCCCCCCATTCGAGACCCTTGGGCTAAAGTTAAATAGAAAATTTAAAAAAAAGTAATTTCTCTTCGCTTTTGCCATTTCACTTCTCAATTCAATTCGCTTTTACCGTATCACTTCGCTTTTGCCATATTTCTTCTCATTTCTCCACTTGCGGAACTGGCCCCTGGCTTAGCTACATGCAGTTTCAGTTCGATCAATAGTATTTAGAAGGCATTCACACACAGTTGTGTTACCACTTTCGTCTGCTGTTCTTTGACTGCACTTGACTTTGTTCCAGCTATTTAATACCCTTACGGACGCAACGATAACACCAGCCACTTTTTGAAATCAATTTTCTATATATTCATAGGGTGGCAAACGGTATGGATCTGGATTCGCTTACCATTTTTTTGCGGTAAAACGTACGGTACGGTAAATTTCAGAAATTCCGGTACGGTAAATTTCAGAAATTCCGGTACGGTAAATTCTGGTATACATCCACGCCCCCTCAAACATTCAGACAAGTTCGCGCGACCGTAAACAGCGTGTTGCCCACGGCGCCGGGCCACGTGCCCGCCAGCGAGCAGGACCAACTCAATCTGCTCATGGCATCCATGGGCAGGGCTGATTGCTGCGGGGGGTCCTGCGTGAAGTGATCACTTTTTTATGACACGTTTAGTTTTTAAATAGTTGGTTGTGTGGTAATTATTGGCGAAGCGTATTTACACTAAAAGTGCTTTATCTTATGATGTTTTTTGTGATATGCTTTTGTTGACTAAATGCGTATTGGATATATTCAAATACATAAATATGGTAGTTCTGTAGATATTTTTCTGCGTGCCGTCGATACATTTAGTCCTCTCATTCATATGAACACATTTAGCCACCTAGTTATATTCAGATAATTTGGATCAGATTGAGCGATTTTGGATACAGTATCGACAAATGATTAAAATGCGATTGGTATTTTTTTCAATGAACACGTTATTTATCGACATCTAATCCTTAATGTTCGCTTCAACGTCTGAACTGTGAATGTGGTTCACTTGAACTGTCCGGGGAATACGGCTTTTCACTTTGATTAAACCCCCTTCAATCACGCTGGACATTGGCAGAATTTTTTACGATATATCATGATGTGATATCATACTCAACCTTTGAGGTGCTTGTGCTGTGAACATATTAATGCAAATTTACAATTCTGTATTTGTGGGTCACAGCGCGAGAGTCAATTCCCGGACGGCACAAGTGAATTTCAGTTTTCAAAACAAAATTTTACTTTACAAAATCAGTAAATTTAACTTTCTTCAAGCCTGACCTATCCCAGATTGGAGCACAATGGCTGTGAAGAAAATGAAATCTAAAAATAAAGGCGCCAAAAAGACTAAAAAGTGTCGTAAACGTGATGTTTCTGATTTGGGTGCTGATGATGCCGAATTGAAAGTCAGCCCAGAGAAATCCGGCGTTCGGAAGAAGGGTATGAAAACTAAAAAGCACAAAGACATGCAGAAGGCTGTTGAGGTAAGTATTTATATACTTGCGGTCTGTGTCCAGTCCCGAACCCTGTAAAACTTCGGAAATTGCGAGTATGTGCCAAAAACGTTTTTGACTGGCGTGAACCTCTTACTAAGCGCTCATTGTTTGAGAATCCAAAAAAATGCTCTTGCATGCAACAGCAGATTTTCGTTGTTTGTGGGCTTCCAGACTTTGGTACCTGAGCACAATTCTAAAGGGACGTTTTGCGATAGCAAAACTTCGCATCTATCATGACAGAGTGTTCACTCTGTTTACAGGCCGCCCTGGCCACCGGTTCCATGGACGTGGACATGTCCGGCAGCGCGGCCGCCATCGCGGGCAGCGGCGACAAGAAAGGCAAACGGAAGCGGCGCCACAAGACCAAAAAAGCCACCGCTGAATTACTGGCTAGAATGCAACGTGAACAAGTGGCCAAACAGGTGGCACCAGCCAGTTTGAGTTCGAAGGATGGGTCGAAAATGGTGGGTTATTTTAGGTGGGAAGGGATGTTTTGATAGTGTTTTATGAATGGGTGAGATATTCTGTGTTTTTCGCGTGTTTCCGTGGAGCACCAGTCTTTTTTCCACTTTCCCGATAAATTCCATTGACAGTGTTCTTCGCGCAGACATTCACCGACTTTCTGCGGGAATTCAGTGTGAGCGAAGGTGGTGCGACGGAGGCGGATGCAAACACTCTTGCAGGTGTGCAAACTGTTTTTATTTAATTCTCTGTAAGTTCAGGTTTGACTGTATTTTTCTGAATTTTGGTTTGCTTAGAAACTGGCGGTGTTTTTTTGGAATTCTTTGTCAGGTATGATATTTATATTGTTTACAGGAATATTTAGTTTACGGATCACACACTTTACAATGACATCTACCATATCCCGTCTAAAAAATATATTATTTTTTCTCTTCACATTACATTGGGTACACGATGGGTGAATTTGGTGCACGTTTTTCCATGTGACCGTATTCATCATAACAGTAACATGCTGTGTAATGCGTTCAGTCTGATCAGTTGATAGTAAATTTTCACAACCGTAACCGGTACATTCAAACAACCGAATCGAGTCTAGTCATGAACTATTTGTTTATTTTCAAACCTTAAAACTAATATCACAAACTTCCACGCACAGAAACAGTTGTCGACTTAACATCCAACTCGTACAACAAGCAGCCCCTGTCCATGTCCGGCGAGCCCTCCGCCATCAAACGACTCGTCGCTTTTTCGACTGCTGAAAACATTCCACTGAGTTGGCCGACTGAAGGTGAAGCTGCGCCATTTGGGACAGCGAAAGTTGTCATGGTCTGCGGCTCATTTCAAAGGGTCATTGATTGTGCTAAGTGAGTGTATTTTTTTAGTTTTTTTAAATATTTTTTAACTGGTATTTTTTATATTGTTTTTTAAAACTGATTTAGTTGGTAAACCGCACCTTGTCGTTCTTAGGGAAGCTGGTACTTCGAACCTGAAAGCGATGAAGCTCTTTTCAAAACACAAAAAGGTTTGTATGTAAAATTTTGTGTTCAAATCCTTGGTTTGGTTTTCACATTTTCCAGTTCCAATGTCAGTTCATTCACGTCAGCAAAAAAAACAGTCTAGATTTTTCAGACATTTTCCCGGTCAGAATCCCCATCCCTAAAACAGAACCATAACTTTTTGAACCCTACCACATTTGAACCTACCTAAAAAAATAAAAACACAAACTTCAGATGACCCAACAAGCTTACGATCTAGAACGGGCCCCCCTCGACATTGCCATCGGCACCCCCCAACGTTTGCGCCTATTGTCATCGACGGAAAAGTTGAAATTTCCCGCCAATGCTCCCGTTTTGTTGGTAGTCGACCACGAATGGAAGGATGTGAAAGAACGCCGCTGTTTCGATGATTCGTACACTCGCATGGAAATTGGTAGGTTGGTGCTGGAGGTTGCGAAGATCCGCGCCAAGTTGGCACCCGGCCAAGTGTTCAAAGTTGTTTTGGTGTGATTGGAAGTTGATGTTTTTTGTGCTGTTGTTGAAGGCTGTATGCCCCCAGTTATGGTGTCTAGATTCGTGACTCGTATACCTATATTTGAAAATTTATACAGTTGTTTTTTGCAGCATCCTTCTTGAAAAAAACAATCAATTACACAGTGAGGATAAAATCCCCGTCTACATCATAAATTCATGCGAAGTCTCTGCATTGTCGCAGCACCATTACAACAAAAAAGCGTCTACTGACTGTATGGCTGCACTGCATTATAACGCCATATTTTAAAGCACATTTTCTTACCATTCGTGCTGCAAAATGGCATGTTCAATCGAAACCTGTTGAATATTCAATAAAATATCCACCCTTTGTTTCTGCAGCTGCTATTTTTTCGTGCGAAAACTGCTTACCATAAATATTCCTGGTGCCAGTCCCATACCGTGTAAAATTCCCTGTAAAATGTAAAATGTCATGCAAAGTGTCAAAAGTCATGTAAAATGCCCGGTAAAATGACAAACGTACGTTTGCAATTTTACCGGTAATTTTGCATGACTTTGACAATTTGCCTGACATTTGACATTTTACAGGGCATTTTACGGGGTCTGGGACTGCCCCCTGGTGGCTGAAAGCAATAACCGCGCAATCTGTCAACAAGCTAACACGGACGTGTTTTTCTTTTATTATCTAAACCTATATATTTTCGAGAGAACTGCGTGCAAAGGATGCCTAATGCAAAAGATAGGGGCACAATCACAGCCTCATTTTTTGCCCGATTCGTGTGTGTTTTTGCACACAATGCAGTCACTATTTATTAGTACAAAATGCCCTTTACAAACACGTTACAATCTTGACAAACAGGGTTAGTAGATGGCAAAGTTGCTTCCCAAGAATGCAATTGCACATGTATAGGGGGTGAACTTGAGTTTTTAGGGGCTGAGTTTTCAATTCAGGGTTGAGTTGATGGGTGTTTATAAATTAGGGTTGAGTTGACAGAAGTTTAAAAATAAGGGGCTGTTGACACAAGTTCACAAATTAGAGGCTGAGTTTATGGGAGTTGAGTTGATGGGTGTTTGCCAAATTTGGGGCTGAGTTTATGGGAGTTAACAATAACATTACCATAATCCTTCAGTGAGGCCCCCGGGGCTAAAAAATATAAATTGTGATATGATGCATTTGTGGGTTACTGATTACAATGATTTGAAATATGCACTCCATTCTGACAGTACATTACCATAACCCTGAAATTGAATCCCTGGGGCCAAAACTTTCAAATTGTGAAATGATGCATTGTGGGTTTCTAGTTGCACTGATTTGATATATAATGTACTCCATTTTGACACTACATAACCCTGAAAACTACATAACCACAACCCTGAAAATGAACCTCTGGAACCAAAAACTTTCAATTTGTGAAACATTCATTCTTGGGTTTCTGATTGCACTGATGAGTTGATGGGTGTTTGCCAAATTAGGGGCTGAGTTTATGGGAGTTAACAATAACATTACCATAATCCTTCAGTGAGGCCCCCGGGGCTAAAAAATATAAATTGTGATATGATGCATTTGTGGGTTACTGATTACAATGATTTGAAATATGCACTCCATTCTGACAGTACATTACCATAACCCTGAAATTGAATCCCTCGGGCCAAAACTTTCAAATTGTGAAATGATGCATTGTGGGTTTCTAATTGCACTGATTTGATATATAATGCACTCCATTTTGACACTACATAACCCTGAAAACTACATGACCATAACCCTGAAAATGAACCTCTGGAACCAAAAACTTTCAATTTGTGAAATCATTCATACTTGGGTTTCTGATTGCACTGATTTGATATATGCACTCCATTTTGACACTACATTACCATAACCCTAAAAATGAACCCATGGGGCCAAATACTTTCAATTTGAGAAATAATGCATTTTTGGGTTTCTGATAGCACTAATTTAAAATATGCACTTCATTTTGACACTACATTACCATAACCCTAAAAATGAACCCCCTGGGCCAAAAACTTTCAAATCATAAAATGATGGATTTGTGGGTTTCTGAGTGTAACGATTTCAAATATGCCCAGGGCTTCAAAAATTAGAAATTGTGAAATGATTCAATGTGGGTTTCTAATTACACTGATTTGAAATATGCACTCCATTTTGACACTACATAACCCTGAAAACTACATAACCATAACCCTGAAAATGAACCTCTGGAGCCAAAAACTTTCAATTTGTGAAATCATTCATTTTCGGGTTTCTGATTGCACTCATTTGAAATATGCATTTCATTTTGACACTACATTACCATAACCCTAAAAATGAACCCCCTGGGCTGAAAACTTTCAAATCATAAAATGATGCATTTGTGGGTTTCTGATTGTAGCAATTTCAAATATGCACTCCATTTTGACACTAAATTACTAAAACCCTGAAATTGAACCCCTAGACCCAAAAATTTCAAATTGTGAAATGATGCATTTTGCAGGTTTCTAATTGCACTGATTCGAAATGACTCAATTTCAACTCTACATTACTGTAAGCCTTAAATTGAAAATTGAAAATAAATTAGAAATTGTGAAATGATGCATTTCTGGCTTTTTGATTGCCTTGATTTGAAATATGCACTTCATTTTGACACTACATTACCATAACCCTGAAAATGAACCCCCAGGGCTAAAAATTTTCAAATCATAAAATGATGTGTTTGTGGGTTTCTGATTGTAGCGATTTCAAATACACACTCAATTTTTACACCACATTACTAAAACCCTGATAATGAACCCCTGGGCCCAAAAACTTTCAATTTGTGAAATGATGCATTTGTGGGTTCTTTATTGCAGTGATTTGAGATGTGCACTCCATTTCTACTCTACATAACCATAACCTTTAAGTCTAACCCCTGGGGCTAAAAAATTGAAGATTGTGAATTGATGCATTTGTGGATTGATGCTAGTGATTATTTCAAATATTCATTCTATTTTGACACTACATTACCATAAACCTGAAAATGAGTTTACAGGAGTTTCCAAATTAGGGACTGAGTTTATGGGAGTTTCCAAATTAGGGGCTGAGTCTATGGGAGTTTCCAAATTAGGGGCTGAGTTTACAGGAGTTTCCAAACTAGGGGCTGTGTTTACAGGATTTAGAGGGGGTCCCCATGGGGTGCCATTTTTGGGGGGTCTTCAGGGGGTGCCATTTTTTGGAGGCACATATGGGGGTGCCATTTCAAGGGGGTCCCCATGGGATGCCATTTTTTGGGTGGTCCCCCGCGGTGCCGGTTTTTGTTGGTCCTTAGGGGGGTGCTATATTTTTTTGTGGGGGGGGGTCCATAGGGGGTGCCATTTTGGGGGGGGGTCCCCAGGGGGTGCCATTTTTGGAGAGTCCCCAGGGGGAGCCAACTTTGGGTGGGTCCCCAGGGGGTGCCATTTTTGTGGCGGTTCCTAGGGGGTGCCATGTTTGGGGGGTCCCTAGGGGGTGCCATTTTTGGGGGGTCCCTAGGGGGTGCTATTTTTGGGGGGTCCCTAAGGGGTGCCATTTTTTGGTGGTCCTCAGGGGGTGCCATATTTGTGGGGCCCTAGGGGGGCCCATTTTTGGGCGGTTCCCAGGGGGTGCCACTTTTGGGGGGTTCCCTGGGTGATGCCATTTGGAGGGGGGTCCCCACTGGGGTGTCAGTTTTTGCAAGCCTCTGAGTAGTGGGTACCTATAGCAGGATTCTCTCCAACCTTCAGTTGGGTTTTGTGGTTCTCTACAATTAATACCACAAGGATTTACAAACACAAAAAGAACAGCAAAGCACAAATGTAACCAATTTAAGATAACAACAAAGTTTGACACCTTGCAAAAACCACACTATCTCCACCTATACAATTTCGAGAGAACTGCACGCTAAGGATGCTTCAATGCAAAAGATAGGAGGCACAATCACAGGCCTCATTGTGCCCGATTCGTGTGTGTTTTTGCACACAATAAAGTCACTATTTATTAGTACAAATGCCCTTTACAAACACGATCCACAATCTTGACAAACAGGGTTAGTAGATGGCAAAGTTGCTTCCCAAGAATGCAATTGCACATGTATAGGGGGTTGACTTGAGTTTTTGGGGGCTGAGTTTACAATTCAGGGTTGAGTTGATGGGTGTTGATAAATTAGGGTTGAGTTGACAGAAGTTTAAAGATAAGGGGCTGTTGACACAAGTTTAAAAATTAGAGGCTGAGTTTATGGGAGTTGAGTTGATGGGTGTTTGCCAAATTAGGGGCTGAGTTTATGGGAGTTAACAATAACATTACCATAATCCTTAAGTGAGTCCCCCGGGGCTAAAAAATATAAATTGTGATATAATGCATTTGTGGGTTACTGATTACAATGATTTGAAATATGCACTCCATTCTGACAGTACATTACGATAACCCTGAAATTGAACCCAAAATGGGGCCAAAATTTTCAAATTGTGAAATGATGCATTGTGGGTTTCTAATTGCACTGATTTGATATATAATGCACTCCATTTTGACACTACATTACCATAACCCTGAAAATGAACCACTGGGGCCAAAAACTTTCAATTTGTGAAATGATGCATTTTTGGGTTTCTGGTTGCACTGATTTCAAATTTAGGTTTCTGATTGCACTGATTTGATATATGCACTCCATTGACACTACATTACCATAACCCGAAAAATGAACCCATGGGGCCAAATACTTTCAATTTGAGAAATGATGCATTTTCAGGTTTCTGATTGCACTCATTTGAAATATGCACTTCATTTTGACACTAAATTACCATAACCCTGAAAATGAACCACTGGGGCCAAAAAATTTCAATTTGTGCAATGATGCATTTTTGGGTTTCTGATTGCACTGATTTCAAATTTGGGTTTCTGATTGCACTGATTTGATATATGCACTCCATTTTGACACTACATTACCATAACCCTCAAAATGGACCCATGGGGTTGAATACTTTCAATTTGAGAAATGATGCATTTTCGGGTTTCTGATTGCACTCATCTGAAATATGCACTTCATTTTGACACTACATTACCATAACCCTAAAATGAACCCCCTGGGCCAAAAACTTTCAAATCATAAAATGATGGATTTGTGAGTTTCTGAGTGTAGTGATTTCAAATATGCCCAGGGCTTAAAAAATTAGAAATTGTGAAATGATTCAATGTGGGTTTCTAATTGCACTGATTTGAAATATGCACTCCGTTTTGACACTACATAACCCTGAAAACTAAATAACCATAACCTTGAAAATGAACCTCTGGAGCCAAAAACTTTCAATTTGTGAAATCATTCATTTTTGGGTTTCTGATTGCACTGATTTCAAATTTGGGTCTATGATTGCACCAATTTGATATATGCACTCCATTTTGACACTACATTACCATAACCCTAAAAATGAACCCATGGGGTCAAATACTTTCAATTTGAGAAATGATGCATTTTCGGGTTTCTGATAGCACTCATTTGAAATATGCACTTCATTTTGACACTACATTACCATAACCCTAAAAATGAACCTGCTGGGCCAAAAACTTTCAAACCATAAAATGATGGATTTGTGGGTTTCAGAGTGTAGCTATTTCAAATATGCCCAGGGCTTAAAAAATTAGAAATTGTGAAATGATTCGATGTGGGTTTCTAATTGCACTGATTTGAAATATGCAATCCATTTTGACACTACATAACCCTGAAAACTACATAACCATAACCCTGAAAATGAACCTCTGGAGCCAAAAACTTTCAATTTGTGAAATCATTCATTTTCAGGTTTCTCATTGCACTCATTTGAAATATGCACTTCATTTTGACACTACATTACCATAACCATAAAAATGAACCCCCTAAGCCAAAAACTTTCAAATCATAAAATGATGCATTTGTGGGTTTCTGATTGTAGCGATTTCAAATATGCACTCCATTTTGACACTACATTACTAAAACTCTGAAATTGAACCCCTAGACCCAAAAATTTCTAATTGTAAAATTATGCATTTTGCAGGTTTCTTATTGCACTGATTTGAAATGACTCAATTTCAACTCTACATTACTGTAAGCCTAGGGTGTCAAAAAAATTTTTTTACGGAAAACAGAAAAATGGGCCGGAAAAACGGAAACGGAAAGGTAAAAAAATTTCAGCTGCCGGAAAACGGAAAACGGAAAGGTAAAAATTTTTCGGCTGCCGGAAAACGGAAAGGTAAAAATTTTTCGGCTGCCAGAAAACGGAAAACGGAAAGGTAAAAAATTTTCCTGCGGAAAACGGAAACGGAAATTTGACACCCTACGTAAGCCTTAAATTGAACCCATGGGGCTAATAAATTAGAAATTGTGAAATGATGCATTTGTGGCTTTTTGATTGCCTTGATTTGAAATATGCACTTCATTTTGACACTACATTACCATAACCCTGAAAATGAACCCCCAGGGCCAAAAATTTTCAAATCATAAAATGATGTGTTTGTGGGTTTCTGATTGTAGCGATTTCAAATATGCACTCCATTTTGACACCACATTACTAAAACCCTGATAATGAACCCCTGGGCACAAAAACTTTCAATTTGTGAAATGATGCGTTTGTGGGTTTTTTATTGCAGTGATTTGAGATGTGCACTCCATTTCTACTCTACATTACCATAACCTTTTAAGTCTAACCCTTGGGGCTAAAAAATTGAAAATTGTGAATTGATGCATTTGTGGATTGATGATAGTGATTTTTTGAAATATTCATACCATTTTCACACTACATTACCATAAACCTGAAAATGAGTTTACGGGAGTTTCCAAATTGGGCTGAGTTTATGGGAGTTTCCAAATTAGGGGCTGATTTTAAGGGAGTTTCCAAATTAGGGGCTGAGTTTATGGGAGTTTCTAAATTAGGGGCTGAGTTTATTGGAGTATCCAAATTAGGGCTGAGTTTACAGCAGTTTCCAAATTATGGGTTGAGTTTACAGGAGTTTCCAAAATTGGGGGCTGAGTTTATGGGAGTTTTCAAATTAGAGGCTGAGTTTATGGGAGCTTACAAATAAGTGGCTGAGTTTATGGGAGTTTGCAAGTTAGGGGCTGAGTTTACGAGAGTTTGCAAGTTAGGGGCTGAGTTTATAGGAGTTTCCAAATTAGGGGCTGAGTTTACAGGAGTTTCCAAACTAGGGGCTGTGTTTACAGGATTTAGAGGGGGTCCCCATGGGGTGCCATTTTTGGGGGGTCTCCAGGGGGTGTTATTTTCTGGAGGTACATATGGGGGTGCCATTTCAAGGGGGTCCACATAGGGTGCCATTTTTTGGGTGGTCCCCAGGGGTGCCATTTTTTGGTGGTCCTCAGGGGGGTGCTATATTTTTTTTTTGCAGGGGGGTCCTAAGGGGGTGCCATTTTGGGGTGGTCCCCAGGGGGTGCCATTTTTGGAGAGTCCCCAGGGGGAGCCAACTTTGGGTGGGTCCCCAGGGGGTGCCATTTTTGTGGGGGTTCCTAGGGGGTCTCATTTTTGGGCGGTTCCCAGGGGGTGCCACTTTTGGGGGGTTCCCCGGGGGGTGCCATTTGGAGGGGGGTCCCCATTGGGGTGTCAGTTTTTGCAAGCCTCTGAGTAGTGGGTACCTATAGCAGGATTCTCTCCAACCGTCAGTTGGGTTTTGTGGTTCTCTACAATTAATACCACAAGGATTTACAAACACAAAAAGAACAGCAAAGCACAAATGTAACCAATTGAAGATTACAACAAAGTTTGACACCTTGCAAAAACCACACTATCATATCACAAAACCTATACCACACAGAATGCACACTGCACACCATCATACCAAATCGCAAACTGTCCACATTTTACTACCGAGTTTCATGCCCAACCATTTTACAGTTAACAGTTTTACATTTTACCAACCAAGTTTACAAAAATCCATTGTTATCCAGTGTTGGTACATTACATACTGCATTTCAAAACACATGCCTAGCATGTGGGCAAACTTAACTAAAGTATCATATTTTCTCCAATGGTATTAATTGTAGAGAACCACAAAACCCGACCGAAGGTCGGAGAGAATCCTGCTAGTCATATCACAAAACCTATACCACACAAAATGCACACTGCCCAACCATTTTACAGAAGTTTACAAAAAATCCATTCCAAAACATTGCATCTTTGGTATTGGTCTTGTTATTGTTGGTACATTACATACCGCATTTCAAAACACATGCCTAGCATGTGGGCAAACTTAACTAAACTATCATATTTCCTCCAATGGTATTAATTGTAGAGAACCACAAAACCCGACCGAAGGTCGGAGAGAATCCTGCTAGTCAAATAATAATCATGAGAAAGCAATTTGTGCGATACCCTATTAACGTTTTTGCATTCGAAAGCTGGCGTCATGTTTATCGACCAAAAACACATGCCACTTTCATTGTAATTACCTACCTTCATTTTGCATCTGCATATCAGGCATTAGCTTTATATTTCTTCCCACGCGTCACAGCAGATTTACTGGTGCCTAGGGTCCGAACGGGATTGACTTTTCGGGATCGGGATATCTGATTTGCTCACAAAAATGGTCAAAAATATACCTGGGTGTCATAAAAGTGGCATAAATTTGACACTGGGGGTTTCCGTTCACATTTCTTAACGTAAAATAGTCATTTTAAATTTCTTTTAAATTTCCAATGATGTTTCCAGGATGGGCATTGGGATTTGAAAATTTTCTGGACAGTGATCGGGATTAGTTTTTTTAAATTTCAGCATCGGGATCGGGTTTGAGGTTTTGGGATCGGAACTGCCAAATTCCTAAATTTTTCGCGATTCGGGATCGGGATCCCGTTTGAACCCTAATGGTGCCTATTTGTTGTGTATTTTTATTAGTTAATCACACTAACTAAATTGACCTCCCACGCACTATAGTCATTACTTGGTCGGCTTTAGCTTGCTTGTATGTTTTGCAAAGCTCAATGAAGGTGCACGCACATTGAATGGCTTATTTACGTAAATAGCTCAGTTGAATTCAATCCTTGTTCTAGCACATCGCAGCCATAGTTGTTAAAACGTATTTACGTTTACTCGATAATTACGGATACTCGGGTACTGCGTAAATACGTTTACGTTTCCTCGCGTAAAAAATACCGGTACTCACTCACTTAGTCGCGTACTTTTTGAAAGTACGCGAGTAAAGAAAACGTATTTTTAGGGGACAGAAAATGTACTTTTGCCAAAAAGAAAGTGACAAACATAAGACATTTTCGTAAGAAATACTTAGCAATAGAGAAAAACGCATCTTTTTGTATATCAGAGTAGAAATAGAAAAAATATTGACTTTTTCCGAGAAAAATACTGACTTTTACGTTTTCTGTAACAAAAAATACCCGTTTTTACGTTTTCTCCAGAAAAAAAATCTTATTTTTATGTTTTCTCTGAAAAAAGTATTTTACTCACGTTTTACGCAGTGTAAAAGTATTTTTTAAATAACTTCATTTTTTAAGTACTTTACGTTTTCTGTACTCAGGGGTGAATAAAATAAAAATACTTTACGTTTACGTTTAGTTTTAAAAAACTTCAGTACTTTTAACAACTCTGATCGCAGCCACACAGTAGTCAATTTTGATGCGCTGTTTTGTTTTATTTTATGAAAGACGCAGTGGCATATTTGCTTTAAATAAATAGGACATTTGTCCATCGTGTATATTTAAATACTGCGCGATTGATGAAGTTTAGACTGTTCCATATTAAAAAATTCAAAAATCGCAAACGCGCAATTTCACATACAAATTTACCATTGATTTTGTGGAAAAAAATTTTTTATAAAAGCTTCATTTTATTTTTCATGTTAGTGTATTTTTTATAGTACATAATATCCAGCCAATGTGCTCCTAGATAATTCCACAGTGTGAAACATCGCTCTCAATGGATTAGCCTTGTTGACTCGACCATATTTGGGAGCTTTTAAACAAACAGTTTATTTAAACAAGATTTTTTTCCATCCTTATATTCATGTGCCATGCCATGTGACGTGGTTTAATCGGCTCAGTTTTCATACAATCACAGGTCATCCATCACAATCACACACATTGATACCTATTTGTTTTCTCGGTGCAGGCGCGTATGGCCATTAACACAAAAAGGTAGCAAAAAAGGTTTATGGGGTATGCTTGGGAATGTATGAGCTCGTAATGTTAGCTGTCCGAATTCACGGGGGTGTGACAGCTATTATGGTGGCACGCGCCCACGCTGTGCTTTTATGAAGTGCGTGTCCGTATTCTGGTACAAATTCCCCACTTGTCAATTGTCAAGTGTCAAGAATCAAGTGACACGACAATTGGTAAGAAAAATGACAAGTGAAACTATAAGTCAAGTGATAAGAAAAGTCTTACCTAAGTGAAGTCGCAAGCGGCATGAAAAATGGCGAGTGCTGCCGTGAGCGATAAGGAAAATGACATGTGAAGCCGTGAGTGATAAACAAATGACAAGTGGAAACTTGAGTGGTAAGAGAAGTTATGATTAACACCCATTTTGATCCTAACTTTACCCGCCACCTGGACATTTTCCCATCACTTATCGCCCTTCTTGTCACTTGACAAAGTTCGAAATCGACCCATGGGCTCCACAGGCCAGTCAGCGTAGGGCTATCGCCACTGGAGCGTACTGGATGTTGGAGTGCGGTCGTGAATGTAGCCGTGGGTAAGCAGACACTAAAGTTTGCCGCCGCGGCGCACGCCCGATTGGCTACTGTGCCGGCTTATTCATCTGCAGCGCGGCTGGTTGCTGGCCGTCGGGGGCCGCAGCTGCGATCGATTCCTGCCGCGCGCCGCCTGCTGATGCGGCCGCCACTGAGCCGCTGCTGCGCCCGTCATCCCCATGCAGGTATGCGCATGAATCCACGCGTTCGCGCGTGTGTGCCCGCGCGCGCGTTATCGCATTAGGCGTGACGCGGCCGCCGGAAGCACTGCACTGCGCCGCTCCGATCGACCGCGGTGCCCCCGCGACGGCTCGGCGGCTAGGCGTACTTCTCCCTCGCGCACGTGTCATGCTATACTCGGCGCGCTCGCCTACGCGAAAGCGGCCGGGCGTACAGCGGCGGCGGCGGCACGAACGCGCGGTCATGCGTGGCGCCGCGCCGCTACATGCCGCAGCTGTGCGCCGCGCGGCCGTTTTATGCGCTGTCTACAGTCCGCCGGTCGGTGCTGTTTCTGGCTTTATCCCGCCCCGCCCAACCGTTGTGTTTCAGCTGGCCGGCCCACGCCTGAAAGCAGGTGCTCGCTTCCAGTGTAGCTAGATTGCACGTTTCGATAAGCATGTTTTGTGCTGCATCCGCCGACGCGGTTTTCTAAAATGAAAACAGGGAAGTGAAAGGGCGACCGCACCCCCGCAGCGCGCATTCGATTTCCCTGCAGCCCCCCCCCCCCTCTGCGTGGCACTGCACTGGGGCAGCCGGGGGGGGGGGGGGGTTGCTTTTCATTCATTGAAACGAGCCCGGCCCGCTATCTACTTCATTCATGCGTCGCGAAGACGTGTGCACATGCACGGACGCGGCTGGTCGTGGCGGCTGGACCCAGCCCCCACACTTTTTGCATGTCTCTCATTCAAAAGCGCCTTCTAGCCGCCGCGGCTATTCTATTCTAGCGACGACTTTGCCCCGCGTCGCCGCGTGTGCATGTAAAACTCCGTACAAGTGTACATTCCGTTCAGTATGCGCTCATGTGACCGAATGCTATTTAGCGGCGTGGCGCTTTTACGCATGCGCGTCTCTGAAGTAAACATTCGAAAGTTTGCCAACTTCACGCGCCGGTGCGCACGTAAAATACACACGGCCGACTTTCGCTGCCCGTGCAGAATTGCTCACAGGCCGGTTTTGTGCTCATGAAATTTCGTCCCCTCCGCTCACGTGTACAATATGTATTTCCATATGCAAATGTACAAACGTATGTATTCTGAGCATTTCTCACAGGTATTATATTTAGCTGTTGAAAATTATAACACGAAACTGAACGGGCCGCGTGACGATTTTTAACCGTCGACGTTCATCATGCGCTACGCGTCGTTTTTTTTCTGGTTTTTGTTTAATTGTCGGTCGCGTTACATTACTATCATTGCATGCAATATATGCATGTATTTAGGTAAGCACTTTGCAATTTCCATAGCCCAGTTATGACACGCGATGTACATACAATTCAACGTTTGAAGGGAGCTTCGTTTCAACCGGCCTTCGTCGACGCGCGCCGCTCTGCGCGGCACGCGTTACACTTTACGAGCACTTTCCAGCGGCCGGTTCGAATGCCATGAAATTGTTTCAGCTCCGTGCATGCAACCGTACCGTATTAAGCATTCTCATGTCGCCGGGCACGCGCCCGGCCGCTTGATTACTTGCATCATGCGGCCCCCGCGAGCGTGCCGTCGCCGCCGCCGTGCCCCGCTAACGTTGCTCAACGTAGCTTAGCACTGTGCCGCGACGGCGATTGCGTTGCACTGCGCAGCGCGGCCCGGCGGCGCCTTCCCCATCGAATGACGTCCGTCCGCCGCAAACTCGGCCGTGGTCCCCGCTTCCGCCCCGGCTGCGATCACGCGCCACCTGCTCCACGAGCGCCCTTGTTGCATTGTAGCCGTGCGATGCGCGGCCGCCTGGCCCACGCCCCGTGTTCGTGTGCAGGGTGGGGGTCGTGTGAAATTTCACTTTTCAGCAGCCCGCCGTCCACGTGCCAACCCTAGACCCTGCAAAATGTAAAATGTCTTGCAAAGCGTCAAAAGTAATGTAAAATGCCCTGCAAAATGGCAAACGTACGTCTGCCATTTTGCAGGCCATTTTACATTACTTTTGACACTTTGCATGACACTTGACATTTTACAGATCATTTTACAGGGTCTGGGACTGCCCCCAGTGCGCTTGTTTAGGCAAAGGGCCGACGCACACGCCCACAGTTGCGGCCGTCATATGGCCGCCGCTGCAGTCGCGTATGATAAATATTTTCGCCGCCGCTCATATCCGCAGCGCCGCCGCGCAGGTGGAGCTTGGCCGGACGTTTTTGTGCATATTTATGCAAAAAAAATATTTTGAGGAACAATTTTACGGCTGTGTTGACGACGCGTGGTGCTACGCTGCGGCACGGTCGCGGTGACGTATTTTTATTTCAGACGTGTGAGTAAAATACAAAAGACCGATACAGGTAAGGTCGGGTTGCCGCGCAGCCGCCGCTGCGTTCAGGCGCGTATGCCGTTGTTAGTGCGTAAATACACGCGTCCGCTGACAGCCGCTGCTCTGCGTTTTGTATGTTAGGTACTATGTTCATATCGTTGTATGATTTAATTACATTTTAAAAGTGTTAAATATATGATAATAAATATTATCCATTGTGTATAATATATTAGCACATGCTTTAATACATTTTTGTACACCTGGTTCAGATTGAGCCCTGTTTCTCGCGTGTGTTGCTCTTTTTGTTGCACGTTTTAAAACATAGTCTTAATACCGCATGATGAATGGTTTGCTCGTACATGCGCTCTTTTCTGATTTAAATATAGCTTAGTGTCCATGCATGCGCGATCTGGCGGCATGATTAATGTTTTTAAATACTTGCAAAAATGATCCATTCTTCAACTATTTCTGATCCTTCAAAAAAATAACAACTGGACTGCGATCAACTTTAAAAACATGGTCCCATGCCCCTATCGACGTGAAAAACGCGTCGCAGGTGGGCGGGCGGCCGCCGCTGCGCAGCCATAGAAGTTTTTGGGGTTAGCATTTGGGGGGGGGGGGGGTCCTACCCCTGCCACGTGTTAATAACTCGGGAACCGCTTGGCGAAAAATGTTGAAATTTGGATATATTATAGTTTCAGGTCGGGGCTCTCTCAGATTTCGACGAAATTTTTCTACGACCCCCCAGACCGGAGATAGGGGGGGGGGTCTATAAAAACACTGTCATTTGCGTTTTTTTTGGGTGTCGCCGAGAACATGCAAACTTTGAACATCAATATCTCGGTCATTTGTGAACCGATTTTAGTCATTAACATGTTAAAATGATCACAAATGTTCGGAGAGTTCATTTCTGAGGTCAAATTGGAGATACACATCTGTTTATATATCGATTTAGCCCGATTTCGAAATGCAAAATTTCCGCAAAAGTTTGCTTTTTGAACATGCTTTTCTATTCTCCTGATCGAGAGAAACTCAATGAAAAAATGAGATCTATATCTCTTTCCGATCAAAAGTTATGGCGCTTCAAACTTTTCCCTCCCATCCACATAAATAACCACATGCTTGCAACTTCAAAACTCCATATCTCGGCCATTTCTGTGCCTATTTGCACCAATGAACACTTAAAATGATCAGAATGACATGAAGATATCGTTTTTATTCACAGTCTATTTATATGCATTTTCATTATGACAATTTTATTCAAGAGTTCACATTAATTTCTTGTATGGGAAATCTGCTGAAATATATGGATAATCTGGTACTAAAAACTATAGTGTTTTTATAGACCCCCCCTATCTCCGGTCTGGGGGGTCGTAGAAAAATTTCGTCGTCATCTGAGAGAGCCCCGACCTGAAACCATAATATATCCAAATTTCAACATTTTTCGCCAAGCGGTTCCCGAGTTATTAACACGTGCCTGGGGTAGGACCCCCTCCCCCCCAAAATGCTAACCCCAAAAACTTCTATGTGCGCAGCAGCGCCCGTCCAAAGTTGTGAACGCGGCCTTGACGGGCCAATTTTTGTACTGACGTAGCTGCGATAAAAAGTGGAACGGACAAACAATCGGCCGGCATGAAATTTGTCGATTTGCGTGTGTGAAGCGTTGTTTCACGCGCGGCCCCCCCCCCCCCCCCGCTCGCCAGCCACCTCCCCTTGTTTTTGACGCCTAACCTGTGCTGGGACCAGATTTGTTCAGTCCGACATGTTTTTCGGGTAACCCGGTTCTTTTATCGGGTAGCCCGTAGCAGTGGCTTTAGTTCAATCGAGTCTAGGTATATAATTGCAGGTAAAATTAGTCGGGTTGCCCGAAAACACGCATTTGGTAGTTATCAAATTTCGACGCTGGTAAAGTTGAGCAGCCGAAAAACTAAGTGGCCAAATTCGACACTCTGTCGATTGCATGTTATTTCGCCGGTTTATTGTATTATGCACAGGTAGATTGTACATATTTATTTTGTCCATGACATACGGCTTTGAAATCAATTTTATTGCTGCATTTAGACAGCGGCTGCGGAACCCGGAACTTACCAATTGTCGCGACTCGCAGTTTGCTATCACAAGGTCTAGCGAAGAGAACACACAAATGAACACGTGTGATATTTGTATTCAGATGTAGTCGAATTTTTATTCTTCGATCGTATGTATTACTTTGATTCAAATTTCAGCATATCAGCGTCCTGAAAAACTCAAGTGTACTTTCAAACTAGGTAAAATTTTTCCCCCTTTATTCTAATCCATCGTCCACTCAATTAGCGCTATCCCTTGGTAACGCGGTTGCACTGCACGAATCTCCGCCACAACACGCAACAACGTATCGTCGGGTATGAGATTTCTCGTCGAAACTGATAGTGTGGCAGCTGCAAAAGTGTCTGCGGCGGCGGGGCGCGCGTAGCTAGGCCAGGCCTACGCCGTCACGTGAGCCCCGCCGCCGCCGCGGCGCATGCTTCAAGCTGGAACCGGCCGCCGCGCCGACAAAAGAAGCGGCGCGGCGCCATGTGCACGCTGCACCAGCTGCCGCCGGCCAGAACACCGCTGCAGTTTCCACCTGGTGCGAACGGGCTATGAGCTCCTGAAACTGTGCAGATCGTCCGCCAATGTCGTCCATAGCTGGTGGTGGTGCGGCGGCCGGCCCCGCATTATGCATGTGCTACGTTCGCGCGACGCCTTTTGTAGTTACAGCTGTTTGTCTGGGCTGTGGTTCACGCCACTATTCTGGTATTATACCCGCCGCGCTCGCTTGACCGGCTGCTTTTCATGGGTCGGATCATATAGGTAGGTAACTAGTACACTGCCGTATAAAGCTGTAACACATTGTGAATGCACGGATTTCATTCTGCTCGCCGAATTATGTACCGTTGTAGCTTCATTTCCAGCTTAATATAGGTATTTAGGTATGACGAATGCAAAAATTCACATGATCAAAAACAAAAGAATATTGAATTTGCGACAAATAAAACACAAATATGATATGTACAATCGTATATCTACCTATTCTAGTTATATTAAAATACTATGTGGTATCTTTGTACAAATTTACGTTTGTGAATACGTAATATAGCCCCTGCCTGAAATTGGGACTGGGCCCTGATCAGCTCTCTAAATCACATGCTTGCTGCTTTGGCTGCTGCTATATATTGTCTTCAATGATTCTCGTTTCAACGACAGAACCATTCATTTTTTCATTCGTCGGGGGAAATACCGTATATCTACATAAATACATGTACTGCTGATATGCTAAGCCGGTTTCTAGCTAATTGGCTTTTATTTATGAGGAAAAGCCCCATTCGCCTGCAAGTACCGCGCTGAAACTATGTTTTACCGTCAATATAACGAAACGCATATAGGTATTCACTTTTACCGTAGGTATATTAGGCAGATTAAATATAGCCACTCAACTCAAAATCTCCCATAAAAAGCAATTCGATCAAGTGTTTAGCTCGATCCGTCTAAAATCTCCAACAGATGCCACGTGTATTCCCTGTCTGATAGCGCTGCCCCCTCGCCGACTGCAAGTTCGTGTTGCGACGCAATCATTCGCGCCAGGCGCAATTGATAAGCCCGGCCGGGCGTCGCTGCGGCTGGTTTCTGCTACTGGCGCGACGCGAATTGACGCACTGTCACATGCCAAATTTCGCCCGTATTCGCCGTGTCACCGACGTTCACCTCTATTATTCTGCTTATCGTCCCACGAGATACCCCCTCGAAATACCCCCCCCCCCTCAAAATGGCCACTATAAACCCGCCCCCCTCGAAATACCCCCCCAAAAAATTAAGTGTAAATGACAAAAGCTGCGTGTTAGAATAGAGTTTATACCATCTACATCTACATAAAAAATTTCTGGCGAACTAATAACCACCCTCGTTTAACTCCCTTCAAAAGTCTCACTCTGAAAAAAAGTAACCCCTAGGGGGTATTTTGAGGAAATACGGTATTCACCCCGTTTCACCACCGTCAAATGCGCACACACCTGTCATTCGCAGGATCCGGCGCCGCGCGCCCCACCGACGCTACAATTTTCAATTATTCAAACCGTGCTTGACTACGGAGCCGCCGCCATCGCCCGCCGAGACGACACAATATAGTCATTACGAAAGTGCGTTAATTAGCGCCGCTAGCCGCGCGGGGGTGGCACCGGCAGCGCGGCTGATCTGATTGAGGTGCATTGATCGCGTTCGGCCCGGCCCACCCAGGTGCCAGTCGCGGACCCTGTGAAATGCTATGGAAGATGGAAAGTGTCACGCAAAGTGTCATGAGTCATGTAAGATGCCCTGAAAAATGGCAACCGAGTTGCCATTTTGCAGGGCATTTTACATGACTTTTGACACTTTGCGTGACATTTTCCATTTTCCAGGGCATTTTACAGGGTCTGGGACTGCTCCCAGAGGCCACACTGTCGGCCGCCATGACCTAGAGATACATTGGCGGCGGCGCAGCACATCCGGCCCAGTGACGCGCGCATTTCTCGGCGACGCGAAAGGCATACGACCGAAAAACCGGCCACAACAGTCAACAGCCATGTTTGACGAGCCGGGCAGCTTCTTTATCTGTACGGAAACATCGCCCAGATGCTATATTATACAGAAGGTGCGTACTGGTTGCAACGGGGCATCTTTGAGGGGGTTTTCTGGCTATGAGTGGCATCCTGGCGGCAGTCCCGGACCCTGCAAAATGTCAAATGTCATGCTAAGTGTCACAAGTCATGTAAAACGCCCTGCAAAATGCCCTTTAAAATGTCAAATGTCATGCAAAGTTTCGAAAGTCATGTAAAACGCCCTTGCAAAATGCCCTGTAAAATGTCAAATATCCTACAAGGTGTCAAAAGTCATGTCAAATCTCCTGCAAAATGGCAAACTTACGCATGCCATTTTCCAGCGCATTTTACATGACTTTTGACACTTTGCATGACTATTGACAATTCGAAGGGCATTTTACAGGCTCTGGGACTGCCCTCAGATGATCTTCGTTGCCTGACGATGGTCAAGGCGTCAACAGCTGCACGCCTTCTCAAACCCACCCATCCCATCCCCCCCCCCCCCCAGGTCAGCTCCAAGCAAGTGGACACGGTAGTGGAGCAGTTGAAGACGCACCGGGCGGCGCACTGCAGCGCCACGGACCAATGCCCCTCGTCGAGGTGCAACAGCGCGGCCGACGCGGCCCATGCTCAGCAGCAGCCGCAGCAGGGGAGGCAGCCGGCCACGCCGCCGCCGCTGCCGTGTTTGCCTACTTGGTTTACGGCGGATATTGGTGGGTGCGGGGTGGTTTTGGGGGTTTTGGTTTTGTTGTTGAATGTCTGTGGGTGAGGTGTTTTTGGAGGATTGATTTGTAATTATTTTTGATATTGAATTTAGCCTCATAAATCATAAATTGTTTACTAGATCATAAATTGTTTACTAGATCATAAATTGTTCACTAGATCAGCCTCATAAATTGTTTACTAGATCACTAGAATGTTTCAATGTAAATACCGTATTACCTCGAATTAACCCCCTTGGATTAACCCCCCCTCGAATTAACCCTCCCTCAAAATGGGCTGGCGAAATACCCCCCACCCGTTTGGAATGATGTTCATCATGTACAGGGTGCGGCAATTTAGACGGACCCCATAAAGTTTTCAATAACTTGTCACTGGGTAGTCGGATTAACGTCAAATTTTAGGTCAACATTGACAACTAAATAGGGAAGGAGCCCTGCAAATATGGTTGCGAACGCTTTATTCGTTCTCAAGTTTTTCATGGAAACGTGTAATTGTCACTTTTCCACCACCTAGCTTACGACCAATTACGCAAGTGCCCGCCGATTTCCTTATGGGCATAGCGGATTTGTGGCGGGCGTGCACGCATTGAGGCATGCAGCTGCGAAAAGAAAATCAGGAAAAAAACACTGAAAAAAACAATCAATCCCGATCCCGGTCCCAAGAAGTAAATTATATTTGAACGATATCACAAGGTGGTGGAAAAGTGACCATTACGCGTTCGCATTAATAACTTGTGAACAAGTGGAGCTATCGCAGCCATATTTTTAGGGATCCTTTCCTATTTAGTTGTTAATGTTGACTAGTGATGTAAAGGCACCGGGGCACCGGTGCCCCGGTGCTGGGCACCGAAGGGCACCAGCACCGGTGCTGGTGCGGTGCCATTGCAATCTTCAGGGGTGCCATGCCGGTGCCGGTGCCATTTTTTTCGGAATAGCACCGGTGCCGGTGCGGTGCGGTGCCATTTTTTTGCCGGTGCCAAAGGTGCTAGCACCAGGGCAAAGTAAAAGGCACCGGGAAAGGCACCGGCCAAGGCTTCATGTGCTGTGCAATTTTGTCCATAGTATGTGCTTACCGTATTACCTCGAATTAACCCCCCCCCCTTGAATTAACCCCCCCTCGAAATACCCCCCCCCTAAATTTCGGCTGAGGAAATAATAAACCCCCCCCTCGAAATACCCCCCCTAAGATTGAGTGTAACGTGAACGTACATGACAAATACCGCAGTTTGTGATCTGTACAATGCAGAACACACGTTAAAACTGATGATTAAGTGACGTTAGGGAAGGGTTTTTGTGTATATACAGTTATATATGCGTATAAACACATCTACATCAATGTAATTGTTCGATTTTTCTACGTCCGCGTATGGGGAATTTCCGAAAATTTCTGGCGAAATAATAGACCCCCCCCTCGAATAAACCCCCCCCCCCCTCAAATTATCTCCCCCTCAAATTTTGCTGGCGAAATAATTAACCCCCTGGGGGTATTTCGAGGTAATACGGTATTCATATTTCAAAAAACAGCTATATTTTTACCCAACCGTTTTTGCCTATTTTGTAAACCTCCCATCAAATAAATATACCTACTGTGAAATCCATTATACCCGATACGTGATCTGATGAGCGAATCTAAAATTTTGATGAATTTTAAATCATTTTTATATTTTATATTTATCTTACTTTTTTGTTCAAAATTTGTTGTCAGTTTATGACAGAGATAGTTCCATTCTCTGTACAGCAACGACTCCGATCAGTAGACAATAGTGGCTATGGACATTGTAGTGAATAAAATATTTTATCTTCCATTTGTAATCATTCTACTTGCTTCATAAAAGTGATTGCCACATCATTCTGATCATTTTAAGTGCTCAACCATCAAAATCGGTTGAAAATTCATGGAAATATGCACTTCCAAAGGTGAGACCACTGAGAAACTGCCCGATATTTACTTCAGAAATTCCAGCCCGGTGCGGTGCCTTTCGGTGCTAGCACCGGCAATCCGCCGGTGCCCTTCGGTGCCGGTGCCATTTTTTCCAAAAGGCACCGGTGCCGGTGCGGTGCGGTGCCATTTTCTGGCCGGTGCCCCAGGGTGCCAGGTGCCCTTTTCATGCGTTGGCAAAGGTGCCGGTGCGGTGCGGTGCCATTTTTCCCGGTGCCTTTAACATCACTAATGTTGACCTAAAATTTGACGTTAATTTTACTACCCAGTGACAAGTTATTCAAAACTTTATGGGGTCCGTCTAAATTGCCGCACCCTGTATGTAATGTACATAATGTACACTCGGCGGACCGCAAAGTATGCGCAGAATCCTACCATAATTTATTGAATAAAATCTAGTGATAAATTCATTAATTGAGTATTCCATGGTAAAAACGGAAAATTATTATTAAAAAACTGTATAATTTTTGGTTCATTATTCATATGGGTTGTGGTAGGTTTCCATATTATAAGTGTGATGTTTGCCGAGTATACTAAAACATTTTGTCCGAATGGGCAATTAAAAAAATACATTAGAATTTAATATATTCAATGCATTATTGATTGTGCCTACACACACTAGTTTTCAAGTGACTTCGTGTGAAAACTGAAATTTTTTCAAATGCAAATTAATGAACACGGTTGAATGATTTAATTTAATTTAAATTTGAATTTAAATTTATGAAAGTTAAAATTTGAAAATTTGAAAATTTGAAAACTAAAACACATACCATACAAAAGAGTAGGCTGGATGTCGCCATGTCGCCATTTCAGTTTTCACACGTAGCCACATCGGTTACGGTGAAAACTAGTTAGTGTCATTACTTCCTTCCACCTTTAATTTTTCTGAAATATCCGGAATTTGCTTAACTCGCCCATAGGTAACTATCAAACTAAATAAACGCCTGCAGAATGCGACATGATCAACTGCACGGGTGAGCTGTACGTGGCTGGCGACGGGCAAACGTCAAAGGGCGCCGCCTTCGTGCACGAGTTCAATGGGCTCGATTATGTCAATTACGACAGCTTCTTGGGACCGGTACGTTTACTTACTTTTTCTCTACCACACAGTTGTGTTGTAAAATATATATAATTACCTACCTACTTTTAATGTGGAATTCCGTCCACAGGAGTGCCCCGGCTGGGTGCCTCCCGCCGATGCGCAGCTCGCACACGGCCAGCCCCAAATACACCGTGAGTTCTATTTGCTGTTGTCATATTTAAGTATTTATTCTTCCTATCAATTGAATGTATTGTACTAGGTACTAGCACCCAATAATAGATGGTACATGACTAAACCAATATGTACTGATTAGGTAATGTTGCCGATGATCTGAAGTTCATCAGGATGATAATTTTATACCGTAAATACTCCATTAGTACGTCCCGCTCCAATAAAGCGACCCCTCCAATAGTGTGACCCCCTTGAGCACGTTGTGTAAGTATAATGCGTATGCGACCCTCTCCAATAATGAGACCCCCTCCAATAATGCGATTCCCAAAAATGTGCTGAAAACAATAAAGCGACTTACCGTATTTCCTTGAAATACCCCCCTCGAAATACCCCCCCTCGTTTACCCCCCCCGCTCGGGACCACTATGAAACAATCACCCCCGGGGGGTGTTTCGAGGAAATACGGTAATTGGGTATTTACGGTAGTCAGCGGTACCTCGTTTTCGATCTGCACAATCTAAATTAGACGCAGAGACGAAACAGCGATGCCACTGTTGCCACTTAAATCACAGACTATTGGCAGATAGGTGTACTTTGCTGCCTCACACAAAAACAGTTGTAAACACCTTCCCGGTCACGTCCGGCACCCTATTTTTGATCGTACTTGTGACACCCTATCTCCAGTTCTAGGGCGCGCCAGAAGCTGAAACTTGGGGTAGATATTGGCGCAACCCCCCTCTACCTCGCATGAATTAGGGGGGTCGCGGCGACACTTGAGAGGGGTCGCCGCGACCCCCCTAATTCATGCGAGGTAGAGGGGGGTTGCGCCAATATCTCCCCCAAGTTTCAGCCTCTGCGGCACCCTAGAACTGGGTATAGGATGTGAGAAGTAAAATCAAAAAATGGGTGCCGGACGTGACCGGGAAGGTGTTTATATGTCCTCCACATCACAAATTGTAACCCCCCCCCCATAAAAAACCCAACAAACCACAAAATACCCCCCACCCAGCCGGGGGTACTCTGCGCATGGGCCAACCCAAAACCGGCGACGCGGACAGCGGCATCAGCGAGAGCAACGGCCCCGCCGCCGTGTCCAGACCGGCCGCCCTGCCGCTGCTCACCGAGCACAGCGGCACCGCTGCGGCTGGCAGTTCCGCCGCCCCTGTGAAGGGTGCTGTCGCTGAGGGCAAGGATAGGGATGAGGGGGTTGTGGGCACTGGCGGTGATTTGGTGGATAAATTGAGGCAGCAGTTTGAGTATTATTTTAGCCAGTTGGTTGGGTTGATGGTGGTTTTTGATTGGATCGAGTCACGTATGAGAACTTGTACTTTAGTCCAGGCTAGCCAAGCGATTTGACCCACATCCAAGTCGAAGTGATGCTTTCCCTTTTTTTGCTCAAAATCGCTAAAATGTGCTCCATTTTGCCCATTTTCACATTCATAATCGCTATTTTCGTATGTATACAGATTATATACCTATTTTTACCATATTTTATTAATAATTTATACTGATGTCAAAAACTTGGCAATCTGCCAAGTTATCATATGGAGACTGTTCCTTTTGATTTGTATTTACCGTATTTCCTCGAAATACCCCCCCCCCTCGAAATACCCCCCCCCTTCGAAATACCCCCCTCAAAATGGGCACTTTGAATTTGTGGTCCGGGAAATGCATAACAGACGTTCAAAACACTTACTGTGTTACGTTAGAACATCGTTTATACCATCTACATCCTTATATAAGGCTGCAAAAACTTATAAATGGTGGTTATTGTTGCATTTTTAACGTTTTGCTCTCAAAATTTTCACTCTGGGGGGTAATTTGAGGAAATACGGTATTTGAATTTAAATTTGAATAGTGTATCTGTTTAATTTCAGTGCCAACTTGTCGCAAGATCAATACTTGTGGTCGCAAATGGACAGCGATAATTACGTCACGATAGAAACGCTGGCATCGTTCCCGCGTATTCGCAAACTGACGTCTAGCAGGGATACCATAATGAAGGCATTGAAATGTGAGTGTCACCGTCAGATATCACAGTCAGCTATAAATCAATTTACCAAATTATTGTTGTAAAAATCTTTTCAGCATCCCCAAAACTACAAGTTGACGAGAAGAATATGCGCGTTCGCGCTGCCATCCGTCGCACCACAATTTTGCTGAGAGATGTGCCAGAACCAACGGAGAAAGAGGTCTGAAATATCTACCACTTCTAAAAAGTTATAATACCTATCTAAATCTAAATTCTAAATAGAAAATTTCTACTCTACAGGAAATCGTAGAGTTGTTCAAAAGCCACAGCACTGTGAGCAAGTGTCCATCGCCTGAAACAGTGGAAAAATCCATCAACAACAGCTGGTATGTAACTTTTGGCAGTGAAGAGGAGACCAGGAAGGCTTATTTTCATCTCACTGTCAAAGTTGGCTCGTTCAAGGGACAGCCAGTCTCGGTAAGTGAATTCTATAGATATGCCTATACCTAATATCATATTTCCTCGAAATACACCCTCGAAATACTCCTCGAAATAAACCCCCCTCAAAATGGCAACTATGAATTAATAACCCTCTCGAAATACCCCCTCTGGTTTAACCCCCTTCAAAATTTGCACTATTATAAAATCACCCACGGGTGTATTTCGAAAAATTACGTTATTTACACAAATTTTTAAAGTTGTTTATGAACTGTGTTTTCGTTTTTGTTTCTTTTGTCTTGCCTTAAGCTCAATATCCGCCATTATGTAGGAAAAGCGCCAAAGACAGTGTCCACACTAACTCATTTGGCTCAAACCACACAGGCCAGTATAAAAGCGACCGCCAGCAAACTGGCAACGCCGCTGCAAAAGCGCTCGAACGCGTCCGGCGGTGGCGGCACTCAGGTGCCAGTCCCAGACCCTGTAAAATGCCCAGTAAAATGTCAAATGTCACCCAAAGTGTCAAAAGTCACGTAAAATGCCCTGCAAAATGCCAACTCGGTTGCCATTTTGCAGGGCATTTTCCATGACTTTTGACACTTTGCCTGACATATTCCATCTTCCAGGGCATTCTACAGGGTGCTGGACTGCGCCCAGGGCTCGCCGGTGAGCATGGCCGAGCCGTTGGCGGTGGTCACGTGCACGCCGAGCACGGTGGAGGAGCGCCCGTCCGCCGCCGGGTACACCCCTGGCGCGTCCAGTTTGCCCGCTTTTAGCCCTTCTGATAGGCCGCAGTTTGCGCCGTCGAGTTATGAACAGGTTTGTCGGGTGTTCTAAAAATTTAGATTTCGAAATTTAATTTTTTTAGAAAAATTGATAGGAAAGAACACGCTTTTAAGTACCGGAAACCGGCAATAAACGTGAATTAATAAGATATAATGGACACATAACCTTTACATCGCTACACAAACTAGCGTATAAATCTGTGTAGCTGCGATGCAAAATGGCATCAATAAATAGGTACATCATGTACATTGCATACATGATTTACATCATTCCAGACGGGGGTATTTCGAGGTATTACCCGACATAATCCTTCCACCCTCCCCCCTCCCACCAGCAGCACTACATGTCTAGCGGACTGGAGCCGGGCGCGTTCATGTCGGCCGCGGCGAGCCCCGGCCAAGACCAGCCGTGGCTGGTGCCGCAGCGCGGCGGCCCGCAGATGGGCGGCGCGGCCGCCGCGCAGCAGCAGCAGTCACTCGGCGCGCAGCAGGGCGCCTGGCCGCCGCCTTTTGATGCTGGGCCGGTTAGTGAATTGGGCTGTTGATAAAATGGCGACCCACATACTAAATAGTTGACTGACACATGCATGTCAACTGGTATGCGTCAACTCGAATTTTGCCTGAACGTGCCGCGGAGCGATCTTCCCGTGCACTTGCTGTATTATTTTTCAACATTTTCGGATATGCATTCGGAGATCGCTCTGCCACACGTGAAGCATAAATCTGAGTTGACAAAGACCAGTTGACACGCATGTGCCAACTAATGTGTGGGCCCTGTAGTGGTGATTGTAGCCATTTTTGGTCATTCACTTCAGGTACTCATGGCGGCGGGTTACCAAGCGACATCATACTACCGACCAGTGTTCTATCTGGCGCCGCCGCACTTCCAGTCGAACATGCAGCCAACGTTCCTGCCGGTGAGCATTGTTGCATCCAAATCTTGTCGAATCAATGCAAATCTAACACTACCATTTTTGCTTTAGCAGGCACAAACATACGAGTCAACTGCTGGGCCGCACTCGGGCCAGAGGGGCAAGTCGAATCGGTATCAACAGCCGCAGAATTTGCGTCACAATAAGGACCCTTCCTATCGGTTTGATGGGGCGGCTAAAGCCGTTTGATGTTGGTGCATGTTGTGCTATGCGATTTTCTAATATATTGTAGTTATGAGGCATAAGTGCCAAGTCATTGCAGTGTGGTTTATGGTTTTGACTATCCTAAGGTAGCAAAACTCATGCCACCATTTATTGCTTATATTCATCCACGGCACCATCTTTTCTCGTCTGTTTCCGATCTCTCTATACTCGGCGGACATCACAATTAGTATGGAAACCTACCATAATCTATCGGAATAATGAACCAATAATTATACAGGTTCTCATCATAATATTTCGTTTTTACTATGGCATACTTTATTACGAAATTTAACACAAGATTGTATTCATAAAATTACGGTAGGATTCTAAGAAGAGTGTGCACTCCACCCGTTATGATTAAAATAGCTGAAACCCATCAAACTAGAAATCCTAAACAGAAATAAAACACACCATTGATAATTTCTCCATCCAACCAGGGGTCGTAACAGCGCACCGAGCGACCGCTCATCCGTCTCCGGCGCCAAGGTCTACAACACCAACAGACACTCCTACCCACCCGCCGAAAACCAAAACACGGGCACCGCAGACTGGAATACGGGCCGCGGCGGCGGCAGGGGTGGCAGGGGCGGCCGTCCGCACAGGGGCGCCGGCTACGCGCCCAGGGGCAGGCGGACCGACTACAGTGTGGGCGCCAATGTGCAACAGTATAATAGGGCCGAGTATAACACGTGCGTGGGGGTGAAGTGGTTTGATTCGATTGCGGTGGAGATCAGCGAATTGCGATGGAATTCATTAAATTGGGGGTTTTATTTGGTGGAACTAATGATGTGAAAAGCGCCGGAACTTTGGCGCCAAGCGTCAAAAGTGCTATGGCGCTTTTCTGACCCTTGCGCCAAGCGCCAATGGCGCCAGAGCAAAATGGCGCCAAGCGCCAGAAGCGCCATGGCGCTTTTTGCTTTTACATCACTAGGTAGAACTAGTGACTCTTTTCGCACAAAAGGGGAAAAAGGTGATCACCAATGCTGGGTGCTACGCTGATATAGCACCTTGGGGAAATGCTGTCCTGATTTGGCACCAGTTCATCACAATAAACCTACCACTGTAGGGTTGGGGGGAACCCGACCCGACCCGACCAACCGGAACCCGATACCCGCAAAAGTTTTGGAATCTATACCCGACACCCGACCCAAACTTTTTGGACCAGATTTTCAAACCCGACCATTTCGAAATTCCCAACCCTACCTACAAGACAAAAATATTCACACCCACGTTTCAGTCGCTACTACCGCGGCGGCAGTTGGTCCAGGGGCGGGTCGAATCAAAGCCGCGGCGGCAACTACGCCTACAACCCCGGCTACGGCAGCCTGCCGCGCAGCAACGCCTACAGGAACAACTACAACAGAAGTTACAACAATTACAACAACCAGGTGCCAGTCCCAGACCCTGTAAAATGCCCTGTAAAGTGTAAAATGTCATGCAAAGTGTCAAAAGTCATGGAAAATGCCCTGCAAAATGGCAACCGAGTTGCCATTTTGCAGGGCATTTTCCATGACTTTTGACACTTTGCATGACATTTTCCATCTTCCAGGGCTATTTACAGGGTCTGGGACTGCCCCCAGGCGACCGAGGAGGGTGCCGAGAGTGCCGAGGTGCCGTCGGGCGGCAAGAAGTTGGCCCAGTGCAGACAGGCGAGCGGCGAGTCGACGCTGCAGCCGCGCACGCCCGGTTATGAGCACCATGACGCGTATATTGATGACGATTGCATTGGTTGGTTGATGAAAATGTGTTACACTTTATTTACTAGTGTATTTACTGAATGTTGTTGAATGACTCCCCTCTGTAAGTGACTTGACGAAAATAAATGCCAATCGCTTTCAATATTTTAATGAGATGAAATTTGTTCATTTTCATTGTTGATTTTGACAATCATTCATGTGTAAGATTAAGTCCCCCTTGAAAACCTCCCTCAGAGCAATTTCTGACGAATAGCGCTGGAAAAACGCGGAAAAAGCATGATAAACGCGCTGGAAACACTACGCGTTTCCGGCGCGGACAGCCTGTCAGCCACCCCATGTCGAAAAATAACATTCCAATATGATCAATTAGTTATGTCCAATTCGAACAAAGATGGTACCTATGTCAGTGGTGTATAAAGCATATTTTGTATAATCAGTTGATAGAAACATGCTTGAAAATTTTGGACAAAAAAAATTCCCCCATCGATTAGCCCCCGCTCAAAAAGTAAGACAAAAAAAATGTTCCCCGGGGAAATTATTCGAGTAAATATGGCTATCTCCACTCGCAGAGGACGTCGGGCTGCAAATGCACGGCGACGACGGGTCGGACGCCGGGGCGGTTACAACTACCGCCGGCGCGCAGCCACACCCCAAGCAACAACAACAACAGCGAGAGTTCGACCCGGGCGACTTCCCCGAGCTGCGCCAGTACAACCAGCTCGGCATGGAGGACACCAGCGGCGCCGAGTACGCAAAGCAGCGCCAGGGCGGCCAGGCGGCTGAGGCGGCCGATGGCAGTTATCATTCCACTGGGTGCGTTACAGCTAAAATACACCTTGTGTTGTTCCTTTACAGGTGACATAAGGGTGATGTGATAGGGGTAACGATGGTGTTTGATGTAAAAAAGTGTTGGATTTTTCTAGAAAAATACAATTTTCAGAGTTTCTTTCTAGTGGTGAAACAAAAATTCAAAAAGTTCAAAAAATAGAAAATACGAATTACCGAATTTTTGTTTGCCATCGTTAGATAGTCAAAATTTCAATTTATATTTTTATAAACAAGAAATATTTACGATAATATCGACGTTTTCTTATTCTCACAACTTTTCTTGTTTTCTCTTTTTGTCACTTGAAAAGGTACAAAATTTGGCCATGTGGGGCCAGTCGCGAACCCTGTAAAATGTCATGTAAAATGTCACATAAAACCTGTCAAAAATAAAATGCCCGGTCAAAGGTAATGGAGCTTTCCTAGTTATCAAATTTTTATGACATACCTACCGTATTTCCTCGAAATACCCCCCGGGGGGTGATTGTTTCATAGTGGTCCCGAGAGGGGGGGGGGTCAAACGAGGGGGGGGGGGGGTATTTCGAGGGGGGGGTTATTATTTCACAAGAAAATTTTTGAAAACCAAGTACGAAATTGTCGTCTGAAACGTACGCAGACGTCGAAAAATGCAACAAAAACCGCCATTTATAAGGTTCTGTAGACTAATATTAGTATGTAGATGGTATGTACACTGTTCTAACGTGATTCCGACATTGTTTTAACGTGTGTTCTGCACTACGCAGAACACAAACTGCCATATTTGTGATGTATGTTCTCTTTACACTCAATTTGGGGGGGGGTATTTCGAGGGGGGGGGTGATTGTTTCATAGTGGTCTCGAGAGGGGGGGGGGTCAAACGAGGGGGGGGGGTATTTCGAGGGGGGGGTATTTCGAGGAAATACGGTAATTTACATTTTACTTGCCATCTCACACGGTGCGCGACCAACCCACGGCAGTATATTTCCATGTCGTTTCCACTGCACTTGGGTACTAGTGCGCCCGAACCGGCGACAGGCAGGGCGCGGTGGCATGGCGGGCGGCCGGCGGCGACGCGCAGTCGACCAGGCGGGCCGCACCGACTGCAGCAGCGACGGGCCACGTGGACGCCGAGACGCGCTGCTCCTACGCGCAGATGGCCGCCGCTCGCAGACAGGCCGGACAGCTCCAGCAGCAGCAGCAACAAGGCCGCGCCGCGCCGCTGAGCCCCGCGCCCGCTGATGAGCAACCGGTGCAGCCGAAGTGAGTGGATTTGTCAAGATTGTGGAGTGACACTCTGGTTGACATCAAAATTTATGTCGACTAAATTCAACTCAATTTGGGTTAATTATGTGATTTCATCTTTATTCAACATTGATGGAGCATAGTGAATTTTGTATCGTGACACTTAATTTTCATTGTTTGTGTTAAGTGTGGCGCTTTTAAATTTTCTTTGGTATTTTTTAGTTTACATTCAGTTGACACGAATTATCGATGTCAACTAGCGTATGTGGGCCCATAGTCACTGCACGCATTTATAGTCTGTTTTGATGCGCAGGATTGCTCGCAAGGCGGAACAGGACTGGGCTGGCGTTGTGGCCACAAAGGCTAGGACATAAAAGGAACCAACTGGTTGTTTTATGTACATATTTGTCGCAACCGCACCGACGGACTTTAATTGCTTTGCCATCATTAAAAATGTTCAAAATATTTACAACCAATTAATAGATAATGGGCTTTTGTATATGGGAATTTGTTTGTAAAAATCCTACTATTTTTTATCATTTCCATATTTGAGGCACATTTTTTCATCAAATGCCGTTGGGTTATTCCGGGTATGACTGTGTGCAGTCAGGTTTTTTACGCAGATTAGAATATAAATACTGTTGTGTGTTACTCTTTCTCTCCAGTGAGTATTCTTTACGGTGTTGATATGGATACTTTCTGTCATTTTGATCTTGTTTTCTAGGGATTTATCTAATGTTAGATTCTGGGGCCACTGTAAAATGCCCTGTCAAATGTCAAATGTCATTCAAAGTGTCGAAAGTCATGTAAAATTTTATGCAAAATGTCAAATGACCAGTAAAATATTTTGTTTTACATTTTACATCACTTTTGACACACATCACATGCATGACATTTGACTTTTTACAGGGCATTTTACAGGGTCTGGGAGTGGCACCAGGTTAGATTTTACTTGGGTTTGTGAAAGCAGTTGTGCTTGGACTGCTCCATCTATTGTTCTTTAATTATAATTTTGGAAGACAGTCATATGCACAGAAATTTGTTTAGAATGTGAGGATAGAAAGCAGTGAATATTTAAATAACTATTAAGAGGAATATTTATACTTATAGTTTTTGTGAAATCATGACTGGGTGATTCTATGGGTGGAATTCAATCAGCACAGTAAGTTGTTCATAAGTTGTTGAAAATACAAACATGCTGTCAGATTCAATGTGGTTGTACTTGAGTTACAAGTGTTTAACGATTTAATGTAAAATTGTGCACCTGCTTTGTAATCAATCATTTATGAAGACCATCACCCAGCAAATCTAGAACAGTCCAAGCACAATGCTTCTTAGGGTTGGATTTATGGGGGATCTTTTTCTGAAGAAAGTAATCTCCTACCTAAGAATATTTCATTAGGTCATAACAATATATGAAAAACACAATTTTCCCAAATATTACAGTGTACTGCTGCAGTTTTCATTTGTAACAGCTTTACATAATAGTGCAGAACGTGCAATGCATTTTGAGTTATATTTCAAAATAAGTTTACATTTTGTGTTTATAATCTGAAAAATTTCTGGACAATGTAAGGCTTATACACTACCTGTTTTTGTATTGAAAGAGGCAATTTTTTGAGATTTCTTTGTGCAGGATATTGCCAGTGTGGGTATCAAGCGTCTGCTTTTGTTTACACATTGACATTTGGTGGGAGACCAATTCTTTTTCTGATAAAGTTTTGTGATTGTTTTATTCACATTGCTGTACATAGTCTATTTTTCATGGCATATCAATGTTTGATAGAGTGTGTAATGAGAGAATCTTTTAATATTTTATGTGTTTAACTAGACTGGCTGTAAACCACAACTCCTGCATTCCATAAAACAGCTATGTGATCCCAGAAATATATGTCTAAATATCAGTATTTTTATATTTATTTGGCATGTCACTGCTTCTGGGATTACCTAGAGATTATTAGGATATTAATGGGCCTATAGAATACAGTTTCAGTATCTGATAGTGATAAAACAACCTCTTCATGATTTTCATAAAACTCAAGCTTAGAAGAACATGTTAAATACTGTAACTGTGATAATATTTACCTGGGTGTTTATGTACATAATAAACAAGTTAAGATGTTTTTTATAGTAATGTATGTTCTCACTTGTATATATTTTTGATATTGTTGGTTCATGAAAAAAAATTTCATCAGTTTTCTTACACTACAAAACCAAATTGTCTCAAAAAATATTGGATAACATTACAGTTTTGTGCTGATAAACTTTGTTGCTTTACTTGACAAAAAATATTTACATCAGTTCACCACAAAACAATTTGCCATTGGAATGTGAAGCAACAATGTTTTTAAAAGGGTTTCATAATTATTAAGGTAAGCTGCAAGATTTGTTCTCAGTATCTTGGGTATTATACTTTTATGAAAATGTCCCAACTGCTGTTGGCATAATACAAATTAAGTGGCTGAAACTTATCTCATTCCAAATTAACAAGTGTAAATAGTAAATGAGAAGTATCACAATCAGCAAAAAATTGGAAGTGCATAGTGAATTGCAATGAAGCCACTTCACTCACTATGCATGATGTTTTACAGTGTTTGATAAGGAATGCAGAGTGTGCAGCATGGCTCACATGATATGCTTCATCAAAATAAACTTTGCATCATGATGGAGGCGCTTCCCATTTTTTGTTGTGAAAATACAACTTGACAAAAAGCAATTTAGCAAAGGTGTTGTCACAGTTTCAGTCACTAGTGCATTTGACAGCTGAGACACCATTATTTGACATAAATATGTAAATACACTTATTTTAACACAAGGGCAATGGTCTTGACATGCTAAGAAAGGATTACCAATCTAGCTATTTGTATATTTATATGATATCCTTTATGCGTGTTACAGATTCTCTATTTTCCTTTCACTTTTAGCTACTCATTGTGATATACATAGATTTTTGGATCTTTCCCAATGTATTTGGTTGTTGCAAAAAAAACTTTTAAAATACATTTGGAACAATTGACACAATACAACACCCCAATGGTATTCCACATATTATAGCCACACACGCGTTAACGTTATTTGAAAGCACCAGCACTGAAACTCGCACATAGGTAAATTTTTTTTCATTCATTGGTCTGGGTTTCGAATGAAATAAATGTAATATTTGTATCAAAATACACGAAATCGAATCAAAATATTTTTTCCATACAAATATCGAATTGAAGTGAGCTGCGTAGTCTTATAATTATTTTTTTTATTAATACCCACCTTGATTTTCAGAATAGGTACCCAATCCTACAGAAATTTTGGGCGGAGTCAACTATTTCGATCTCTCACAAAAGAAGTTTCCCACTACCTCTACCTTGTTGTTTTCCAAATCAAGCCTATATCTTTTCAAAGATTCGTCGTTGTTGCTGTTGTTTCTGGATGGTTTCACGGGGTAGGAAAAGGTTCCGGGTAAGGCGGCGTCAGGCCGAGTCACCAAATTCACTTGCACGGGCAGCAAAATCACAACTGTTTGTCACTCACACGGGATTGTCACTGCTTACATGAAGCCATACCTGGTGCCAGTTTCACAAAATAAGAAATGAGAAGTGAAATGGCAAAGGCGAGATAAAAGCGCAAAGGCCAAGTGAAATGACAAGTGAATTGGCAAGTGAAACGGCAAAAGCGAAGAGAAATTACTTTCTATTTTTATTTTTTTACTTCGCTTTTGCCAATTCACTTGCCGTTTCACTTCGCCTTTGCGCTTTTACTTCGCCTTTGCCATTTCACTTCTCACTTCTCATTTTGCGGAACTGGCCCCTGATTATGGATTAGCCATGATTATGGACCGGCTGTCAGGGTAGGGGTTCGACACCGATAATATCATTTATATTTATCTGGATCGGGGTTCGAGAGCGGCGGTTCCGCTCTTCATAACCAGCATTCGTGGTCAGGAATGGGACATAAAAACATCACGCTGAACACAGCATCGGGCGACCAAACAGCCCATAAGTGTAAAAGTTCACCCAACGCACTATTCAACTCACATTTACCGTATTACTTCCAATATAAGGTATACCTTAAGCTTCTTACAGCCAAAAGTTATACCTTATATTAGATGGTACATTAAATCGTTTTTGCCAGTTTTTTCAAATATTCAACCAACAGTGAACAACAACGCCATTCATTTTTCCAAAATAAAATGTAACAAAATGCTGAACCAAGCCTAATACAAGTTGAACCCACAGTTTGTCTTGGTGCACTTCGGCACCAGTTTTATCGTTGTCCGTCATGTTTCGCCACTGTTTTTACAATTTTACGCGTTTTCGCACGCAGCCAGGGGGCCCAGACCCTGTAAAAGACCCTGTAAAGTGTCAAATGGGGAGTTCCATTATAAAAGTTCACAAGCGCCAAATCCAGAAAATCGAGTTAAGCGTGGATTTGATCTCCACGTATAGTTTTTCACATTTTAGAAAAAAAATCAGCGTTATAGTCCATTTCGTTCCCGAGATACAGTCGTACCGATTTTCAAAAAAAAACGCAATTTTCACATCGAGAGTTCACATCCATGACCAATCCCCTATGAAAAACAGGACTTTCACATCGTAAATGCATAAATCCATCTCAGACCGCCGGAGTTTCATATCGAAAATGCACATATCCAAAAAATAGTTTCATTTCCAAAAATGCACGCGTGCTTCAGCGCGGCCGCGAAGAGCTGGCCGGAATTCCCATACAAATAAAGTTTCATTTCAAAAAATGCATACATGAATTTCCAAATCTATTTTGCACTATAAATCAAATATGCGTGCATATATTGATCTGAAAATTTAGCTAGAGGTACTTTTAGACACGAACTTTGCAGTGATGTGATTCGTTTTTGCCTACGATGCACCGTTAAGAAGTTATTTAACATTTAAATTCAAATGTTCAGATTTATTCCCAATTTTGGGTGACTTACAAAATCTCACATATTTTAACTAACTAAATATTACCCGGCCAACAAAATTTGTGGTTACAAAAATTGTAGAGAAATGTCGGATATATCTGAAAAGTTTGTAGCAAGCTTTGTCACCCAAACATAGCGCCGTCGGGCCAACGCCAAACTTTAAAATGCGATTTTGAAAAATTGAAAATTGTGGATACCGTATTTCCTCGAAATACCCCCCGGGGGGTGATTGTTTCATAGTGGTCCCGAGAGGGGGGGGGTTAAACGAGGGGGGGGTATTTCGAGGGGGGGGTTATTATTTCACAAGAAAATTTTTGAAAACCAAGTACGAAATTGTCGTCTGAAACTTACGCAGACGTCGAAAAATGCAACAAAAACTGCCATTTACCAGGTTCTGTAGACTATAATTAGTATGTAGATGGTATGTACACTGTTCTAACGTGACACCGACATTGTTTTAACGTGTGTTCTGCAGTACACAGAACACAAACTACAGTTATTGTCATGTACGTTCCCTTTACACTCAATTTGGGGTGGGTATTTCGAGGGGGGGGGGGTGATTGTTTCATAGTGGTCCCGAGAGGGGGGGGGGTATTTCGAGGGGGGGGGGTATTTCGAGGAAATACGGTATATGCGTTTTTAGAATGAAACTCCCCAAATACGATCACATCGATACGATACGGGACTTGGCAGCCGGCCAAAAGTTCGAATTCGTTCTATAAACGGAAAAGTCCCCGTATGATGACTTGGTAACTTGCCAAATTCTTTGGCAGTGCTTTAAATAAAAATAAAATAGGGTAAAAATAGGTATATAACCATATGTTTATACAAAAATAGCGATTATGAAGATGAAAATAAGCAAAATAGAGCATATTTTTAGTGATTTTGAGCAAAATATTAGGGAAACATCACTCGGACTTCGACATGGGTCAAATCGCTTGTGTAAGTTGTCCACTGGAACAAATCATCATACGTGACCCGATCCTATTTCACTCCTTTTTTAGAATATGTAAGCGTATCCAAATACGAGATCGGAATTATGCCAACTTCACACAATGTCCGCGATCCATCCTACAATACAGAAATTTTGGGTGGAGTCAACTGTTTCGAAATCTCGCAAAAGACGACCCTGTTGGTTTTCAAAATCAAGCTTGTATCCTTGTATCAAAATCAAGCTTGTATGTAAGAAGCGAAAATTGTTGAAGCGCTGAAGATTTCCAACTGTCCTTGTCCCCAAATCGTAAAAAGTTTTGGTTGTTGTTTTTTGCAATGGTTTCACGAAATCCTAAAAGGTTCCCGGTAAGGCGGCGACTGGCCGGGCGTTCATTGGTTGATAAAAATTTAATCCCGTCAAAAAAATTTTCTCCAGGTTTTGCGTTTTTTCCTCGTCGAAAGATACCCGTGCCCCGTTTTCGTTTCGACGCTGATTACATATTTTTTGTTTGTTTATTTATTTGTGGGGTTTCGTTTTGGTTGCAGATTTTCGTGCAGCGCTCCGATATCTAACCGATGTTAATTTTGACCTATGAGCTGACACTTTGAATATGTTTTTTTACAGGTAGACTGAACACGCGGCTCCCAAGTTGGTGATATTTTTCGATCATCGCCGCCGCGCGGCTGCTAATTTTTATCGGGCGACGTCGTGGTAATTAGCGCGGCTTAAATGGGCGCTTCCAAGTTTTTCGTGCGCCCCCACTTGAGTGACGCCGCCGTTGAGTTTTGTTCACGGTGAGCGATGTCGTTTTTACGTTTTCGAGCTTTTGCGCCGCCATTTCGACCCTTTCATTGTTGCTTGAAAATTCCGTGTTTGAAATTTCATCATCGTTGCTTTACTCACGTTTAGTTTATCACGTGGTTTGGATACCGGTTTGCGTTTTCTCTATATTGGTGAAAATCTGATTTTCAAAATTCACATGTCTTTAAGTAGAATTTTGAAAATCAGTCTAAATTTTTTTGGGAACCCTGAATCTTTGAGGATGCACTTAGGGTTCAAACGGGATCCCGATCCCGATCCCGGATCCCGTGAAATTCCGGGATTTAGCAGTCCCGATCCCGATCCCGAAACCCCAATCCCGATCCCGAAATCCAAAAATACCAATCCCGATCCCGATCCCGAAAACTTTCAAATCCCGATCCCGAGAATCTCCCAAGTCCGGGATCCCGATCCCGGAAAAAATAGTGAAAATTATAAAAAGTGAAAAAATGACATTTTTGCGTGCACAAATGTGAACGCAAACCCCCAGCGTCGATTTTATGTCACTTTTCTGGCATCCAACAGTGTTTTGAGACCTTTATGAACAACTGTGAATGCCAGAACAGTGACGAAAATCTCTATCCCTAGACCCCAATCCCGATCCCGAAAAAATGCCAATCCCAATCCCGATCCCGATCCCGAAATCTCAAAAAGTGAATCCCGATCCCGATCCCGATCCCGAAAAGTCAATCCCGTTTGAACCCTAGATGCACTTCAGGGCACCTAGATCCCATGAATGGATAACCGTTAGACTTAGGAACAAAGCTCCTTAGCTCCCTCATTTACATAGCTTAACCATGTAGGTTTGCACCTGGATGGCTTCTCGCTGGCCCCTGTCTCTGCAGTAACTGTCATCTAGTGATTCGCTGTTTGTCGCTCAGCGTTTTCATTCCCGTCGAAGTCGTGCGACCTTCACTTTCGACGATACGCTGCGGCAATTTCTTCCGTTTGCTGTTTTCTGTTCGCTTATGCAGTGTGCGAAGCTGATACGTTCGCTGGTTAGTTGTAGGGTCTAAACGGGGTCCTGATAGGATTTTTTAAAACAAAAATAGGATTTAAAAAAAATAAAAAATAGGTTAAAAAAAATAAAAAATAGGTTAAAAAAATCGCTTCCCAACCCTAGTCACGACTGACCGAGTAACTGAATTTTGAAATATGCACCATTTCAGGTCGCCTGCGGCCAGTCTGCTGCATATTGGTCGCGATGCGCAGCCCATGATGATGTCCTTCCTCGAGCAGGCTGCGTTCACGCTGGTTTGTTTACCTGATCCTGCTTTGTCTGTAGGAAAGGCCTACCGTATTTCCTTGAAATAAACCCCGCTTGAATTAAACCTTTCCCCCGCGAAAAACCCCAGGTGTTTTCGTGCTGCGGAAAAATATCCCCTCGAAATACCCCCCTTCTGAAGTGGTGTACGTCATTTATGCAATGTACATGATGATGTATTTATTGATGCCAGTCGTCTAATAGAAAGGCGCCGTTCTATTTTTTCGTCAAGTTTTTTATCTGCCCTTCTATTGGAGACTCAAGACTGTATCCAGGGGGGGTGGGGGGGGCTGCAGCCCCCCCTACCCGGGGTGAGACGTGAAAAGCCCCCGGAAATGCAACTTTTGTACACATTTTCGACGGTGAATGCGAAAATTTTGCGCGCAAGCGCGCATTTGCCCCTAAACACACTGTATTTTCAGCATATCGGTCCTCGTAGACACATATCCCTGTAAATGCACCCAAAAATGTACCTGTCGCTGTCTATGTATACTCGGCGGACAGCACACTTAGTATTTAAGCCTACCACAGGGGTCTCCTAGGGGGGGGGGCTGTCCCCCCAAATCCGCCAGCTATCTATCTATCCCGGAGGCCGCTCAGCTATCTATTTATCCCGAGGCAATTTTTTTGGCTGCTACCCCAAAGACCCCCCCCCCCCAAATCGCTCAGCTATCTATCTATCTGGAGTGGTTTTTGAGAAATTTTGCCCCAATTTTCGCTCAAAATCGCCTATTTTCGCACCTTTTTATAGTTTTTCACCTTTAAAATTGTGCTCTCCGGCTATATGCATGGTTATATGCATGTTTTTAGCCATTTTAAACCTACTTTTGACCACTTTTAACCGATTATTAGCGATTTTTTCCCCTTTCGGCCTTCTATGCACTGAAAAAGCCTATATATTTTGCCCCCGCGAGCCCCCCCCAAGCCATCCCCAGCCCCCCCAAAGCCATTCCCAGCCCCCCCAGAAAATTTTTTCAGCTATCTATCTCTCCAGAGGAGCGATTTGCTATCTATCCAGCCCCCGCGAAGGCAAAAATCTTGGAGACCCCTGGCCTACCATAATTTAGTCAATAAAATCGTGTGATAAATTTTGTAAATCATTATTCCTTAGTAAAAACGAAATATTATGATGAAAAACTGTAGAATTTTTGGTTCATTATTCAGATGGATTATGGTAGGTTTTCATACTAAGTGTGATGGCCGCCGAGTATATGTATATTTACATACATTTACAGGGGTTTCTGGCGCCAGTCAGGGGTATCTTGAATTTTGACCCTCCGAGTGGTTGGATAGATAGCAAATCGCTCCTCCGGAGGGATAGATAGCTGGAAAATTTTCTGGGGGGGGGGTTTGGGGGGGGGGCTGTGGTGGTTCGATATATAGGCTTTTTCGGGGCATAGACGGAAGAAAAGGGAGAAAAATCGCTAAAAGTAGGTGTAAAATAGCTCAAAATGTGTATACAAGAGCATACAGTACTTTAAATAGCTGAAAATATTCAGTTGAATCCATGAACCAGTGATTTTGGAGGTGAAAATCTATATATCTATATATAGGTATGAAAAATAGCGATTCTGAGCGAAAATTTGTGTATAGTTTCTGAAAAATCGCTCCAGGTAGGTAGATAGCTGGGCGATTTGGGGGGGGGGGTTTAGGGGGTAGTAGCCCAAAATTTTGCTTCCGGGATAGATAGATAGATAGCTGAGTGGCCTCCGGGATAGATAGATAGCTGGGGTAACCCCCCCCCCTAACCCCCTCTCCATTCGAGACCCCTGGCGCCAGCGCCATTCCGTCACTATACAGGTAAAAATTTCAGGGGGGGGCTAGGGTTGGAAAAAAATCTTTTTTTTTTACGACCCCGATTAAAAAAAAAATCGATTTAAAAAAAAATCGATTTTTTAATAAAAATCGCTGGGGTCAAAATTAGCCCTATTTCTGCCTAAAATCGCCTCTTGGGGTAATAAAAGCCATATAAATTGGTAGGGAATGCACACTTATGCTTTCTGTGCTAATATAAGTACTGTAGAGCTTCGGAAAAGCTTGAAAGTCAGTTATTTTTAAGTGTAAAAGTAATTAAATTGAATATTTGTGACGTGAATCACATTTCACCGACCATTTGCAATTTTGTATGCAGAAATAGCATGTTCTTGCTCAGAACAAAATATAAATGATATTGGAAGTGAACATGGATGAATTTTCATAAATGTTTGATGTGACAACACAAAAAACATAACTATGAATACTTCCTAAAATAATTCACAGCCTACCTTACACGCTTAAAAGCACACATAAATGGGTACTACACACCCAAGTTGGTTGTAAAAGCCATGAAAAAAGAAGCTGATGGATTGTTTGCATGAATGTGCGCGCTTGCGCGCAAAATTTTTGCATTTTACCCAGTGCTTGTGTACCAAAATTTTTTGCCAGCAATTTAAAAAAAAAATCGGTACGGGTGCTGCGATTTTTAAAAAAAATCGCTTGCCAACCCTAGGGGGGGCTGAGCCCCCCTCCCGTTCATCGGGTTCCGTAAAAAAGCAACGCCCCCCCCGTTCAAAAATCCTGGACGTCCCTGTGGAGACTGCCCTTCTGTTAGAAGAAATACGGTAATTTGTGTAGATATGTATGTTTATATTTTCCGAATACCTTATTTTGTCACGTCTATTACCGGTTCCGGGTATGTGACTGCGTTTTCTATACTATGAATATCACAAAAATTTCTGATGAATTGATAAAAAACCCTCGAATACCCCCCAAAATACCACCTTTCAAAATTTCAACTCTGAAAAAACAAACCCCCCTGGGGGTATTTCGAGGAAATACGGTAGCCAGGGTGCGGGTGGCTGTGACTTACAGCGGGCTGTGGTGCCTATGCCAACGCATGGGCCACGTCGAATGGAGCCGGTGCCATAATGTCATTACCTTACCCTGGTCAAATTTTAGGAGGGGCTCAAAAAAATGGTCGAATTTTAGCCAGGATTTTTTTTATCCTCCTATGTCCGTGGAGGTCATTGTATTATTCATCCAATTGTTTGATTCTATTGTATTTTGTATCGTATCTAATCATTGCAGTTTGTGAGTGCCGGGTTTTGGTGCTGCACCACTGATCCGAGATGTTCTGTGTCCTGTGATCGCGTCCACTCTGGTTGGTTGGTTGTTTGGTTGCGGGTTTGTGCGCCTATTTGTGTTTTATTCAGTTTGGTTTCGGTATTAATGTCACTCAGAGGTGTCAATGGGGTGGGTGGTGTGGGAAAACGTTACGCCCCAAACCGCCCAGCTCTCTCTTTCCAGGATGGATTTTTTGGCTGATTTTTCTCTCCCTTTTCTTCCTTCTATACCTTGAAAACGCCTATATATCGAACACTCAACCCCCAAATTTTTTACAGCTATCTATCCGTCCGGAGCGATTTCTTGTTTTTCCAACCCCCCCCCCCCCGGTGGGTCAAAATCTAGGAGACCCCTGATGTTATTTGTGGCCACTTAGGCCTGTTACACTTTGTTGTTGTTAAAAAAGCTGAAATTTTCAGTAATTTCTCAACATCCAAATTAACATTGCGGAGCGTTTTTCACCCCTTTAGTTGTGTTCGTACTGGCATGTTGTGAAATCGCTCGCGACCATTTCGCAGCTGGTGGGCAGCGGTCGGTGCGGCGTCGCGTCTTGGCGCTGTGCCAGGTTGGTTCAGACGTTTGTTTGCTGCGATGGATAGTGCAGTGTTGGAGCTGAAAACCAAGTTGGTTTGCTTGTCCCCGTGTCGCTTGGATATGTGATTGCAGGTTCGGCGAACGTGATTTTTTCAAACACGATTGTAGCATCGCTGACGTTCAACTGCCCAAAAAATTCGTATAGGCGAGTGATCTATGGTGCCTATGCTAGTTTTTTACCGATTATTTTTTGATAAATCAGGTTAGCGCAATTCGTTATTTTCGAAATATCTTAGTAAACTCGTATGTTTTCACCACTTATTTAAGATTTTCCAAATATTTTTTTTTCTTAAGTATTTTGTAATTTCGATAGAAATCGAGGGCAAATTACACTTTCCGTCCCGTTTGGCACGCCGCCAGCTTGCGCTTGGGAAGGTTCTTTCGGCGTTGACCCCGCCTTGATGATGAACTAAGGTCGGGGTCGGCGGCGGAATGGATCAAAGGGTGAATGCCATGGGATTAAGTTTGCACTTTGTCAGGATTATATCGCAGTTTCGGATCTGTCTGGCACAATTATATCGCAGTTTCGGATCTGTCTGGCACACATGTGTGTGATGGACTAATTACTGTAAAAATAATAATCTGCCATTATGCTGGTGTTGGCATGCTTTTAACTTTGCTGACATTACTTTGAGCTGCCAGCATAGTCAAAGAGATTAGATATTATTTGATGATTGAATTTAGTTCAACACGGATGTGTTATCTAGAATTGGTGTTTCATATTTCCAATTAAGTTAAATTTCATTTTTTTATTTCAAAAATTGTGTGAAACACGGAAACGGTATTTAAAATTTGCTTAAGAATATATTTATTTATAAATTATACTTTTAAATTTGGAGATATATAAAAATTTGAGCTGTGCGGAAAAAGGGCAAATACGGACTCCGCAATGTTGTGCATTTAATCACGTAAATAACTCCGCAACTTTGGTTGTGGATTCAATCAGCTAATAAATTCCGCAGAAAAGCGGAAGATTGAATCAGGCAGCGGAAGATTCGTCTGGAAGTAGGGTATAAATTCGTCCCATGGACATCACACATGGAAGCCGCGCACCACTAATGCGGCTGAAAGCTACCACTCGCAGTACAGCAATATTTTTGAGGGCATGCAGGGTGTCAATTTGGGTGTGTGGCTGCATTTGTGGCAGCAGTATCATAATACAGTAAGTAAATATTATTTCACTCTTAAGTTATCATAAGTTTCTGCCATTCGATATCAAAAAATTTGTGCAATTTGTTCAGATTCGCGACTGCATTGAGGATTTGGCCGCTGAAAAACGGCCACCCAAAGCGCGTGATGCTCAGTGGATTAAGAATGATTTGATGATTGAGAATGCAAAGCAAAAATTGCTGCGTGGGGAATATGATGGGAGAATTGATGATTCAGTTACTCAATCTGTCGTTGACTCAGTCCACAATTTCCCTGACTCAATTAATTAGCTGATTGAATTCGCGACTTACTCAAAACATAGGGGGTCCGGAAAAATGCTACTCAACAACAATTCTTTGAAATTAATTTAGTTTATCTCGCCCTTGTGTCCTTGAAACTATTTATTTTAAACTTTCAATTTTTTTTTACAACTTGAACGCGTTTAATTGGAGCCGTTACTAAGAAACGTGGCCATATAATCTCCATCGAATGGGTGGTTAATCCCCATCGTATTCAACCTTTGATCCATTCCGCTGCCAAATTGGTGCCGTGAACAACGTGAATTCATTCAGCGCAATTAATCTATGTGCAATGTGGGGGTCGTGTAATCGAGCAGAAATCGACCACACGCACGCAATTTAGCCAGCGTAATGGTAACCAATATTTGACCCTTCCCGAGCGCAACCCAAGCCGAGCAACAGACGGGACGGAAACTATAGTCAACCAAATCGAGTGTGTGCTGGGGCTTAGTGTCCACGTTCATTTTTTAGTAGTGTTCGTTGTTCGTTTTTTTTGGTGATTTTATCGCGTTCTGATCAGGGCTGCTGGGGTTTGAATGTGAGATTGTCATAGAAATAGATAATGCATCACTTATCTGGAAGTATAGCTACAGTGCACGCAGAAATGTCTATTTTTAAGACATCTCGGCTCCGCCCACTCGCGCCCATCTAAAGATTTCTAAACCACACGAGAATTTCCCTCGATCTGTGCTATGATTTACCGTGATGCCGTAAAATGTTCCTGGCGTTTTTCTTTGAGGTATTCCAGATTCGTTAGAACGTATTTATTTTAATTTGAGTAGGCTAATAATATCCTCGCAGTCCTTCAGTAAATATTAGTTATAATAATATGAAATGAAATATAACTTACAAATATGAAATGTACACAGTGGGTGGTAAAATGTTATACTTCATTTGTGTGGCCTTTGTGTACATTTCATGAGCTGAGTGTGGAGTTTATATTTTCAACCTAAATTCAAGAAGTTGAAAGTCTTCGAGAAGTTGGAAGTTTGAAAAAGTTCAGTGTTTTTAACAACTCTGCCCTGGTCATTAGTTATCCACAATAACGTCTGCTGATTTTTCTGAATTTATCAAAATATCCCATTCACTTGAAGCGTCCAAAAACTGTAAATTTGGCTATTTTTAGACAATAAAAAAATCACAAAGAAAGTGTGTTTTATAGGCCTATTTATCTTGGGACTGGGGGGTTTATCCGTGAAAATGTATTTATGTTTACCTGGAATGTTTACCTGGTATTGTGGTTATACTTAAATTTACGTTTTCTAAAAATACCAGTATACAAATAAATATCTGATATGACCAAACAGAAACGTGCCAGCCTGATATTCACTTATACCAACTTTTAGCTATTTCAATTTCAATATTTGCTGTTAGCCAATCCACAACCAAATATGTTTGTGGTAAATTTCGTTGGGAATCGCGAGTGACTGTATTCGGTGTGCTCTCGTGTTTTTCACTACTGATGGAAATGGTCAGCTGTGTATCCAAATGTATTTTTTTATTGGTTCGGGTCTCGTAAATATGACAAGTTGGTCCACGTCCAAGTTATCGGTTGCGTATTTATGTACTTTGAGAGATTTTTGCTCCAAATACCTCAAATTTGCTCCATTTTGACAATTTTCACCTTCATAATGGCTATTTATAATGTGTATACAGGTTATGCCTATTTTCGCCAGTTTCATTTAATTTATAGCGATTTCGAAATTTTTGGACGGCTGCCAACTTGTCGTTTACGCCTAGCAGATGAAATTATTTCGAAAGTGCTTTAGAGTACAGCAAAGTTTCGATGGACAAGTCTAGGCTCAAAACGAGTTTAAAGAAAGCGCGCGCCCTTATTGGAGAATGTCGACATTCCGAGGCCCTGGAGCTTTTGCGGGTGACTCGACTGATTTCCGTTAACTCTATTCCTCATGTTTGTCTGTTGGCATCGGTCCAATTTTACAGGAGTTTCCCGAGGATTACATGTCGCTGGCGATGTGCGGTCTGTGCGCAGCCGAGGTGGGCGATAGTTTGGCTGCGATGGGTTATTATCGAGCTGCTGTCAAAGTCGACCCGGAAAAACTCCCCGCGTGGCAGGTTCGGATTTTTATGTGTAAATGAGTAAGTAGCCTTTGATGTTTGTGGGCTTTGATACACCACGCTTTTTAGCTGCGCTTTTGAACGTAGTTTTGGGTGCGAGAAATGTCTTCAAAATTTCCACTTTTAAGATGGAAGAATCTGGCTCGCCAAAAAATTCCTAGTCCCTTACAAATGTACATAGCCCCTTTTTACATGCACACAGATAAATTTTTACCTTTCTGCATGTACACAGATAACTTTTTACATGTACATAGATGTTTATATCTGACTTCCTTCGTACAGGTTTCCATTCGGTAATTTTTTACGCCCGCTATTTTTTTCCCCAACGCATCACTCAAAATTCCAATTTTCAATCACGCTGAAATTTTCAATAATTTAATCGATTTGCCCCATTGCAATCAGGGCGCCTTCAAGCTGTTGCACAGCGATTTCGAACAGTCTGGACGCGTGGAATCTTCAGACGCTGAGTTGTTGCTGAGTTGCCTTGAAAGGCTCCGTGTAGAGTGCAGGTATTTTTGTTTGATTTCACATCTTTCGTGATAATTTTAGCTAGTATTTTGCATTACAGTGATGGCACTAAATTGTCTGAGTACAACATGGTTCAGTTGGGCTGTTATCTTTCACAAAATGACTTTGAGAAAGCCTTGAGCTTGTGTGATAAATTGAATGACACTGATTTGTGGAAAATGTGTTTCTCGGCACGAAAGGATGGAAGTGCTGCTTCTGCTTGGGTTGATTTGGTATGTTTTTTTAAAATTGGCAAGTATGGTAATGTGTAGGGTTTAAAGGAGTTAAAATGTCGAGACTTCTGGAGCGGTTTTCGAAAAAAATTAAAAGTTCATCTAGCCTTCGGTTTCGATCTCGGCACCCTACTCTCGATCTCAAAAAATCAATCTCGTTTAACCCTTGTAATTTGGCCTATATTTTTGGAGGTTACCTAAAAACTTCTCACACCCAGATGTCTGCAGCTTATAAAAATTTACGACATATCAAAGACCCATCCATTGTTGAGCGAGAATTATTATTTCACCACACTGTCAGTTTATTTCTCACTCATTCTCTCAGAAAATGCGAAAATTACACTGAAATCATTCTCACAGCATTCGCGTGACGTGTCAACTGTGCTGGACTGTGCCCTCTTTGCATGTGAACTAGATGGAATGTGTGCCAAGGCGCATGAAATGATGGTTGCAACTTTGGCGCTTTATGCGTGCGCTGAAGATAGGAAATGTCAGTTTTTCAATGTGTAGTTTTAGTAGGGTAGGTAGGGATGGCAAAAACGATTTTAATGATTCTATTTTTTACAAAAAAAACATCCCTAGTTTTTGGTATACATGAATGCCATGTTTATATTCATTGCCGATTTTTTATTTCCAAATATTTCATTTCTTACTCAGTTCTCACATCAGCTGCGGCTGAAGTATACGTCTGCAAGCTGCGTCAGGTGGAATCACCAAGTTCACACATAAAGGCGCTTTTGGCTGTTATCGATCGACAGTTCACACGTGCCACGCAGGTGTTGTCTGAAACTTCTACGGCACATAGTAAAGGTAATCACGTTTCGATGAATTTCTCCGCTGTAATGAACATAAATACCGTATATCCTCGAATAAGTCCTCGATGGAGTTATTTTTCGTCAACTTTTTTCACTGGGGTTATTTTTGCCACAATATAAGGTAAAATTTTAGAATATAAATTAGTGGTACATATTTTAAGACATTTTTAGAACACACCTTTTTATCTATATATTTATGGGCATCTTTCCCAGCCGTCAAGGAGGGTTGGGTTATTTTTCCTCAGTCAGCTAACAGGGGGGGGGGGGGTTCGAGGGTGGCTTCATCGAGGATGAACGTTAAGCTTCTCTCAAGCAATAGCCCACCCTCAGATTTCCGAACTGTTGAACCGCTGCAGTATCTGGTGTGCTTGTACACGATGCAGTGGCCTGAAGTGTTGCAAAAAGTATCTAGAATCCGTGCATTAGCTGCACAGTTTCCATGGATTCCTAATGATGCCGAGAAAAGTAGTCCTTTATGTGTGGATGAGGTGCTGGCACTGTTTTTTATTGGTTCGTGAATTGGCGGCAAGTTTTTTTTGGCAGGACCATAGCTGAAATATTCAGGCTTTTATTTTTTGGTTAAGGTGGTCGAAAAAAATTGGATCGAGCCGAGAAGATTTTGCAAGTGATGCCAGTTGCAGAAGTCAAATGGATGTCATTTTATGTAGCTACTGGTCTGGGGGATTTGGAGGTTGGCGGTTATCAGTTCCAATGGCCCTGCGAACACCAGTTTTCACACGAAATTTCGAAAACTTGGACACTTTCAAAGCTCATTTATGAGTTTTTCTCATTTTTAATCTCTGTCAACTGTAGTTGACGGCCACCTCGTTGTAGAAAACAAATGCGTTCTAAGCTGATTTGTGAGTTTTTAAAATTTCGTGTGAAAACTAGTGTGCGCAGGCGCTATGTATTTGATATTTAAAAAAGATTTAACAATGTATTTTTCTCTAGAACAATTCGAAAAGTGTGTATACTTTTTTTGGCATTTTTTTGTGTTGAAATAGTATTTCATGTGATAAAAATGTCAATTGACATAATTCCACTAGTAACTGCAGAAAAAAATGTTCAAATGGGAATTCTGGGAAAAATGTTCAATTCTAACAATTCACCAGAAAAATGCGAAAATGCAATAATTTAGTGGAAAAAATTCGAAAAGTATTCGATAATTAGTATTACCGTATTTTTAGTCGGCTGAGGAACGCTTGACGGATGCACTTAGCCGACATGAAAACGATTTACTTGGTTCTTGTGCCGCTCGATCCTGGCTGCAGCTGTGCAAAAATGAGGCCACTGGAGCGGTCGAAACCATAAAATCGGTTGGTAGCCACTTTCTCAAAGTTCAAGTATACATGCTATGATACGACGATTCATTGGAACTATAAAAGTGCACTCAAAAGGTGACACCGTAGTTTTATCTATTGTTTGGATTGGTTCGTAACAGGAAGTGACACGATAAGTGAAAAGTGGGGTTGTGTAACTGATCAGGACTGCATTACCGCTTCACTTCCTTTAACTTGCCACTTATCACTATACTTGTCACTTGACCAGATTAACCACAAAAATATCACCAACCCGACTTATCACATCAACCGACAAAAACTTTTGACCGATCGTTGCGTCGCAGTTTCTGTCCGCTGGCAACGTTGCCGACTACTGGTTGCAGTACATTTATGGGCGGTGCCTTTATGCTCAAAATTGTCTTACTGCAGTTACGCTGAACGGATTCTTGTTGTCTGCGAAGGCGGAGCCATTCTTTGCACCCGCCTATCAATTTTTGGGCAAAATTTATTTCGAATGGAACGACAGAAATGTGGCCAAATCTCTGCGGTGTCTACAGCGTGCTCATGAGTTGGCGCCATATTCGGAGGTGAGTTTTTGTTATGAGTAATTCACTCTGTGGCGTTGTGTCTGGTGTAACAACTGATACACTGAGGAGGAAATGTTACATTTTTGAAAAAGTTTTTGAGGCACTTATTGAGGTTCACCGCGCATCGCGGTTCTGGTACCCTACCTAGCCTAGGGGGGGGGGGCTAGCCCAAATGCTCCAGGTTTTTATCCTGAAACGGCCCCTCCCAAATCGCTCAGCCATGTACCTACCTATTAGGAGCGATTTAACCCATTTTTCACCTTCAAAATCGCTGTTTTGATTCACACACGTATATATATATATATACCGTATATCCTTGAATAAGACCCCCACGAATAACTCCCTGCCTTGAATTACTCCCCCATGTTGACCCCATAAATAACTCCCACCCAGGAAATCAGCCGCGATTTGAGCAACGTCTACAACACGTTCACATCCGACGAGCAGCACGACCAATCGCACATTTCCCTCCTTCGATCCACAATTGGCAAGCATCCAACTGCGATCTGGGCGCTGAGAAGATTGGCATTCAAATTGCAACAATGCGCCAAATCACCAGCGGATATAGAAGAGTCCATTGGGCTATTGCAGCGGGTTTCTGTGCAAGATGAGGGGGATTCAGATGTGTGGACGTGTTTGGCTGACGCCTATGCTTCCAGGGGGGCGCTCTCTGCTGCGATGGGATGTTATAAGAAGGTTGGGTTTCGTTTGCGAGTGGTATGGATCAGGGGTCCCGATGATGGGGGGGCTTTGTAGGGCACCCCCACAATTCGTCCGGCTATCCAGAGGTCTCGAATGGGGGGTAACCCCCTCGTCAAATCGCCCTGCTATCGAAATATCTATATGGAGCAATTTGAGCGATTTCCCCCAAATTTTTACTCAAAATAGCTCAATTATGCTCCATCCCGATTTATCAGCATTTGAACGCCTGGCTAATGGCTAAGTTGGAGAAAAAGTGTTGTAGCATAAATACCGATTGGAAGATGTCATAAAAAATAACTGAAAATTCCATTCCATCGATTATTTCGCGGCAGCTCAGGCCTCCTCGCTGAAGCCCAGCGACGCGTACAGCGCCGTGCGCGCGGGCGAGCTGTCGCTGGCGACGGGTGAGCCGCAGGCGGCACAGTGCTGCGCCGCGCTGACCACCCAGTTCGGCAGTTACGTGCCCGCTCTGCTAGTCGCTGCCAAGGCGGCACTGAACAGTGCAGCCGCGTGTTTTGCCGCCGCTAGGGTATGCAGGGCTGCTGTTGAACTGTACTCTGCTATTGGGTTGGTTGTTGGGTTCGCGGGTCTTGGGACGATTTCCGGATCCGGGATTTTCTGGATCCGATGGTGATTGTGATATCTCCAACTGGGTCCCATTGAAAATACCATGTCGGATTTCTGACAAATATTGAACTTTTATGATTATGACGGTACGATCCCTAACGCTGCAAAATAACGTTAACGCCGATCGAGACAACAAGACCCAAATTCATGAACGATCATTCCACGCAGCTGGATAGTTCGCGCCCTACAATTGGACAATTCACTGTCTATCCTATGGTGGCACGCTGCCAAATGTCTGTGTCTCTGCGCCGAGACGGTCGACAGCCGGCCGCTGGTGCAGAACGCGCAGTTGAAGGCCGCCTTGGACAAGTGCTGCATCAAGTTGATGGCAATTGTGCAGCCCGATGCGGATTTGGATGGTTATGGGATGTTGAAAAGAACACAGTAGGTTTTTCGATATAAAACATGCAGTATGGTTAACGTTGAAACTGGAGGGGGGGGGGGGTGCAGTGAATTTTTGCATGTTGATGTTTGATATGAAAAAGTACGACACGAAACGTGCTCTACAGTGATGATTAGAGATGGCACTTGATTTGTTCAACTGATTTTTATTTAAAAAAATCTGATTTAAAATAATTAGTTGATACGTAATAATTGATTGCTGGTAATAGAAAATGAATTTGAAAATTGAAAGTGATGATCGATAGATTCACATTCATCATCGGCATCTTTTCGGCCACTGCCAACTAAGTGTTCTAAATCAAGTGTAAATCCCACCTGTGTCAGCGCAGTCTGTTCGCACTGGCGGAGCGGTGCATGGGCGTGGCCGTGCGCGCTGCCTGCAACAACGAGAGTGTGCGCGACGCTTGCGTGCCGTTGCTGTGGCACGACCTGTCCGTGGTGGCGCTGCTGCACGCGAATGAGTTGGTGAGTTATTGGCGGGCATTGTTGATGCAATGATATGGTTGAAGGGCACTGTGACTAGCATTGAAAAAATCTCTGGGAGATTTATATTAAAAAATCTCAGAAATATAAGATTTTCAGAGATTTATATTTTTTCACGATTTTCTAGAGAGATTTAATTGTATTTTCTTTTTGAGAGATTTTCTGAGATTTTTAAAAATAGCAGAAAATCTCTCAAATGCTGATATTGATATTTTTTACAGGTTTTTTGAGAGAGAAATCTCATCTTTTTCTGGAGAGATTTTCTGAGATTATATTTAATTTTATTTTCTAAAAATTGACGATTTTTTTCAATGTTAACTGTGACGCGCAATTTAAACGCACCATGTTGAGCATTGAAAATTGTTTTGGAAGATTTGTATATTTTTATATCTGAAAATATAAGAAAATACTACCGTATTACCTCGAATTATCCCCCCATTGAATTACCCCCCCCCCTCGAAATACCCCCCCTAAAATTGAGTGTAACGTGAACGTACATGACAAATACCGCAGTTTGTGATCTGTACTATGCAGAACACACGTTAAAACTGATGATTAAGTGGGGCGTGGGCATAGCGGATTTTGGGGTTAGCATTTTTTTTGGGGGGGGGGGGTTAGCCGGTCAGCACGCGTTAATAACTCGGGAACCGCTTGGCGAAAAATGTTGAAATGTTATGGTTTCAGGTCGGGGCTCTTCCAGATTTCGACTATTTTTTTCTACGACCCCCCCTATCTCCGGTCTGGGGGGTCGTAGAAAAAAATAGTCGAAATCTGGAAGAGCCCCGACCTGAAACCATAACATATCCAAATTTCAACATTTTTCGCCAAGCGGTTCCCGAGTTATTTACGCGTGCTGACCGGCTAACCCCTCCCCCCAAAATGCTAACCCCAAAATGGGCGTGGGTCGGTGCCCAAGTAAAACCGGTGCCCAAGTATAAAGACCGGTGCCGTTAGAGGGTTTTTGTGACGTTAGAGAAGGGTTTTAATGTATATACAGTAATATATGCCTAAATATAAACACATATAAATCTATGTGATTGTTCGATTTTTCTACGTCTGCGTATGGGGAATTTCCGAAAATTTCTGGCGGAATAATAGACCCCCCCCTCGAATAACCCCCCCTCGAATTATCCCCCCTCAAATTTTGCTGGCGAAAAAATAAACCCCCTGGGGGTATTTCGAGTTAATACGGTATATTTATTTATATTTTCTCGAGGTTCTTCCGGAAAGATTTTATTGTATTTTATTGATAAAAAGAAAACTAAAAAAGCCCTCATAAATATGCATTTTTGCAGAGAAATCTAATTATATTTTTGATTTATTCAAAATCACCCATTCTTTTCGGTGCAAAATATTACGCTATTGATTATTTTCTTTGTATCCTTCTTGCATTTCCTAAATATCATGCGATTTTCTTGCAGAAAAACACCGGCGCGGCTGCGGCCAGCGTTCACGCAGCTCGTGCGCTAGCCGACCGGTCTGTCCGCGCTGCGCTGCGTGCGTGCCCGGCGCTCGGCGATAATGCCAGGTTCATAGAGGTTTGTTTATGGCTTGTTGCCAATTTTGTATGGCAGTCGGTTTGGTGGGAGTTTTTGGGATGGCCTTTCTGTGCAACTTGTGTACTGCCAGGATATCGTGAACTGGTACAAATACATTTGAGGGCACCTCAGACCTCAGTTTCTTATTCCGTGTTCGTTGACGGACTCACTGTGGTACAATCAAATGTGTCCAAATCGGATTTATCAGTTTCCGAAATTTCGTCCGTCAACTAGTTTGCGTGAGGCTCTTTGAACCATTGAACTTTTCTACAAATAGAACGTTTGGGGTCGATTCCGAACAGTAAATTGCACAATCTCAGGCACGTTGCTGGACAACCTTGGGCACCTTGCACGTGCTGATCGACGATCAAAGCGAATCTACCGCGGGTAAAGCACAGCACTGTTTTGTGAGCGCGACCCAGCTGGATGCTTCGTGCGCGCGCGCGTGGACTGCTCTGGGGCTGTTGTACTTGCAGCATGGAAGGCATGCCGCCGCTAATAGGTATGGTATTGGTGGTTGCTATTTATGTGTCGTGAGAAAAACAACTTTTGAAGTAGATTATCTTCTCAGCGTGAAAATGTGACAGTGACATGTCATTTTATTTAAATGAAATAGCTTTACAAACGCTAGTTGACAGTGACTTCGGGTGCTGAGTGGTTTCGATTGAGATTTTAGTTGATGGGTTGCAGAACGCATGCTCAAGTGCACATATTTACACATATTAATTTATTTTCGACATTTCCGCTGTATATGCAAATTGTTCCACTAAAATCTGAATTTACATGGAAACCAGTTGATACCCAGTGGCGCACCGCACACTGAAATTTTGCGTTCAGCGTTCGAACGTTTTTGTACGTTGAACTACAAACGCTGAAATCAAAATTGTTAAGAACAGAACGTTTTTGAAGCGTGAAAAATCGACTCGAATGGAAATTCTGCGAAATACCTATTACAAATTCCGAATGTTCACGCTTCAAAAACATTGTATTCTCTAGACTTTGATTTCAGCGTTTGTAGTTCAGCGTGCAAAAACGTTCGAACGCTGAACGCAAAATTTCAGTGTGCGGCGCGACAGTGTGTGTAGCGCCAGTGTCGCACAACAGGTACTAACTGCCATGTTCCCATTTTCAAAATGTTGTTTTTCAAGGTTGAATTACATCGAATGAACGTCTGTGTACCATGTCCCTTCGTAAAATTGGCACGAAGACAGAATTTCCACGTTTCAAATAGCACTCAAGTTCAAGTAGCAGTGCGTAAATAGGTGTATTCACCAGGGCGCTGTCTCGATCGCAAGCTGTCGAACCTGAGTATGGGCGCGCTTGGGCAGCTCAGGCTATGGTCGCGGCGCGTCTCGCAGAGCACCGGCATCTGGCTAAGGACTTGTTTAGACACGCCTGCGAATTGGTTGGTGTAATGTGCCCGGATTGTGTCACGTATGACAAGTTGGCCCGCGCCCAAGTTACCGGTTGCGAGCGATTGTTCTCCAATTTTTGCTCAAAATCGCTAACATTTGCTCCATTTTGCCAATTTTCACTCTCAATCTCTATTTTCGTTTATATACATGCCTTCATTTATATTCATAGCCATTTCGAAAAAATTTGGCAGGCTGCCAACTTGCTATGCGGGTTCTCTCCGTACATGCCCAGGAGTTCAATGACGGGCGGCGGGGCTAGGAGTTTTTGGATTTTTTCCATTTGTTCCCCAAAAAGCTGGCTGTGTTTGCTCAAATTATTCACATGTCGCGCTACCTCGCAGCCCAATTGGAGGACCAGCTCCGCCCTTCAATACATCCAGCTGACAATAATGGATTTCGTGCAATCAGGTCGCTTTGAGACAAAAATGGAAGCGCCCTCGCTGCTGCAGCACACGGAGGCAATAAGCACCCTACACGCGAAAAACTCAACGTTCACCGATTTGTTGCGGCTGGCAAAGTCACTCCAACCCCAGGGCCCGACAAGGTGCGTTTGAAGTTAAAGCTTTTATGAATAAAAATGAGCCTGTGCCTCTGTGCATGTTTACCCGCTGTGCTTGTCAGGGGTATTCTCGATTTCGACCCTCCAGGGAGTTGGATAGATAGCTAATCGCTCCCCTGGAGGGATAGATAGCTGTAATTTTTTTGGGGGTTTGGCTTTCAATATATTGGCTTTTTATAATGTAGAAAAAGGTAGAAAAATAGGTGAAAAATTACTGCAAAATAGGTATATAAGCACATATTTATACTACATAAAATAGCTGAAAATGGACAATAAAACACAGGAACTAGTGATTTTGAAGGTGAAAATCTATAAGGTATGAAAATTAGCCATTTTGAGTGAAAATTAATGTCTACATGCGGGTTTACATGCACAGAAGGCCTCAGTCAATTTATCTACTTCGTATAGCAGAATTTTCTATGTAGGTATGCCGACTTAGACCGGGCCATTCACGATTTCGTGCTGCAGGGTTCACAAATCGGTGAAAAAACGCTTGGAAAATCTGCGCAGTCCACTGTGATTGGAGCGCTCTCCGGAAATGACGTCACTACATCTGGAATAGATGTTGGACAGGTAGATTGGCCTGAACATGTATTTATTCTTTTTGGTTGTGTATAATTAATGGGCCTGGCATAGTCGTTTTTCAAGCTTATTTATTAAAAACAATCAAAATCTACATTTTTATTACCCATACGTTGGCGTTTGGTAACTAAACTTCTGGTAGTATTTTACCAACGCCAATGCCGCGTCGCGTACAAATGGTGCCAGCGCCATGACAATTCCGTTACTACAGGGGCAAGATGTTAAGGAAGCTCCCCCATTTGCTAAGTCCCGCATACAAATCGCCCGTCAAAAAGTTCTGGATACGTTCAGACTAGTGATGTGAAAAGCGCCAGAACTTTGGCGCCAAGCGCCATATCGCTTTTCCGACCCCTAGCGCCAAGCGCCAATGGCGCCACAGCAAAATAGTGCCAAAAGCGCCATGGCGCTTTTACATCACTAGTTCAGACACTACTCAATATTTTACCTTTTTTTAATAAAAAGTCATCCATGTTATTCATAACACACTATCGAACCCTGCAGATCGTAAAACAGGAGGCCATCGCTACGGCAGTTCAATTTTTTATCGACAGTTCCGTAGTTGGCGCTCTGCCAAATCCCGCTTTGAGCAGTCTCGATGGCGGGCAGCGGGACACAGTTCTACACGCTTGGCTGGTCGCGTGGCTGAGTAGTGATAACTTTGCACAACCATCGAATGAAACTTTGGTCGATGCCGCACATCTGTTTCCATTTGATGCCGCAGTTAGAGTGGTGCAAAGCGTGCGCTGTGGTGCCGTGGAAAATATTGATTCAGTGTGGGCGATGTTGTCGAATGTTGATACTGATTTGAGGTTGTTACTATTGGTGGAATTGTTGAAACTTGCGAGATGTGATGGGGTTAGGCGGGAAATCGCCGTTACTGTGCGCATGATGTTGCCTTGGTTGACTGTGATCGAGACATAGCTGTCTGTTTTTGGGTGTGTGTTTTTGGGTACTCACTTTTACGGGCAAGATAGTGTACCGTATATCCTCGAATAAGTCCTCAGTGGAGTGATTTTTGCGTCATACTTTTTTGACTGCAGTTATTCCAGTTAGGGGGGGGGGGAGTTTAGAATATTGAGTAAGATGCATGATCAATATATTGTGTCAATTGGGTTAAATTTGCATAAACCTGTAAATCAGAAGGAACATTCATAATTCTTGAAATGAAATCAGTACTAGTGTACATCAGCTGTAAAAGAATACTGAATAGTTACATTCTTTTTAATGAAGAGTTTACATAAACGTTATTTATACATGGGCGTCTTTTCCGCCGATCAAAGAGGGGCAGTTATTCGAGGATATACGGTACTCCTTCATTTTGAAATCGCGTCACCATCATTACATGCATATTGTGTTTTTCATCATCAAACAAAGACATTTATATTATCGGTCAGCCGACCAGTCGACCGTGCCTTCTCACAGTCCGCTATCCGTGGAGCAGTCGGCTGCATGGCGCACGAAATGCCCGCACGCGAAAAAGCCGTTTGCTGGTTCCTTCGAGCTGGAGAATTGTTGAAAATTGTCATAATTGTGTCAAAATAGGACACTTTAAAAAAGCAAACTTTTTTAGTGACACAAACGCTTCCACATGCTTCTGAAGTACTACGAAACTAGTAAGTGCATTTAAGTTCTCTTTTTAGCTAATTACTCGCTCTTGGGCTACTCACTCTTAGGCAATAGCTCATTACTGGTTATTTTTTCATAAATATACAGATTCACCACCACCCCCACCACGGCACCAGACCGGTGCACAAGTAAAACCGGTGCCCAAGTAAAGTGCCCGTACTTGGTTACCGGGCCGGGCATTTACTTGTGCACCGGGCGGCTTCTTACTTGAGCATACATGTGCATTGCTTGGGCACCACTTGGGCAGAACTTGTGCACCTTGCATCAGGCCGGGTTTACTTGAGCAGTGGCAGCCACGGGGGGCGGCCGCTGCCCCCCCCCACCCCGTTCCCGGGCCAGACAGAAAAGTTGCTGAGAATGTCAGTATACCGATTTTGTAGTTTGTTTACAAAAAATTTGCGCGCAAGCGCGCATTTCGCACCTCGCAATCTTTCTTATTGTTATGTACGTCGCATAAGTATAAATACGGCTTCAAATTATGAAATGCGGTACAAATTTTCATACATTTAGGTACAAAATTTTTCTTATATTAGCCAACGCCAATCACGCCATAGCGCGGCGCCTACGAATGACGCCAGCGCCATAACTCCATTCCGGAATTATAGGGGGCAAATTTTATGGGGGGGGGGGCGCCCCCCCCCCGTTCGCCTAGCTCCATGTGTATTTGGACCATTTGCACTTAGTAATACACCTTGTGATAGATACACAACACCATGCTGTATTTTTGTTGTTCAATCCAATACCAGATTTTGTTACCCGATACCTGGCATTTTGACCCAAAAACCCGACCCAATACCTGACCTCAATACCCGAACCTGAAACCGATACCCGCAACATTTTTGGAACCGATACCCGATACCGACCCGAAATTCTTTGACCCGATACCCGAAAATTTTGAAATTCCCAGCCCTACACTATGGCACATGTTAACAATTGATTTCTTGGAACAGGGTGTAGAAATACATGATAACCTCAAATTGTAAAATACAAATGATGTTTTAGTCTTGGTCATAGTCTTGATGTTGCTGGGATGTCCCAAACCGGGTCATAAGCAGAGTTGTTAAAAGTACTAAACTTTTTCAAAAGTAAACGTAAAGTATTTATTTTTACTCACTGGTGAGTACAGAAAACGTAAAAGTATTTTTTTGTTACTTTTACTCATGGGTAAACGTGAGTAAATCACTTTTGTCGCTTACGTACTTTCGAAAAGTACGCGCGTAGGTGAGTACCGGTTTGAGGAAATGTCAACGTATTTACACTGTACTCAAGTATCCGTATTTATCGAGTAAACGTAAATACATTTTAACAACTATGGTCATAAGCACAGTTATTTGCGCTGTCCATTCAGGTCCGTCTCTGACAGGTGCATCACATTTGGCCACTTGAACCGCCATCACTGAAATCAGTCAGCCACCTATGCAGGGGTTGACTGGGCAGTCGACAGGAATAGATTGGGATAAAAAAAATTGATTTCATATTTCATTTAGCATAGGTAGATTAAATTTATTTGGAATAGATTAATATTTCATTTGCAATAATTGAATATTTTAATTTGCAATAGATAGAATAATCTGCTTGAACATTGCTGTGCGCGCAGGTGGCGCCCCTGTGCAACACTTGTGCGAAACAGTTCACAGGGGCACCACCTACGTGCAAAGCCATGTCCAGGGATAAATTAGATTGAGTGCTAGCCACCAACGCAGGGGTGTACAGGGTAGATCCATGTAAGAATTGATTGGAATTATAAAAAATGTATGATTCACTCAGAATAGATTAAATTTTTTTGGAATAGATTGATATTTCATTTGCAATAATTGAATGTTTTAATTAGCCAATATCTTGCTTGCACATTGCTGTGCGCGCAGGTGGCGCCCCTGTGCAACACTTGTGCGAAACAGTTCACAGGGGCACCACCTGCATGCAGAGCCATGGCCAGGGGTTGTTAGATGGCATGGGTAAGTATATTGAAGCTTACTCATTTTGAAGGTTAAAATCGATTGAATGGTACAAATTCAAGCAAATATAGCAGCTTCAAACTTTCCTTTAGGAAGTGGGGTGAATGTAAATATATGGGTGTGGTATTTAGGTAGGTAGTATAGGCGCTGCAAGGAAAATTGGTGATTGAGAGGTGATCAGGCGCAGTGCACTGTAACATTGATGCTCTCACAGAGAGGGGCCTGGAGAATAGAAGAGATGTAGGGGTTGGTAAATGCTGTTTCTTAAGCCGGAATTACAGCTCAGCGGTGTTTGACGTGAAATGATGATGTTGTAAAATTGATTACATCAAAATAGACAAAGGTACAGCATTGAAATTTCAGAATTAGATAGTTCTAGTAATTGTGTGTGATGTCAAAACAAATTTTTATAAAATAATCATTATTTAAATAGTTATTGATTTAACGTCAGAATTTTTTGGTGACGTAAAATGTTTGACGTGAAATGTTGATGTGTAACATTATCGTAAAATGTAAAAACCTATAATATTTAAGTTAACTTTCTTATGTTCTCTTTTATATTCAATTAATTCAACTCGTCAAGATTTCATTCATATTTACATTCCCATTTTAACATCTTCATATTCACCAATTAATATCTCAAGCGATGTTGTTTACAACGTGCGCTTCACATCGCTCACATATTTAGATCTTAGTCACTGCTCACATTCCGCCACATTTCCTTGACAAGCAGCACGCATATACGCCGTCATGTTTATGTTAAGCGGCGGGTCCGCCCCGAGCGGGGCGCCGGGCCCGCGCGCCATTTCAAATGCTGTCTGGCTTGTCTCACATTTTCACTATCTTGTCAGTTAAGCTCGCTTTTCATCGGAGAAGCGAGCGGGCAAGGATTGAACTTTCACAATTGGAAATGTTGGGTAAAAATCGGAGATTAGAGCCGACCGATTGGCGCCAAACCAATCGCCATCGGTCTGGCCCTTAAAAGCCGATTTCACAGCTAGAATCGGGAGTGTTTGCAACCTCGTCAACTTCACACGAATCTCTTCCTAGGATCTAAATAAGCGCCGTAGTCACCTTATTAAGTCGCTTGTTTTTGGTACTAAGTTTAACGCTTGGTGCTTTAAGTCACCTCAGTGCTTTATTTCACCCCAGCGCTGTTCGAGGTGCTTTATTCACAACCGCGCCACTTAATTCTCGCCTTTTGTCGTAATTAAGTGCCTTCTTTAAATTGCCTTATTTCTCCGGTAATTAGAGCTTCTTTTACGTTTTATTTAAGTAATTAATTTAGTTGTAAATTAATTCCTTTGTTTACGTATATTTTTATATATATTTTATTTACATTTAATTCTTTGTATTTAATCGCCTAAATAAAAACGTTCGTCAAAACCTTTGGTAAACAATCTAAATTTGCTTCACACTAACTCACGTCAATTCACTTCAACTCAACTAATCACATTTGATAAAATAACGGAACGTCAACTAGAGACGACGCTTCACGTCAACTTACACTTGTTCACATTTGTCCTCTTCCTCGGTTAGGAATAGGAGCTAGTTCACAAGTCACTTCAATAAGTTCCGTAATATTTTACATGGCGCAGCGAGCAGGGTGACTAATTAAAACTAATTGGTCACTCTAATTAAGTCGTCTCGCGCGAAATTTCATTGGAAATTGCTTTTCACAGCCTGAGTCACACGCACGAGGTTACGGTAATACGGTTTTGGACGCAAAATCGTTAGTAGCGCGTGCATAAATACTTACGATTTTACAAGTACAAGTCACAAGATTCGAAATATTTATTTTTATTATTTTATTTCGTTCACAGCTAGCTACCACTTTGCTAATAAGCAATAAATTGATCAAACTTTGCTATGGCCGACGAACACATACGCGCTCAGCGCGCCGCCGCCGCCGCAGCTATGCCTGCGAGCAACGTTGAGGAGTTCGACACAGCTCATCCGTTGACTCAGCATAGCCGGGCGCTGACTGGAGTGCGCAACGGAGTGCTGCGTTTCACATCCAAACCGATTCCTAAAATCGTCAAAGACGAGTCACAACCCGCCGCCGTCAACATACGCGCGGCGGAGGAAGTATTAGAACTACTTCAGGCCTACGGCTACCAGGCCGAGATGAAACGCTCGGACCTATCTACGGCTATGGACAAATTCACAACCACTGTCCAAGATTACATCACAAGCCTAGACAGAGACGAAGACGGAGTGGCCGAGGAGATAAAGAGCGCCAACGCAAAATTGGAGCGCGCGCTCTACTCGGGCTCGAACAACGCGATGATGCTCATGGATGAGCTGGAATCGAGGATTGCGTCCGCCCAAGCGCACATCAAATCCGCGGAAAGGTTGATACTTTCCTTGAAAGGTCAGTCCACAGTTGATTTAACTACTCAACCCCTTTCACAACCCCCTTACAACAATGTCAATATGGGAAGTAGTTCTCAACCTTCACAACCGGAAACTTTGTTAAAGTTACCAAAAATCGAGCTTGCTAAATATAGCGGTGATCCGTTAGAATGGGCAGCTTGGTGGGAGATTTTTCGAGCTCAAATTCACGACCGAGCTAATTTGTCAATGGGTATGAAATATACATACCTCAAGCTCAGCCTTACCGGTCCAGCAGCAGAACTGCTGGCCAGATTAAAAGGTGATGGTCGAGATTACATCACAGCGGTCACCATGTTACAATCAAACTTTGGTGAAACGCATCGGGTACAAGCAGCCCTTTGGGATAAATTGTATTCACTTGAAAAACCTTCGTCAAGAGGAGACTCTCTCACAAATTTCACACGAACCCTTTTGTCAACTCTCAATCAACTTAAAGAAAGGGGTGAAAGTGTCGATTCTGGTGCAGTGTTAAGAATAATTCGTGGTTATCTTCCCGATAATATTGTTCTTGCCGTCACAGAAGAACACCGGAATTCGATGCGCACCGCTGTAACCGGCGACACCGAACTCACAGTCGTCAGGTTTGTTGACGCATTAACTACCATCGCTCGTGCTCGGTTAGATGCGATGAAAACTGAACAACAGAGTTCACAATCTTCAACTGTTGTTCAGAAATCACAAAATTCATCAGTCAAAAAGCCACAAAATGGAGGTGGTTGGCAACAGCAAAAGAAAAAAGGAAATAAATCACAAAATACCTTTTCAAAACAAAAACCTATTCACAATACGGTTGCTTTTGCTGGTACCAATGCTAACGTTGGTAAATCACAAGGAAAAAATAAAAATTCCACTCAACCTCCCAGAACTCCGGCGATCGGAGCGATTAGTCAAAAGCAGTCCTCACAACCTGCTGCTGACTATCGCAAGCCGAAATTCGAGTGCTTGTTCTGCGGCATCAAAGAGCACTACACAACCGACTGCCCTCAATACGTCACACCGAGAGAGCGCACGGAACGGTTGCGAACTTTGGGCGATGTGTGCACGCGCTGCACGCGCAGAGGCCACCAAGCGGCACAGTGCACTCAACAACTGAGTTGCTACTACTGTCGCCAGATTGGTCAGCATCACGGGGCGTTCTGTCCTACCAGACAGGCACCCGCTAGGCGTCAGGTAAACAATTCACAAAATAAAGCCTTTGTCAAAGCAACGAGCGCTAATTTTGTCAACGCTCAGGTAATCACAACGGGCGCGGCGTCGTCACATGCACCGCCATCGTATCCGCCTTCACACACGGAACCGATGAGCGTGTGTGTCATCCCACCGGACGAAAACGATTTCCGGTGGAGACAGAATACGCTGTACCAGCTGGACATGGACGGGCCGCTCGACATGGGCGAATGGCCGAGGCCCGCTAACGCGCAACAGGCGAAAGCTCAAGAGGAAGCTCGCAAATATCACAGCGAAAACGAGCTGTGGACGACGCTCCGTGCCAACCTCATCCAGGAAGGCACAGACATGGAGACTGTCGAGGCCAAAATCCGCGGCTTCCAACAAAAACGGTACGAGGTGTACCCACACCTCAACCCGAACCAAATGTCATCGTCGGTGCCACTTCAACCTAGTCACAGGCCCACGGTGGAGGTGCTGAGCGCACAGGCGGGTTACGGTAACCCCAACACCGCTACCAGGCAGCAGGCCGAACAAGAATGTGAGTTCGATTTTGCACCTATTGTTCGTTTGCAAGTGGCCCAGGCTTCATTAATTAATAAAGACGCTGAATTAAATCGAGTCACAGACCCTTTGTTAATATTCTTTGACACTGGATGCGAATATTCATACATTAAAGCATCCGTGGCAAATGAGTATAACTTTGAAAACAAAGGAGATGTTGTTCTTCAAATGAACGTGTTTGCGACAAAAACGCCTGTCACAGTCAATACGTTTTTGGTCGAGGCTGTCATGCCTATTTACAAACACGTCGACAATAAGGGCAATATGTTACAAATTCCGCTCACCTTACGTGCAGTGGATAATTTGGCAACATATGCATGCCCACCTCCTTTGTCACAAGACGACAAAACAGTCATTTACATTGTGTACGGTGAACATGCACAAGAACAATTCGCGGAACCGCTTGAATTGACCGAAATGACTGATGAGTTTTGTCACAAACTATGTCAACCAGATGTAGTCATTGGTCAAGACTATTATTGGAAGTTCGATATTCGACCAACAGAAATCGAACTCCCATCTGGATTGATCATAGTCGAATCAATACTTGGGTTGATGCTAGGCGGAAATGCGTCCTCACAATCATTTGTCACAACACCCGACATTTCCCCACATCAATTCATGGTTTCATGCAGTTCACATGCTTCATCAGCTGTTGCTGTTGGCCAAGAGACATTATTTCAATTTCACAGTCTCGAGTCAATAGGTATCACAGATGATCCCTTATCACATGATGACGACATAGCTGAACAGTTAATTCTGGAATCAATTACTCTTGATCCAGAAACTGGTCGCTATAGCGTAGATTGGCCATTCAAATCAACCATTCAAGAATTGCCAACTAACAATGCAGAAGCATTTCGTCGCTTTCTGTCACTGTTGAAACGGTTTCGAAAAGATCCCGATTTATTCGCTACATACGCGAAAGTCATCTCAGATCAACTTCACAAGGGGGTCATAGAACCCGTCTATGGTTCACAAAATGGTTTGCAAGAACACATCTTACCTCACCAACCTGTCCTCACACCTGGCAGATCGACAACATGTCGAATAGTGTATGATGGTTCTGCAGGCAAGCCAAGTCTCAATAATTGCTTATTTCGAGGTCCAGTTCTCACACCCCTGGCGCTCGGATTAATGCTTCGCTTCAGAGCCGGAAAAGTGGTGTTATTGGCAGATATTGAAAAAGCATTTTTACAAATTGCCCTTCACCCAAAATCACGCGCTTTCACAAAATTTTACTGGCTGCGTGATGACACCATTCCGTCACATGAAGACAATATTCAAATGATGCAATTCACAAGGGTGCTGTTTGGTCTCACATGCAGTCCATCCATTTTGTCAACTGTCATCAAATATCACCTAGAAGAGGAATTAGCTCACATGCATCCCGCTGAGACCAATGAACGAATGAAACTGGAGCTGTTGCTCAACAGCATTTACGTTGATAATTTAGTTATCAGCGTAGATGATGACAAATATGCAATACAGCTCTATCGTTTGATTAAAGCTGTTTTTGCAAGAGCAAATTTCAACATGCGCGAATGGATGACAAATTCGCCTATGGTCTCGGAAAAAATCAAACCCGATGACCTCAACCCGAAAAAGTCACAATACATCAAAGTAATGGGTCTCGTTTACGATCACATTGAAGACACCATTGCAGTGCCAGCTCCCAAGAAAGATTTCACACTCATTGTCACAGCCACTCGCCGCAATTTAAATAAATTGCTGGCTTCAACATACGATCCTATTGGCGTCACAGCACCCGCGTTATTTCGGTTGAAATTTCGCGTGTCACAAATAATTCAAAGGTGCAATATCACAACCTGGGATGAACTCATCGAAGACCCAGAGGCGGATGACTTACTGGACGATTTAAAACGACATCTCTCGTCCATAAGTCAAATCAAATTCCCGCGCTCATTTCATTCTTTTGGCATCGACGTCAAAGCTGTCACACAACCATTAGAATTACATGTGTTTTGTGATGCCTCAAAAGATGGATACGCCGTTTGCGCTTATTTGCGTCAACAAGCGATTTCACCTGACGAATACGGTTATGAAGATGACCGATATTTTAGTGGTTTTCTCACAGCTCGCACAAAACTAGCCCCACTTCCGTCAAAACAAGGTCAACCCCTCACAATTACACGCTTGGAATTGCTAGGTGTTACAATTGGTGCACAGCTCATCGATTATTTACATCACGAACTCGTTGAGCTGGGTGGATGGAAAATTCACAGTAATTTCCTTTGGACCGATAGTACAGTTGTCATTGGCTGGCTGTACAACGCAAAGCCGCTGGCTACTTTTGTCAACAATCGGGTCACAAAAATCCATTCACTAATGTCAAAACATTGCATTCAAATTTGCAAAGTTGCTACAAAAGACAACCCAGCCGACATCGCTTCACGGGGTTGTACTTTTGATCAACTAATGATCGAAACAATGTGGTTCACCGGACCCACATTTTTAGCTGAACCTCTCACATCAACCATGCTTGACATTTCGCAATATCAAGCGCAACCTGTCACTGAAGAACTTGCGAAAGGCGACATTCACATCAGTCGACCTTTATACGCTGGAGCAGTAACTTCACAGCCTGTTTCACAGCCTGATTCACAACCAGCTAATGCTCTTGCACAGCAAGTACCTGTCAATTTGGACCCCAATTTGTCACAAAATGTCACTCCTCAAAATCCGTTTGTCGAAAGTCGACAACGTCACATCCCTTCAAATCCATTCGAAATCGACATTCGGCGATTTTCAACACTGTCAAAATTGTTGCGTACTGTCGTGTACCTGCTTCGTGTCAAAACATATTGGCTAAATCGCTCCATGCACAAAGCTGCAAAGCGCGAAAGCGAATATTTATCAAAACCCATCACACAAGCTGATTTAAACGAAGCATTTAGACATGTATTGCGCATTTCACAGGCAGAAGAATGTGCCAGTTGCATTTCACAAGCGCAACTTGGCAAACACCACATGCTCAAATGGGACGCGTGGAATAATTTATTATATTGTGTCACGCGTGTATCTCACAAAGAACACAGAAACCCTTCGTTGTTTTACTACCTGCCAAAGACCGGGTGGTTAACAACGCTAGTGGTTACTCATTTTCATGAGCTTGCTGGTCACAGTGGCATGCTTCACACTTTAGCAGATTTACGCGAACACTGCTGGTTGTCAAGCGCCAAGCAGGTAGTTGCAAAAATTTTGCGAAAATGTGTCACATGCCGCAAAGCGGAAGGAGGTCCATTCACGTTACCTGATTTTCACACATTACCTGTCACTCGAACTCAATCACAAATCAAGCCATTTCAACATATTGGCATTGATTATATGGGACCGTTAGTTTATTCACAGAACGGAACCCGTCACAGTCAACACATTTTGTTGCTAACATGCTTCAGTACACGCGCCATTCATTTAGAGTCAACTAATAGTGTCTCGACAGCCGACACAATTATGGCTCTAAATCGTTTTATTTCACGTCGAGGCATGCCGGACACAATTTGGTCCGACAATGCCCCAGCATTCAAAAATTGCGTCAAAATGCTACCGGACGTAAAATGGCATTTTATCACAGCCAATAGTCCTTGGCAGGGCGGCGTGTACAAACGCATGGTAGGCTTAGTCAAACGCTTGCTCAAAAAAGCATGCGGACACGTTGTCTCACATGGCATGAATTTCTCACAGTCATGCTTGACGTCGAATTCTCCGTCAATACACGACCATTGTCATACTTGTCAAACACAGACATTGGTGCAGCGATACTGCGCCCAATACATTTTCTTTGGGGCACCCCACCACCATGTTACATGGATGAAAAACGTGAGTTGGAACTCGATTCCACCACGATTGAACCCATGCGAAAAATTCCAAAAGAGGAATGGGAAAGAATGACGGATGGATCTTTCAACCTCACACCCTCACAAATCGAAAAAACCTACAAACTCACACCCCCACGTGTCAATGACGTCAACTGTATCGACGAAATTGCACTCAACTCTGTGCCTGAAAAGGACAGAGATGACATCACATTACTTTGGGACCAAATTCGTCACAATCGGGAAGTGCTTTGGTATGAGTGGTCACGTCAATACATTGACCTACTCAAAGATCGAGCTAAAAATCAACGCTTGAAAAGAGGCACAATCAACGAAGCTCCCAAACGTGGCCAAGTGGTGTTAATCACAGATGATAAACAACCACGCGGCATGTGGCAAATGGGCCGCGTTCACGAAATACACGTGTCAAGCGATGGCAAAATACGTGCAGTCACAGTATTGTCAAGTAACGGTCGTCGCACACGTAGATCTCCATCTAACCTAGTACCTCTTGAAATCGACACAGAGGACGGTGTTGAATATCAAATCGACACTGAGGTAAAAGATGATGATAATTCACAACCCTCACCTGATAAGGGGGATGATTCACAAACAGATCAATCACATCAACAATCACAATCTTCACAGCAAGATGCAAGACGCGCAAACCCACGTCGAACATGTCGCTACACTGGCACATATTCGTTCTGGGGAAACGTGTCGCATTTAATGGCACTTTCGTTGCTAATACAATCAAAATTAGCCAACGCACTCACATGGACAGATCAATATCACAAAACTTTCAATCTGTGCCATAAAACACGCACTGGTCACGCAATTCAACTTCCGGAAAAAGTAACATGTCACTTTCCTCAAGTTACAGCCATAGAGGATATTGTGGTATCCATATGGACGTTGCGTGTTCAGCCGCAAACGACACCAATTTATAGATGCTTTCAACAAGAGCATACTATAGTCACGTATATGAGCCTGGTGGGCGGAAAAGCTATGCTGCCACCAGAAATCATTAAAAATCACAGAGTCACAACCTACGATTGCATGATCGCCTACCAAAATAAAACTTGGAAAGGCGAACCCTTAATAAAAATCGGTCATGCATTGTGGAGCACTAACAAATCACTTCACATCGATTATTGTTACTTTTGTCACAATCTGAGTAACACAGTAATGAACTTTCACATAGAGGAAGGTGTGGTCGCAAGTCTTGACGGAAAGAAAATTGTTTCCGAAATTCAAGATTTGTCACATTGCAACCCACAAGCCGGCTATTGTTATGACAGCGACAATGGCGTCTCTTTATGGAATGCTACTGCTTTTAGCAAGCAGTGTGCATTCCAAGAGATTGGTCAATTCGATGCGCAATATTCACAAAACCATTACATAGTGGAAAAATTGCAAGCTGCATTTTCTGTCACATGGAGATCACAACAATTCCCAAATAATGCAGAATGCGTGCCAAAAGACGCAAAATACATTGACCAGGGCTCGGCATTCATTCAATTTCTTCGATATCAACTTAAGAAATTGAAAAAACCTCCAACCGAAAAAGCTCCTCTTCATTTCAAACTCGCACCAAATCTTGATGTTGGTGTATTTCACTTGCTCACAGCTCGTCAACAATACGAAGTTGACAAAATTGCAAATCTAGAACAAAAACAATTTGGATCTATCTGGCAACAATTATGTCACATCCGTCAGACCCAATTAGATATAATTCATGCAATTGTCACATTCAATCCCACACTTGGCTTGCGAGCATTGCTAGGACGTCAAAATCTCTATGCTGAATGGCATGGAGATATATTAATGTTCTGGGATTGTAAACCAGTCACAGCAGAAATTATTTATTTTCAACATGAATATAACAATACATGTTATAAATTTCTGCCGGTCAAAGTCACAAATCACCCACATATTATGTTCGTAGCTCCTGGCACCAATGATCTGATCACACATTCACCAATAGATCATTGTCTCATGAAAGATCACAAATATTATCAATTAAATGATAATTCATGGGCCAACGAAAATGGACCAACGAATTTACACGTCACAAAACTCCCAATCGAATTAATTTGGGCTGGCTCGTGGAAACCATTCACACTAAATGTTTCCGGGTCACCAGGTGTAAGCATGACTGACATTGCATTCAGTATCATGGCTGCACATCATCACTTTCAAAATTTGCAACGACTCGAACAACAAGTCACACGTTCAGTCGATTATATTGCAACAAAGTCCAACGATCCTAAAGCAGTGCAAGCATATATTGCTGGCATCGGCCAAGGGGTTGGTGCATATTTTGAAGGTGTAGGAAAAGAATTGGGTCACATCATTCACGGTAGTGTCACAGGTGGTGCGTCAGCATTAGATACGTTACTTACTGGGCCACTTCAAACAGCTGTGAACATTATACTCATTATTCTCACAATTGCTTGTATTGGGTATATTGGTTATGTTTACATGCAGTGGCGGCTCGTAACCGGCAGGGGTATGCTGCCAGACATCAAGGGCTTTTTCCGAAGAAAGGGCAGAAAGGACAGAAACCCAAACAAATGGGAGCCCCGCCCGTTCAACAAGGAAAAATCGGTAAGCGACGGCGACGTAACCGCCAGAAGAAGCCGGCAAGCGGTTTCAACAAACCCGCTTTGTCAAACCAAATCGTCACACAATCGTCACAATCGTCAAGTTCGTCACAGTTACCTTCAAAGTTTGTCACACCCCTCAAACGAGTTTCTCCATTCAAACGGCTTTCAGGACGCACGGTACAGCCTAGATCGGATCCCCCGATCGGTTATAGTACCGAACGCGCCGAAGAAATCGAAATGGAGACGGGGGCGCGCCGGGTCACAAAACCTGCACCCTCCTGCGAGTCACAACCGCAGAGCTCGTCACCAAACGCCAGACTCACAGTCACCGAGCCTGTCACAACGGAAGTCACAATGGAAGACGCGATCCCTGACCGCGAGCCCTTGCAAAAGCGACTCAAGAGATTCGCTGGAGTCGCAGGGCTCCCAGGTGAGCAGAAATTGTCACACCAAACATTTTCCTTTATACCCCAAACTTTTCACAAATTCAATAACATCAATCAAAAACTGGTCAAATCAAAAGTTAAACGATCTAAAAAGATCTGTGACCTTCCTCAGACAAACACCTTCACAGTCCGACATAGAGCTCGGAGAGATGGAAGAAAGTCACGATCGAGAACTAGATCCCCCACCGTACCATTTGACCAATTCAACTCAATCACTTCACAGTGTACGACCTCATTCACAACCTCCCATGTCCCCTTGCTATCAAGCCAACCGCCTGCAGCATCGGAGCAATGGCAGCCCAACGAGCCGTCGAAGACGATCGTCGACGAGACCGACGCGCTCCGACAAGCCTTCGAGAGGCTCGCCGAGGAATCTGAGAAGCTCCCCAACTGGCCGGGACGACCAGCGGGGGCCCCAGAAGACCAGGCACCCGGACACGGGGAAGGCAGCCAACCTGAGGAGGATGCCGTCGAACCCATGGACGAGCATCATGAGGAGGGCCGGGAAAATGCCGGCGTCGAAGACGCCGACGATCTGCTACCACAGGAGTGATGAGAGTATCACAGGCGTTTGATTTTGATTTTGTTTCACATCAATTTGCCGAGATTGGCTGAGGTAAAATTAAATTAAATTTAATTTTTATTCTAGTTTCGGGAGTGTGTAACATTATCGTAAAATGTAAAAACCTATAATATTTAAGTTAACTTTCTTATGTTCTCTTTTATATTCAATTAATTCAACTCGTCAAGATTTCATTCATATTTACATTCCCATTTTAACATCTTCATATTCACCAATTAATATCTCAAGCGATGTTGTTTACAACGTGCGCTTCACATCGCTCACATATTTAGATCTTAGTCACTGCTCACATTCCGCCACATTTCCTTGACAAGCAGCACGCATATACGCCGTCATGTTTATGTTAAGCGGCGGGTCCGCCCCGAGCGGGGCGCCGGGCCCGCGCGCCATTTCAAATGCTGTCTGGCTTGTCTCACATTTTCACTATCTTGTCAGTTAAGCTCGCTTTTCATCGGAGAAGCGAGCGGGCAAGGATTGAACTTTCACAATTGGAAATGTTGGGTAAAAATCGGAGATTAGAGCCGACCGATTGGCGCCAAACCAATCGCCATCGGTCTGGCCCTTAAAAGCCGATTTCACAGCTAGAATCGGGAGTGTTTGCAACCTCGTCAACTTCACACGAATCTCTTCCTAGGATCTAAATAAGCGCCGTAGTCACCTTATTAAGTCGCTTGTTTTTGGTACTAAGTTTAACGCTTGGTGCTTTAAGTCACCTCAGTGCTTTATTTCACCCCAGCGCTGTTCGAGGTGCTTTATTCACAACCGCGCCACTTAATTCTCGCCTTTTGTCGTAATTAAGTGCCTTCTTTAAATTGCCTTATTTCTCCGGTAATTAGAGCTTCTTTTACGTTTTATTTAAGTAATTAATTTAGTTGTAAATTAATTCCTTTGTTTACGTATATTTTTATATATATTTTATTTACATTTAATTCTTTGTATTTAATCGCCTAAATAAAAACGTTCGTCAAAACCTTTGGTAAACAATCTAAATTTGCTTCACACTAACTCACGTCAATTCACTTCAACTCAACTAATCACATTTGATAAAATAACGGAACGTCAACTAGAGACGACGCTTCACGTCAACTTACACTTGTTCACATTTGTCCTCTTCCTCGGTTAGGAATAGGAGCTAGTTCACAAGTCACTTCAATAAGTTCCGTAATATTTTACAGTTGACGTAGAATGTGTAAATTTTGACGTAAAATTAATAACTTATTAAATAATAATTATTTTCTTAATTCTTTTTAGGACATTACACACAATTACTAGAACTATCAAATTCTGAAATTTCAACGCTGTACCTATGTCTATTGTGATGTAATCAATTTTACAACGTCATCATTTCACGTCAAACGCCGCTGAGCTGTAATTCCGGCTTAAAGCTTTAAGAAATTATTATTATTTAAAAAGTTTACATCATCATTTTACATCAAAATTTACACATTCTACGTCAACATTTCACGTCAAACATTTTACGTCACCAAAAAATTTTGACGTTAAACTAATAACTACTTAAATAATAATTATTTGATAAAATTTTGTTGGGACATTACACACAATTACTAGAACTATCTAATTCTGAAATTTCAATGCTGTAACTTTGTCTATTTTGATGTAATCAATTTTACGACGTCATCATTTCATGTCAAATGCCGCTGAGCTGTAATTCCGACTTTATGGGGGAATCACATTTGATCAACCATTTGCACTTTTGTCGGCAGAAATATGTAGCATGTTCTTGCTGAGAACACGGGCTGGGAAATCATGTAGAAGTGAACATGAATGCATTTGCATTTATGTTTGATATGAAAACAAGCAGAACTGTGTACCAGACAAATGTGCCAATTCCAGGTGGATGGGTTCAATTAACACCTCAGATCATACATTTTTTCAATTCAGTGTGAAATCGCATGCTTTGAGTAAAATAGCTAGCGTGTGTAGCACCATTCAATTGAAACGATAAGCCTCCCAAAAACTTGCCTCACTGTACCTGCGCAACCTACCGTTTCGCCTGTGATTTTTCTTTTCTTTGGCTACCAGCAGCTTTTCCGGCGATTTATCCAGCCGCACCTGCGCGATACGCATTATAAAGTCATTCAGAGATTCTTTATAGAGTCATTCTTTCCGAGATTTTTCCCTACATTAAAAGACATGTTAGAAAGCATTTCGAGGGGGGGAATAGGGTGGTCAATAATAAATAGCTGAAAATTGGCAAAAAGCATATTAACTAGTGAATTTGAAGGCGAAATTGGGAGAAAGGGTACAAAGATTAGTGAAAGTTGGGGCAAAGTTTCAAAAAATACTCACTTAGACAAATACTTTTTCCCTGAAAATTGTAAGAGTATTGTGCTTAGGCGCTCCACACGGTGGTTGACGCTACTTTTTAGAAGTCGATTGAGTCAACTCAGAGTCAACTGTTTTAAGTATAACTATTTTTAATTTTTTACCTGTGTTGATTAAGAAATATTGAGAAGTCGATTGATGTAGAATGAAAGAAGGGGATTTTTTGGATACATATTGTAAATGGCTCAGAGTCAATTGAATTTTTGACCAGTTGACACTGAGTTGACGCTAATTTTGGCGTCAACTAGCGTGTGTGGGGCCATACACACACTAGTTTTCACCGTGACTTCGTGTGAAAACTGAAATATTTTCAAATGCAAATTAAAAATTACGGTTGAATGATTTGATTTGATTTAAATTTGAGTTTACATAAATGATACCGTATTTCCTCGAAACACCCCCTCCTCCTTTGACCCCCCCCCCCCCCCCTCTCGAGACCACTATGAAACAATCACCCCCCTCGAAATACCCCCCCCCCTCCAAATTGAGTGTAAAGAGTGTACATGACAAATACTGCAGTTTGTGTTCTGCGTAGTGCAGAACACACGTTAAAACAATGTCGGAATCACGTTAGAACAGTGTTTATACCATCTACGTACTAATATTAGTCTACAGGAGTCTTTACATGTCAGTTATTGATGCATTTTTCTACCCCAGCGCACATCACAAACAACGATTTTGTACTGGGATTTCAAAAAAGTTCTTGTGAAATAATAACCCCCCCCTCGAAATACCCCCCCTCTCGGGAGCACTATGAAACAATCACCCCCCGGGGGGTATTTCGAGGAAATACGGTAGTTAAACTTTGAAAATTTGAAAAAAAAACTAAAACACATAAAGCATACAAAATGAGTAGGCTGGATGTCGCCATGTCGCCATTTCAGTTTTCACATCAGTCACGGTGAAAACTAGTGTGTGTAGGTAGGGTTCAAACGGGACCGCGGTCCCGGTACATGGTTCGGCAAAAAGTCGGGACTGGGGCGGTCCCGGTCCTGGTCCCGACACCCCAGTCCCGGTCCCGGTCCCGACAATTGAAAAAGGCCAGTCCCGGTCCCGGTCCCGACCACCCAGTCCCGGTCCCGGTCCCGGAATTTTTCAGCGGTCCCGATAAGAAAAATTGACCGGACTTTATCCAAATTTTGCGTTTTAAATACTTGTAAAATTCGAAAAAATATGCGCCAGTCGGCGCATTCTCATTCCGTCGACGAATTTTTGACGTTTTTTTGGAGAGTTCCAAACATTCTCATTCATGTTCGACATCAGAGAAGGCTGAAAAATTTATTTTCCTTCAGAAAGCACTGTGCCAGCTTATGTATCAATACTCACTGTCATAATTTTCGTGCGTTATGTCCTTTTTTGTCACTCAATTGAATTTTGTGACTTTTATTATATTTTTGATGACAATTTTGATTGAATGAAGTGTAAAAATCATATGAAACTTCTGACAATATACATTCAAATGGTTATCAGTCCCGATAGGGCTCAAAGGGGGGCTGTGGTCCTGGTACCTGGTTCGGCAAATCCTGGTCCCGGTCCGGATGCCCCAGTCCCGGTCCCGGTCCCGACAATTGCAAAATGCCAGTCCCGGTCCCGGTCCCGACCACCTAGTCCCGGTCCCGGTCCCGATAAGAAAAATTTCTGGTCCCGGTCCCGGTCCCGGTCCGAAAAACTGGTCCCGTTTGAACCCTATGTGTAGGGCCATTGATGTTGCTTGGGATGTCCCAAACCGGGTCATAAGCAGAGTTGTTTAAAGTACTAAACTTTTTCAAAAGTAAACGTAAAGTATTTATTTTTTTACTCACAGGTGAGTACAGCAAACATAAAGTATTTATTTGTTACTTTTACTCATGGGTAAACGTGAGTAGATCACTTTTGTCGCTTACGTACTTTCGTAAAGTACGCGAGTAAGTGAGTACCGGTATTTTTCTCGGGAGGAAATGTCAACATATTTACACTGTACTCGAGTATCTGTATTTATCGAGTAAACGGTACTCGAGTATCTGTATTTATCGAGTAAACGTAAATACATTTTAACAACTATGGTCATAAGCAGTTATTTACGCTGTCCATTCAGGCCAGTCTCTGACAGGTGCATCTCATTTGGCCACTTGAACCGCCATCACTGAAATCAGTCAGCCATCTATGCAGGGGTTGAGTGGGCAGTCGACAGGAATAGATTGGGATAAAAAAATTGATTTCATATTTCATTTAGCATAGGTAGATTAAATTTATTTGGAATAGATTAATATTTCATTTGCAATAATTGAATATTTTAATTTGCAATAGATATAATAATCTGCTTGCACATTGCTGTGCGCGCAGGTGGCGCCCCTGTGCAACACTTGTGCGAAACAGTTCACAGGGGCACCACCTGCACGCAGAGCCGTGGCCAGGGGTTGTAGATGGCATGGGTAAGTATATTGAAGCTTACTCATTTTGAAGGTTAAAATAAGTTGAATGGTACAAATTCAAGCAAATATAGCAGCTTCAAACTTTCCTATAGGAAGTGGGCTGAATGTAAATATATGGGTGTGGTATTTAGGTAGGTAGTATAGGCGCTGCAAGGAAAATTGGTGATTGAGAGGTGATTAGGCAGTCAGTGCACTGTCACATTGATGCTCTCACAAGGAGGGGCCTGGAAAATAGAAGTGAGGCAGGGGTGGCTGAATGCTGTTTTTTAATGGGGGAATCACATTTGCTCAACCATTTGCAATTTTGTAGGCAGAAATAGGTAGCATGTTCTTGCTGAGAACAGTGGCTTGCATTAATGTTCACTTCTAAATGATTTCCATTTGCATTAACGATTGATATGAAAACACAAGCACATGTGTACACTTCCCCAATGATTCACATCTTACTGTACATGCTTAAAACCATACACAAACCTTAATTATTAATTATAATAATTACTGTACACAAACCTTAAACACAAACCTAAACCATACATTAATGATATACCTCACTCTACCCGCGCAACCTACCGTCTCGCCTGTGGCTTTTTCTTTTCTGTTGCTACCAGTACCTTTTACGGCGATTTATCCAGCCGCATCTGCGCGATACGTTTTATTAAGTCGTTCAGAGATTCTTTATAGAGGGAGTCATTCTTTTTGAGATTTTTCCTTGCATTAAAAAAAATGTTAGAAAGCATTTCGAGGGGGGTTAATGCAAGGGGGTATTACGGGGGGAATACGGTAGTCAAGAATAGCTGAAAATCGGCAAAAAGCATATTAACTAGTGAATTTGTAGGTGAAAATGGGAGAAAGGGTACAAAAATAAGTGAAAATTGTGGCAAAATTTCAAAAAATACTCACTTTTACAATTTTTGTGAAAAAGTATTTTACTCACGTTTAATCATGAGTAAAAGTAAAAATGTACTTTGTTTTCTGTACTTAAGGGTGAGTAAAAAGAGATACTTTACGTTTACCTACATAAATACTATTGACAACTCTGGCATGGAGTACTAACAGCTAACGCTAAATATTGGTTTACCTCTCGCAACTTTCTTCGTGATTTAACGTGCGACTGCCAGGACGTAATCAATTAGCTAATGAGCCTTCTGACTTTTGACTGTTGTTCATCGACGCACCAAGTGGTATTTATTATTTAGGATCTGGAACAGAGCAGCTGTGAAATTAAAACAACACTGAACCGGGTAGCGTATAATTTCGACACAATGAATCTGGCTGTTACTGAAAAAAAGTGTATGGGTAACTTTGTAGAGAAATTTCTCGTCGTTTTTAAGGTTGTTCCCCCTTCGTCACAAACAAAACGGTCGTGTGCTGAATGGTCATGCGATGAATGGTCACTGGGCTGAATTGAAGAGATTTGCACACAGCATCATCTGTGAGTCACACCACGTACACATTCATCAGATTTTTTTATATGATTGAGGCATCTAGGTAATTCTAAAAGTTGACGAGTCCACAAAATTTGATCCAATTCCATCCCTATGCTGCGCTTCCAATGTGGCTTTCTCACGCCTACCATTAAGTTCCATATGTTGACAATGAAGTGTTAAATTTTCAGCCCCTGCTCTCAACATATATGTGAAAAATGGGGTGTCCAGCAAATTCCATTTGGACAGAGCAAAACTGTTTTGGGGAGGGAAATGGTCTTGTCGACTGCGAGAACTTTTTTATTCCCTGCAACGTCAAGGCTGCCTTATGAGCAATTTTTGGACTTGTTGACTTTTAGAAATCAGTGTCCATGGTAGGGTTGGAAAAAAACTTTTTTTTAACTCGATGTTTTTTTTAAATAAAAAACGTTTTTTTTAAAAGCTCCCAGGTATGACCTTGTGTCAACATATATAGGTATATCAGACAGTGGCAATACACTGTGATGTTATATATGACCATATAATGTCTGTGGAGCCATGGGATAGCATTATAAGTGGTGATTTGAGTCAAAAATATCCATTTTTCATCGACATATCATTCGTATATTGCCTTATAGTCAAATGTTCATGACTTCACGTAAAGTTTGGCACGGAATAGTGATCAAACAAGGTTATAAAAGGAGGTTGTTACTTTGGGAGTGATGTTACACACTGTGGAGGTACATGGAAGCACATTACCTCAATATTGTATACTACAGCAACATATTACGGCTTATTAACCCATGGTAGCAGATAGAAATGGATACTTTGATACTACAAATGCCACAAAACCAATGAAAACAACCACCAATGTCAATTTGTGTGTGAAATTGCGTGCTTGCGCGCGAAATTTTTGGAAAATACCTAGTGCTTGGTACTCAAAATTTCGGCCGATGTTTTTAAAAAAAACAACATTTCGGACGTCATGTTTTTTATAATAAAAAAACGTTTTTTTAAAAATAAAAAACGTTTAAAAAAAACATCAGCCAACCCTAGTCCATGGTAGTCTTATCACATTTTAACACATTTCTTTAAACACATTTCTTGCTTTTTCCCAACAAAAGATGCTGGGGAAGGTGGACTTCTCAACTTCTTGCCCAAATTTTTTTTGCATTGTGCCCCAAAAATGTCAGATGACGTTTCAGCTTGTTTCCATTTTCCTGTGCAAAAAATTCCGTTTCCATTTCTGTAAAAAATTTTCTTGGCCTAACTCAAAATTTTCATATTTTGGACTTGTCAACCTTTAGAATTTGACGCCTCAGTTATTATACCCCTCAGTCCACGTGCGTGCATAACAGCGTGATTGCGGATCAGCAAATCAAGGAAGTGACCATTGCGGAAGTGACAAGTCCGACGGTGACGATTCCTCCACAAACCGTTTACTAAAAGTGCACAGGCACTGCACACACTGCACTGTCTAAATACCTGAGAGTGTATCTGTTCTTTGCACAGTGGCTAAGTAGGGTAAAGGCAGGGTGGCCCACATTGTAAATCCAAGTATAAAGTGCATTTGCATTGAAGAAATTATATACCATATTACCTCAAATTATCCCCCTCGAAATGGGCTGGGGAAATAATAACCCCCCTCGAAATACCGCCCCTCCGGAATGATATACATCATGTATGCAATGTACATGACGTACACTCCTGTTTACCATGGTTGGCACCATTGAGACATTTTCAGAAAACAATCCATAACTTCGCTATACAGAATTGTATTTGGCCATGTGGGGTATCCACTTGTAGGGCAATTCAAGCCATACAAGTGCATATAGGGCACAACTGATTATCTTTTCTCTAGGGCATTTCATGGGCCAGTTAAATTGATTTATTCATTTAAAGCTGATCACCATGGTTGGCACCCTATTAGTGTTTCTTGGTCTTAAATCCTGAGTTCCAAGGCTGCATTCTGCAACAAATGCCAGATTTGAATAAGTATGGCACCCAGCCAGCTCTGAGTGTCAAGGCCCAGTTTGAAATGCATTTTGATGACTGTTTTCCTTCTATTTTCTGGAACATGGCAGCAGATGATAAAAATAGCTATTTTAGCCATTTCCGTTGCTTTTCAGTTGCTGAAAATGCCTTGGCTGATGAATATGTCATCCACATCCTGTGGTATGACTTTGTCATGGCTGCATATGTTTTGTAAATGTACTGGAGATAGCCAAGTACTGATGTTGATTTCATCAATGGATGTTTCTCCAGACATAAGGCCCTCATGTTCAAGCACATTGTAAAGGCAACATTGCTGACTGTAAGAGGAATGTTCAAGCTTTAAAATTAGTGGTTACATGCATAAATATGTTCACAAATATGAAATTGGCTATCTCAAAAATCATTTTCTCACAAAAATTGCAAATTCAGTAGTAAATAGGCAAGATAATGGCAGTAACAATTTCGCTGTAGCATATCTCACATTTGAGTGAACAGATTTATACATGAAAGCACTCATTTTTAAGTTTGAACATTCCTCTTACAGTCAGAGATGTTGCCTTGACAACAGACTTGAACATGAGGGCCTTATGTCTGGAGAAACAGCCATTGATGAAATCAACATCAGTACTTGGCTATCTGCAGTACATTTACAAAACAAATGCAGCCATGGCAAAGTCATACCATAGGATGTGGATGACATATTCATCAGCCAAGGCATTTTCGGCAACTGAAAAGCAATGGAAATGGTTAAAATAGCTTTTTTTAACATCTGCCACCATGTTCCAGAAAATAGAATGAAAACAGTCATCAAAATGCATGAATGGTTGGCACCCTAGTGTTTCTTGGTCTTAAATCCTTTGAATTGGTGCCAGCTTTAAATGAATAAAACAATTTCTCTGGCCCATGAAATGCCCTAGAGAAGAGATAATCAGTTGTGCCTATATGCACGTGTAGGGCTTGAATTGCCCTTCAAGTGGATACCCCACATGGCCAAATACAATTCTGTAAAGTGAAGTTATGGATTGCTTTCTGAAAATATCTCAATGGTGCCAACCATGGTAAACAGGGGTGTATTTATTACTGCTAATTTGCATTGTAGCTACACATAGACTAGTTTGTGTAGCCATCTATGTTTTTATGTCCAAACATATTTTGTTTGGACACATTTATTACCTGTTTTGGGTACGCAAATGCTTTACTACAATCCTTACGAAAAATTTGGATGAAAAAATACCCCCTATGAATTAACCCCTCCTCTCACATTTTGCTGGCGAAATAATAAACCCCCATGGGGGTTATTTCAGGGTAATACACTACCTATATTATATAATATCATGTAAAGTATATCCCTTATCTTTTTTTATGACCCACACTGTAACAGAGGCACTAGTTCTCACTGTGTACAGTTGACCTTCTGTTGTATTTGCCTGTCTGCATTTAATACACAATTACAATCGAGATAGTTAACTTGCCAACATGTGAAACTGGACTGGTGAAATATTTGTCCTTGGACAGAAAAAATCGTGAATGGTGCGGCCAACTACCGCAAAAACAAACATTTATCAAACACAGAAACTCATTGAGTTTCTGTGTTTTTGTTCTACATAGAAACACAAAAATTCAACAATTTTGTAAAACTCAAATGAGTTGTTTATTGGAGAACAACGAAACACAGAAATAAAAACTGCTTCAATGCATTATTTACTATTAGTGACGGAATGACGCCACGGCGCTGTTGCCACTTGAGTGCGCCGCGCCATGGCGCCCTTTTTTCTGGCGCTTTTCCATCACTAATTACTATTAATAAAGCTAAGGGTTAACCCCATAGCTGCCAAAAGCATCACCCTGTCACTCTGAAGGTACTAAAAGCAGTGTACTTAATCAAACATCAAAAACAGATACAAACTGCCTTGTTGCCAGCATAATTGTTGATGTATTTGTATAATTGATGTATTTGTTGGGGCCAAATCTCATCGCAGCTTTTCTGTATTTTGTGTTCTTTAAAATAATCATTCGAGTTTTTCAAAATTTGCGAGTTTCCGTGTTTCTGTGTAAAACAAAAACACAGAAACTCGATGAATTTCTGTGTTTTTTCCACCGTTGTTTCTTACCGGTTTTGGGTATGTAACAGCTAATACGAAATTTCTGGCGAATAATACCCACTCGAAATTCCCCCCTCAAAATTTCCACTCTGAAAAAATAATCCAGTTGTCCGACTGTTTAAAACCTACTGAGCAGATCTTTACTGGAAGTTAACAGAATAACCAATTAGACTGACAATTTGGAATGAACCCGGTAAATTATGTTTATCTTTTCATTCTCCGATTTCCTCTAGATTTCTCTACTAGAAACTGCAACACAAAAAATATCAATTTCCCGATAAAAAGCAACCATTCTATCCAATACAATAATTTATTGAAGCTATCATTTTTCCTTTAGAGACCAGTAGGACAACACAAACAATCCCGCAACAGACACAATCGTAGATCGGAACATCTCGGAATATTTAGATGTTTTGTAAAGAGGTGCATCGTCGAGCAAGAATTTCCTTGGTGTGAATTAATGATCGGGATCAGGTGTGAAAAATGGCCCTGTGCCATAACGCATGTAAACCCATTATGCATCTAGAACCAGAACGCATTTAACTATACCAGGCATGCTGAAAATATGCAAAAAAAACCATGACCTAGTGATTTTAAAGGTGAAAATCTAATAAAAAAGTATGAAAATTAGCGACTATGGGTGAAAATTAGGGTAAATTGCTCAAAAGCGAAACAGATAGCTAGATATCTAAGCAATTTGCTTGGGGGGCGGGGGTTCTGTTCAGGGAAAAGTAACAAAAAAATTTGCCTCTGATATAGATAGATAGCTGGGCAGTTTGGGGTGGGGAACCCGCCCCGTTTCTTACCCTGCGGGTAGAATGTGTCTATAATGGATGTAGATGCGTAATGGGTTTACATGCATAATAGGCCTGACCCGTGAAAAATGCGTCGAGCCATTACAGCTGAGTTTCCGAATGCGAGAATCATTCATGTATACTCGGCGGACATCACACTTAGTATGGAGTTACCATAACCCATCCGAATAATGAAGCAAAAATTATACAGTTTTTCATCAAAATATTTCGTCTTTACTATGGAATAATTTATAACGAAATCTATCACAAGATTTTGTTCATTAAATTATGGTAGGATTCTGCGCAAAGTATGCGCTCCACGGTCCGCCGAGTATACGAAAAAAACATTTACTCCAAGTAGGATGCAATCTCTCCACAACAAACATAACAACCAAATCGACAAGCAAATCGTAGAACTACAAATGATGAGACGAATGCCAAACAATTCCCCATTTGACAAGTAAAATGTATTTAGTGAAAAAAATATAAGCCAGATAAATGATATTATGTAGCTGTGTCTGCAGCACTTGCATTCATTTAACCGCTTGAGCACGAGCGGAAAACGTCTTTGAGTGTTTGTGCACTGGCTAACAGTTGATCAACGGACAATTGTATGTCAAAATCTGTTAATAAAATCGTTTTTTTCTTTCTTTCAAAAAAGTGCATATCGACGCTAACGTGCATTCCCACTGACAAAATGCGTTAACCAAATCAGTTGACCGCTAATCAAATGTCAACTGTGGGCACCACCATCGGAAAATATACAAAAATGTGTGGGCTGAAAAAATGGCCGATGTTGATGTGCAGTGTCTTGTCATTGGCACTGGCTACACCAAAACACCACCGAAATTTGGTAAACTCGTAAATCTGTTCTGAACACATTTGAGTTTACCAGAATAAAAACGCAATCAATTACGTTTGATGGCGATCAAAGATCATTTATTCCGGTAAACTCAAATGTGTTCAAAACAGATTTACTAATATCCCAATTTTCGACAGTGTAGTGTGGGTGGCGGCAATGAGCACGGATAAAATGCACGGATACACCACGAGCTAATGATAGATTTTCATGCGAATTCTTTCTGCCGAAAATGGCGAACGTCCGCCGAAAATGTCGTGCGCGGACTTGAATAAAGTCGAAAGTGAATGCAAGAATGCAGGTACGGCTGACATGTCGAGCGATCAAGCAATTTGACAAACTGTCCAGAGAACACTCGAAAAACAGTCTTCCCTGTTGCAAAAGAACAAATGCTGCAGCCGATCGCGTGAAATCAAGAAAATCACCGACCAACGAAGAAAGAAAACTACAAAAGCGTCTTTATATAAAAATAAAGATAGAATACAATCCGTCCGCGAATGTCTACAAAACCGCACAAACTGACGAGCAAATTCAGACTCGATGGCGCCTAAAGGACCTCTAATAATTACAAATTTGAGAACTCAAGCTAAATAAACACCTTCCCGGTCACGTCCGGCACCCTATTTTTGATGACACTTGTGACATCCTATCTCCAGTTCTATGGTGCGCCAGAAGCTGAAACTTGGGGGAAATATTGACGGAACCCCCCTCTACTTCGCATAAATTTGGGGGGTCGCGGCGACCCCTTTAGAGGGTAGGTTGCCATAAGTACGAAAATTTTATTGGCTTTTCTGGTGTCCCTCACAGGTCCGGCACCCACTGATTTTTTAGCTGTGGGAGGGCTATAAATCTAAAATTTTGGGGATGTGTTACCAACACCCCTCCCCTACTATACACTATTCAAAAATGTGAGATTAATATGAAAAATTTCTAAAATATTCTTTTATTCGCTAAAAAAACATGACCACCCAATAGATGGATGACAAATAATTCACTTTTTGGAACTTTTTTATTAGACACTTGAAAAGCTGGTTTACGATACTTTAAAGTGAAGGGGTTGATGATTAAAGTTATGTAAAGAACCACACCTCTAAAACGCCTGCATTGCAAAATTTACTTGGGGGGAATTTCAAAGGGTAAATTTTGTAAATTTTTGTTCCTGAAATGATGTCATTATGGTGTCATAAAATTCCCCCCAAGTAAATTTTGCAATGCAGGCATTTTAGAGGTATGGTTCTTTACATAACTTTAATCATCAAACCCTTACCTTTAAAGTATCATAAACCAGCTCTTCAAGTGTCTAATAAAAAAGTTCCAAAAAGTGAATTATTTGTCATCCATCTATTGGGTGGTCATGTTTTTTTAATGTCATGTCAATGGGACAGTCAATTTTTTCGATGAAACGAAATCTCTCGAAAAAAGACCCTGCGATGCGATGCGATTTTTCAACTTTTAAAATAAAATTAGTTTTGTTATGCATGGTACATTTTGCAATTTGGATACGTGTATCAAATTGCATCTTTAATCGCTTTATTTCACAATAATCGCACATTTTCTACATTACTGTGTTCATTTTTGAACCAGAAACCAGGACCCAATGGGACAGTTTATTTTTTCAATGAAATGAAATTGAACCGTGGCAACCGGGAATTTAGTGAGTCGCCGGAGGCCGCCCTGAGGGGGTATAGTAGGGGAGGGTGTTGTCTATACTCCCCCCAAATTGCAGCTCTTTATCACCCCCTCAGCTGGAGGTACTGCATCTGAAGTGTCGCAAAATAAAGTGGGTGCCGGACCTGTGCGGGACACTCAAAAAGCCAAAAAAAACTTTGCGTATACGGCGACCCATCCTGTAGCGGGTCGCCGTGGCCTCCCCCATTGATGCAGCGTAGAGGGGGGTTGCAAGTATATACCCCCCCATTTTCAGCTTTATACTCCGCCCGCAGCGGGAGTTAGGGCACCCGGAGTGAAATCAAAAATAGGGTGCCGGACCTGACCGGGAAGGTGTTTATATTGAGTATTCCAATGTACCGCCCCAAAAAGCTTGCAGCAGCCGAGTAAACGACAGTCTGCATCAGATAAGGAGTAAACCAAAGCCAAAAACCACGAAACCAGACGGAACGAAAATTCATGTATACTGATGTCTTCATCCAGAAAAACGATGCCGCGAACAGCCGCCGCCCGGAACGAGTGTTTCCATCAATTGTAGTCGTAATCGACGACGATAGTGCGCCCCTCAACGGCCGTGTTATGCAGTGTGCCTGTTGAAAAGACCAAATCGACACTAAAATTTTCCGCCAATGCAACTGAAGTTGGGGGGTGAACGTGTCTTGACGTGTGAATGTGCAAGTGCGCGTCGGTGAAAGTTGCCACCAAATCGAAGAGCCAGTGGAAGACGAGAGAGGCTCGAACACGGCGACGCGGCGGCGCGACTGCACAGTGTCGTCCGAGCGGCAAAAACAGACAGAGACGACCAGCCATCCAAAGCCAGAGTCCGAACCATCCTTCACGCCAAAAGGACACCAAAACGACAACGCAACTCACCCCTGACCCTCTCGGCGTCGGCGAGCTGTCGGAACCTGACCTTGGCCACGCCGGGCGCCACCATGTCGGCCAGGTCGATTTCTCCTAGACGCGAGAGACGGTCGCGCACCATCTGCCAGGTGTAGTCCACTGGTAGCTGAAATGAGGGCGCGGCAGGTATTATGTATAATAGGTGAATCACCACTGGATATTGAACACTATCCCTGGACATCCCATGTTTGCACACATGGAATGTGTGGTAATCGTAACTCCCGTTATGATTGAAAAAAAATTGGGTGACGAAAAAATATAATAAATCTAATCTATAAAAATCTCTCAATAAAAAATGAAATTCCCCTGGAAAAAAGTTTGAAAAAACGAATGAGGTATAAATATAAAAATTATTATTTATATTTTTAACCTAAACTTAAAATCTTTAATTAATCATACTTGCAGTTTGAGCAAACTTCAGCTTGACCAAACTTTAAGCAAACTTAAAATCACTCACATTGCGTATAATGATGGTGCGCGTGGGGCCGCCGAAGCTGAACGCGGACGGCTGCGGCTGCGCCATGCTCATAATGTTCTGGGCGCCATTGAAGGCATCCCCGCCGCCGCCGGCGTAACCGCCGCCGCCGCCCACGCCCAAAGCCGCTGCGAACACGTTGCAATTATTCATCTCGAATCTCCATTAAGATTCAAGAGACAGGATAATTGCCTGATTTTTCAGTTTGTGACGATTGGTTGCAACAAAATTTAACACTAGACCCGAGCCCCGATCGTATGAACCCAGTCCCGTTAAAAAGCCTACCAATTAGGATGTCAAAAAAAATTATTTACGGAAAACGGAAACGGAAGTGGAAAAATATTTTCAGCGGCCAGAAAACGGAACGGAAAACGGAAAAAAAAATTGCACTTGGCGGAAAACGGAAACAGGAAAAAAATTTCAGCAGCCGGAAAACGGAAAAAGAGGCCGGAAAAACGGAAACGGAAAAATCAAATTTGCATGGAAATGGAAAAACTTGCTGAAATTTTGCCAGAAAATGGATAAAATTTGCTGAAATTTTGCTGGAAGTGGAAATAATATGCAGTAATTTTGCTGGAAACATAAATTTTTTACATCATTGACAATCTGCATGAATTTTTACCAGTTTGGCTGATCAGAAAACAGAAAGTTGAGCCAGAAAAAGGTAAAATGAGCCAGAAAAATGGAAAATTGAGGCGGAAAATGGAGAAAAGACGGAAAAACTGGAAATTGAGGCGGAAAACGGAAAAAAGGCGGAATAACTGAAAATTTAGCTGGAAAACGGAAAATGAGCCGGAAAAACGGAAACGGAAAAAAAAGTTGCCGGAAAACGGAACGGAAAATGGAAAAAAAATTTCAGCAGCCGGAAAACGGAACGGAGAACGGAAAAAATTTGCCTACGGAAAACGGAAATTTGACACCCTACTACCAATGACCGAAACGACGAAAAAAACGAGCGACACAATTGAATATACCTACTGACAGGGGTCTCGAATGGGGGGGGGGTTGAGGGGGGGGGGGGGGTTGAGGGGGGTTTACCGCCCAGCTATCTATCTATCACGGAGGCCGCTCAGCTATCTATCTATCCTGGAGTCAAAATTTTGGGCTACTACCCCGTAAACCCCCCCCCCCCCCCAATCGGCCAGCTATCTACCCATCCACAGCGATTTTTGACTAATTGTTGCTCAAAATCGCTACTTTTCGTGTGTGTTTTTTTATACATTTTGACCTCCAAAATCGCTAGTTCATGTTCATTTTTGATTATTTTGGCTATATATGTACGTATATACCTATCTTTAGCCATTTTTAACCTACTTTCAGCGATTTTTCTCCCTTTTCTTCCTTCTACACCCCCAAAAAGCCTTATATTGAACCCCCGCGAACCCCCCCCCCCCCACCACAAAAAAATTCGGCTATCTATCCCTAGAATCTAGAATCTAGATCTAGAAGCGATTTGCTATCTATCCAACCACCCAGAGGGTCGAAATTCAAGATACACCTGCCTACTGAAAACAAACCTTGGTTGTACATCGAAACACCTCCAGCGGCCGCGCCCAAACCTCCAGCAGCCGCGCTCAAGCCGCCGCCACCGTAGTTGCCAGATGCGGACTGGAAAATGGCACCGGTTTCGTGACAGTCGAAAAATTGACGTAAAGGGCCTCCACTAACCGGATGTCAACTGAATTCGTGTCAACTAAATTTTGGTTAATTATGTGATTTCAACTTTCCTATGTGATAGAGAATAGTTAATTTTATATAGTAACACTAAATTGTAATTGTGCGTGATGCATCTTTTCTTTTTTTCTTTTTGTATTATTTGGTTGACATAAGTTGGCATTCAGTTGACAAAAATTTGCGATGTAGACTAGCTAGTGGAGGCCCAAAAAACGCAATTCACAAAAATCACCTGCATTGCGGCGCCTCGGGCCGTCTCCAACGGACTAGGCGTTGGCGCGAACAGCGAAGCCACATTGTTATTGCCCAGCGGGCCTGCCCCATATCCAATATTACTATAGTTGGACGGCTGCAAGGCCGCGACTGCGGTGGTGTCGGGCGAGTTGTCGCCGCCGCCCAGCAACTGCGCCACGTTGGTGAGCGGCGCGCCGTTGGCGCCCAGACCCATGCCCACGCCGCGCAGACCCTCGGGCAGGTCGCCCGGCCGGCGCGGCAGCGCGTGCTCCGCTTCGAAGCGGTCCTGCGAATGGGTGAAAGGGTTGAATCAGGTGTCTCCAATGAGAGGGGTGCACCTCAAATCGGCAACTATCTATTTATCCCACGCCCGTTCAGCTACAGGTAACCCCCCAGGTATTATTTAGGTTTCGAGTGGCATAAATTTCCAGGATTCCTTGTCTTTTTAATATGTAGTTGAAAACTGACGTAAAAAAAATTCCCCCTTGAATAATCCCACACGGGACCTAATCGAATATGCAAATAAATTCACGATGTTGTGAAAAAAACTGTCACAGAAACAGCAAACAGCAATTCCAACCATTTTAACAGTCATGGTGCGGTCGCTGAGACGCTGCCCATTGAGCATCGATATGGCTTGAACGGCCTCAATCGGGTGGGAGTACTCGACGATGCACAGCCCCTTGCTTTTACCTTCCTTGTCCAGCTGCACGTCGACCCACGTGACGCGACCCGCCAGACTGAACACGTCGTGGATCTGAGAAAAATGATAGATTTTATCGAATGAAGATAACTTTCGTACTAAATATATCGAAATACATCAATTATATATTTTTTAGTCAACAAACATCGAAATCAAATGCAGAAGTAAGCATAAAAGTTCACAGCTAAAATTAAAAGAAAACCTACCCCCAACGCTTAGGAGCATGTGAAATTACGTCGCAAAAGTTTAAAAAAAATTTACCTAGTAGCTAGTGAATGGATAAAATAATTTCAACTGGTTCCGTCGCTTGCGGTGTCTTAAAAACGGTTAACAATCCCTACTTGCGCCACAACCCAATCCCAACCACCCACCTTTAGGGTTCAAACGATATGACTTTTCGATATCGATATTCGATATTCGATATTTTTTCAAAATTTTCAATATCGATATTCGATATTCGATATTTTTTCAAAATTTTCGATATCGATATTCGATATTTTTTTCTGAAACTCGATATTCGATATCGATACGATATGGAACCTCGATATCGATATTCGATATTCGATATTGAAAAATGGTCGATATTCGATATTCGATATTTCGATATTCGATATTGCGATATGCTTTTGGTATAGCAAGGCATATTTCAAGTGGCATATTGTATTTTCATGTGGTTGCACACATGTTTAATCATCTCTTTACTGAAATTTGAATGGTGCAAGTGATTTTAACAGGCTTTACATCACTCAATGGTAGAAAATAGAAGAAAAACATGATGAATCAAAGTGTATCAGACAAATAACAATTGGTAGATATTACAGTTCATGCTAACCTAATTGCTTAAGGGCATGTTGCAAAAAAAGTATATCAGCGTTTTCTGGCTTCAAATTTAGCACTCCAACAACAATGACATTATAAATACTGTACTTTTACTATAAATCAAATACAATACTATAAGCACATCAGATCAACCATAAACATCTCAAAATGAAAATGAAAAGTAAATTTGGGGACACAATACAGGTTCAATATATCGAAAAAATGGTCGATATTGATATTTGATATTTTTTCAAAATTTTCGATATCGATATTCGATTTTCGATATTTTTTCAAAATTTTTGATATCGATATTCGATATTTTTTCAAAATTTTCGATATCGATATTCGATATTCGATATAAAAAAATGGTCGATATCCGATATTCGATATTCGATACGATATATCGTTTGAACCCTACCCACCTTTCCCGACTGTGCATTATAGGGCAAATTAGCCACAAAGACCCTATTGCACAGTGGGCCATCAATGCCCAACTGCCTCAGAAACACAGGGCTGAGCCCGTAGGTGTCGTGGGTGCCCTGCGCCGGCTGTCTGTTGGGCGGGGGGCCGCGCATGCTCGACCTGTAGAAGTGTAGACGTACTTTTCCCGCAAAACGTCTAATTGAGTGTTTTTGATAAATTTTGCCCCAATATTCACTCAAATCACTACAACCACTCAATCATTTCATACCGTCTTGCACATTTTCACCTTCAAATCCACCAGTTTAAATGCTTTTTGCCTGTTTTCAGCTATTTTTGTTCATCTATATTTTAATATCCCCATTTTTTCCTATTTTGATTTTTTTCTCCCTACTTGGCCTTAAAAAAGCCCATCTGAAATACGGTTTCTGTACTCCAGTACTTTAAAAAGTATACGTAAAGGTGGGTACAGGTACTTTGTCAGAATAAACGTAAACGTATTTATCGAGTAAAGGTAAATACCCTCAACAACTATGCCAACCTGTAGCGATCGCTGTCACCCCTGCTGCCCCTGTCGCCGCCGCCACCCCCGCCCCCGCCCCCGCCGCCGCTGATGCTGCGCTTTTCTAGCCAATCGAAGCCGGTTTCTTCTTGCACTTTGCGGAAGAAGGCAGGGGGGTCCTACGTGGTATGTTTGTCGTTAAAGATTAATAGTGTGTGGCTCCGTAAATTCAGATGGAAAGACGACAAATGCGTATATAACTTATTGAGCTATTGAATTATCAAGATCGAAAAAGATTGGAGTCATATCGTCGAAGTGAAAAGGAATTATGTAAAAACAGGGAGTTTTATTCCCGTAGAAGAAACTGACCCGAATTTCCTTGCAGATGATGTTCCTGTCCTTGATTGCAATGCGGTTCATATTGTCCACGCACTGACGCACGCTCTCGCGGTCGCGAAATTCGACCACACTGTAATATATGCAAGAAGTAAAAGGATGTTAGCTCTACAGTTGGATTTTTAGAGATTAAAAAATAGCAGAATATCATAACAATTTTTAAGTCATAAAACTCGGAAACCTACAATAAACAAATTTAAAAAGCCTCTAGAAAAAAACGACTCAAAAACTTTTCGACAATAGCCTTTTTTCAATCGATTTTTCAACAACCCTAGTCAACCCCCCCAAAAACAAACAACAACAACAAAACATACGCCGAGCCCTTTGGCTTCCCAGAGACGCTAGTGAGCACTTCCACGTGGGCCACATCTCCGGCCTTCTCCTTGAGAATGTCCTTCAGCTCAGGCCACCTGATCTCGTAGGACAGATTCGATATGTACACGAGTTTGTCGCTGTAATCGCCGCCGCTGCGCCTGTCGCGTTTGCCGCCTGTGCCGCTCCCTGGCGGCAGTCTCAGATACTGTGAAGGGCCCTGGATGATGGAAAATGTCATGCAAAGTGTCAAAAGTCATGTAAAATGCCCTGCAAAATGGCAACTTGCCACATGGCCATTATCCAGGGCATTTTACATGACTTTTGACACTTTACAAGACATTTCCCACCTTCCAGGGCCCTTCACAGTATCCGAGATTGGCACCCGATTCCCTGCGTCGCGACGGGGGTGTGCGCGTCCGCGAACGGGACCTTTTACGCACGCCGGAACTGCGCTGGGAGGGCGCGCCGCTGCCCTCGCCGTCAGCGATTCTGTCGCGCTGCTCGGCCGCTTCCGGCATGGCGACGGGTTGATAGATTTGTCGATTGATCGATCGACCTCCCCCCGTTGACACGTAGAATTTTGGAATTGTGGTACATGCGTGAAGTTGGCACACGTCCAAGCTTGTAGTTGGGTACGGTGACGTATTGTTATGTATTGTCCCACGTACACCAGTAATGGCTGCGGAATGCGATTAAGCGACCGAAATGGTCGACAATGGCGGCTGAAACAGTAGTTGACACATGTTTGTTAGCTGGTCAGTGTCAACTGGTCTGTAACTCGACGGTATACAAAGAGGTGTATCCAAAAACAGTTTTGGAGAGCTGCCAATTATACATAATGGGTATCCCTGGAATTCTCTTTTTGTGGAATGTTTGTGACTGGAAAACGATATGATGAATTGAAATTGAGCGTATTTTGATTCGAAAATACAAAAATAAATCAACAATCAAGTAACGAAAAAAACGACTCGACCATGTTGTTGCATAACGTGATGCACGGAAGGAAAGAGCAAAAATTGCAGCTCGCAACACATGCAAAAGTTCACCGCAACTTATGTCCATAAATGTGACCATACTTTTTTGTGTAAGTGTAAGTACGTTTGTGTGAACGGGAACGAGTGTGACCACAACCCAGTGGGCGCCACTTTCAACATGTCTCTGGTAGAGCGGAAGCGACTGCGCAAGTCGCTCAGCTGCTTACTGGACGGGCTGGTCGGGCAGCGGGTTAGTGCAAAGTTTTTGTCGATTCATGAATTGTTTCCGATGCGAAATGACCCAATCCTGGGGCGAAATAGCACATCGCTACTTAGTTGTACTGGTAGAGTGCATTGGAGCGATGGTTATTGAAAATCTTTTCCAATAATTTTTAACTTTTTATTGAGTCTTTGCTGAAGCAGAGGTAATACATGCGTGGTGTGTGTTTAGCCAGTGTAATTGCTTCCAAGCGATCGCAAACCCATTGGAAAACGGTGTTTAAAGTGTTTAGATCTTTTCCGAAAATAGTTTCGAATTTTTAATTTTTTTTATTACTTTTCGTTTTCCATTTTTTGCATCAAATTGCTGCATTTGCGATATTTTTTGGTGAATTTTTGCTAAACTTTCATGTTTAACAGCCTCCCAGGCTGTTGCCGCAGAAACATCTGCACATTTTTGTTGTTTGGCATCGTTAGTGGTGCCAGAGGTGCTCATTGAACATAAAGCCGCTTCTGATCAGTGTCATGCTAAGAGAAAATGCAATTCAAGTCCTCAACAATTTTAGTAAAAGTATAATATCAAAAATATTTTTCAAAAGTCCCCACAATTCCCACCTACAGGTAGTAATCGAGTTGCGCGACAACACGATCGTCGAGGGTAATATAGAAGCCTCCAACGCCACCATGAACACGCATCTGCGTCAGTGCACACTTTTCCACAGACACAGCAAAACTGGCGTGCAGTTGGAGCAATTTTATGTCGCCGGCGACAAAATCAGATGTGTGCATTTGCCGGATCACATTGACGCTTTGTCGGTGATTGAGCGGCAGGTGGGAAACATCAGATTCTTAAATGGTTGACACTGTGTCAACTGGTCGTGTCAACTCAGGCTACTGCTCCACGTGTCGCAGAGCGATCTTCCAATGCACTTGCCATGTTTATTTTTCAACAATGCCGCATGCGCATTTGGAGATTGCTCTGCGACACATGAAGCTGAAATCCGAGTTGACACAGACCAGTTGACACACGTGTCAAGTCATGTGCGGGTCACCAATAGTTGACGTCAAATATCATATAAGTAGCGTTCGTGCAGGTGAGCAGCAGCGACAAATCGTTCTGTCCAACTTCAAGGGAAGACATAAAGGAAGTGAGAAAACAGCAGCGGCGCGCGGCAGAGAAGCAAAAACGTGAAGAATGGGCCGAACGTTACAAACAGAAATTGAGATCTGGCGCGGACAAGCCGCAGTGATATTTGGTATTGTTGCATTTACATTACATTCCATATTCATCATTTTGTGATCAGAAATCTTCACTTTCGCAAAAGTTATCGCTATGTGAATCAAATAGAATCTCGTTCTGAATTATCACTACTTAAGGGATAAAAAATGAACAGTAAATACGTATTTATGAGGGTCCGCCTCAACTAATTACTGCTTTCAAACCAAATTAACGAAATCACGAAATAGTGCCTAGATTCACACAAAATAAATTATACAATGTCCTGATGTATCAGCTTGGAGTAATGCTGAATCTTCGTGGCCAGAGACATGTCCACGAATTTCTCGCCCACAGTGACTGTCATGCCGCCTAGCAGTTTCGGGTCGACCTGCGGATTTTTGCCTCCAGCGTAACCCAAAAATTCAAAAGTGTACAGATTATAGGGACCCTTGAAAGTAATTGTTCAATGGATATCTATCTGTAAATTTTATGTTTGCTTTTTTGCGGACGTTTATGTGAAATTGAAATTTAGACTTCACCCGTAATCAGGGATTTCTGATCGGGAGGGATTGTATACGGAGCCCGGCGAACGTAATGGGCCGGCCTGTAGTAAAGTAGTAAACGAATGAGTCATGGCGCTGGCGCCATCTGTAGGCGCTAGACATAGGAATAAGGAGTGCTCAAGTGCACGTTTGAGCGCAAAATTTCTGCAAGTGTCCTGAAAAATCGCTTTACAAAAGTGACATTCCAGGCATTTTTTGTCTGGCCCGGAAGGGGGGGGGGCACAGCGAGGGTTCGATCAAAACAAAGCCTACAATATTCAAATGACAACGCTTGTCTAGCATAAAAAAACTACCTAAACACGGCACCCAATAAACAACAACCCTAAAACTAGGGTTGGAAAAAAAACGTTTTTTTTAACTCGATGATTTTTTAAATAAAAAACGTTTTTTTTTTAACCCGTTTTTTAAAAATAAAAAACGTGTTTTTTTAAAAGCTCCCAGATATGACCTTGTGTCAACATATATAGGTATATCAGACAGTGGCAATACTCTGTGATGTTATATATGACCATATAATGGCTGTGGAGCCATGGGATAGCATTATAAGTGGTGATTTGTGTCAAAAATATCCATTTTTCGTCGACATATTGTTCGTATATTGCCTTATAGTCGAATGTTCGTGACTTCAGTTAAAGTTTGGCACGGAATAGTGATCAAACAAGGTTATAAAAGGAGGTTGTTACTTTGCGAGTGAAGTTACACACTGTTGAGGTACATGGAAGCACATTACCTCAATAGTATATAGTACAGCAACATATGACGGCTTATTAACCCATGGTAGCACATAGAAATGGATACTTTGATACTAAAAATGCCACAAAACCAATGAAAACAACCACCAATGTCAATTTGTGTGTGAAATTGCGCGCTTGCGCGCAAAAATTTTGCAAAATACCTAGTGCTTAGTACTAAAAATTTCGGTCGATGTTTTTTTTAAAAAAAAAACATTTCGGACATCATGTTTTTTTTATTTTAAAAAAACGTTTAAAAAAAAAACGTTTAAAGAAAACATCGGCCAACCCTACCTAAAACCCACACCTCACCTTATAAGACACCTGCAGCGTCTGGCCAGCCTTGGCAAACGCGGCCAAAGCGTCCTGTATTTTCTTGGACATGCCCGCGTCGATCTGCTTGGCGGTGACGACCTGGCAGGTCACCTCGCCCCGGTGCGCCGCCATTATGGTCTCGAATGCGCGAGTGATCGCCGCGAATTTGCCCATGCGGCCATTTTCGGCGACCACGGCTGGAAGTGGGAGGTCTTATATTGTGATGAGTGGTGAGGTGCTTGATGTGCGTGCCTGGGGCAGTCCCAGACCCTGAAATGTGTAAAGTAGTGTCAAATTAAATGACAAATGTTAATCCAAACAAAAAAAATAGAAAAGATTTTATTACTGAACTTTTCCTGACAATTGTCAATTTGATACTTTACATTTGCCATGACAATTGACACTTTTTACATGACATTTGACACTTTAAAGCAAGGACGTAGCCGGGGGCGCCCCTCTTCCCGCGCCGGACTAAAAAATAATTGAATTGAATGAAATGTAGTGCAAAAAAATCAAACAAATCTTTTGAGTATGTTACATATATTTATAGGGATTTGCTATCTACAATGAACATGCACAGCCTTCCCACTAGGGTGTCAACTTTCCGTTTTTTGTTTTCCGTTTCCGCTTTCCCCAGGCAAATTTTTTTCCGTTTCCATTTTCCGGCTGCTAAAATTTTTTTCTGTTTCCGTTTCCATTTTTCCGGCTCATTTTCCGTTTTCCAGCTAAATTTTCAGTTTTTCCGGCTTTTTTCCATTTTCCGGTGCAATTGTCTGTTTTTCAAACTTTTTTCCACTTTCTAGCTCAATTTTATGTTTTCTGTTGCAGCGAAACTGGTAAACAAGCATGCAGGTTCACAATTATGTGAATTTTTCCTATTTCTAGCGAAATTTCTGCAATTTTTTTTATTTCCAGATAAATTTCAGCAAATTGTTTTCTGTTTCCGGCAAAATTTCAGCAAATTTTTTCCATTTCCGGCATAATTTCAGGAAATTTTTTCTGTTTCCGGCATACATTCAGCAATTTTTTCCGTTTCCGGCATACTTTCAGCAAATTTTTCCATTTCCGTTTCCGGCCTTTCATTTTTCCGTTTTCCGGCAAGTGCCAAAAATTTTCCGTTTCCGTTTTCCGGCAAATGCCAAAATTTTTCCGTTTCCGTTTTCCGCCAAAAAGTTTTTGTTGACACCCTACTTCCCACACCATAAAGCAAGCGCACCAAAGAAATTTCTCGACGTGTCGCTGTGGCCGAGCTTCTGCAGCACTTGCACGACGGTTTGTTTCTTGGCAGTGCGTTGAATCGACGGGTTCAGCACGTAATCATGAAACGGCTTGTCAGTTTCGAACAGTTTCTGCGGATTGATGGATAGTAGGCTATTCGACGTAGACTCTCTGGCCATGTAAACCCGCTGGCCATGTAGACCGGGCGGATATGTAGACCAATCCGTAATAACGTGAAAAACGATAAAGTGAAAGTGAAGATACTTTATAAAGTGACAAAGAACATCGAAGATAAACATTTTTGACGTTTTTGGTCACTTTTCACTTTTTAAACTGCTGAACACATTTGAATAAAGTTAATCAGACATACGTCATGATAAGTCATAAATAAAGTATAAGATAAGTCATGACATTTCTTTTCATACTTGACCTCACTTGAATGTGTTCAGCACTTTAAAAAGTGACAAAAAAGTCGAAAATAGACAGTTCTGACGCTACATGGCCAGCGAGTTTACATGGCCGCCGGCACAGGGTCGATTATTAGCTACGCATAAAAATCCAATGCCACAAAAAAACTGTCTAACCTTCACAGCGGCAACTTCCTTCTCGACTGTGTCCAGCCGCTTCTGTTTGGTAGCGGCAGAGTAAAGTGCAGCCGCATATCGACCCTCCACACCGGATACAGTGATCGGGGTCTGAAAATTTTGGTTTGAAGATGCGATTAAGTTCAGCAAAGGCTCGTTTATAAGTTTTAAAACTATAATTCACCTTGGCCAATGCCTGGACTGCACCGGAAGTGGACAGCGACCGCCTCTGAATTGTGAAAAATATGTATTTGAGGGGAAAACTGGTCTTTATAAAGCTGGTTTTGTCGTGCGAAGCAAACTCACCAACATTAACGAGGCCATCCCGGAAAAGACAGATTTCTTCTAATTTTTTTTAAATTTTATTTCTCAAATCCAGATACAAGTGACAATGATACTCGGATTTTATGTGAAGTTGGTATGTTACGCTTATGTGAAGTTGGCAGCTGTCCAAAACAATTGTTGGATACACCAGTTTGTACACTGGTGTTAACAATGACAAACCGGCGCGGCATGCTAGTGTGTAAGCCGCCATTAGCGACTATTTCCGATCGTTTGGTCGCATTCCGCGGCAATTATCGGTGACACGGACGGAAATCCTGTGTCTTTTACTCTTGTTCTTCCGTACTTGAAAATATCCAAATAGAAACTTGGACATACGCCAACAACACATAAGCGTCCCGATCCGCCCGAAGTCCTTCCCAATTAACTACGACACACGTAAAAATTCGATCAGGATCAGATTTTCTCATGTGCCAAAATTGTTCACTGTGGTTTTCAAATTAGGATGTTATCTTTGTGAAACGGGGGCCGCTATGTACGAAAGTTCATCTATCAAGTAAGAACGACGTTTGATCCCGAAAATTTGTTGCGTCAAATCTACCGCACACCTGATTTCATATTTCAAACATATTTTGCAAATCAGCGCCATGTTCAATCAGCGGATTAAACAGATTCCAACCTTAAAAGATTGTTTTGATGTAATCAGATGTGGGCCTGTGATGTATTTAACGGTGTCCAATATTGTAACTTTACACGAAGTTGTGTAATTTGAATATTAGCGTCGGTTACAGAGAGAATGTTGTGCATTGAGACTAATTATGGCAGTAATGGAAGTTTTTTCAGAGCAGGGAAACTTTTCAACGACGCACGAAAAAATTAACTTTTCCAAATCATCAGTTTTTCTAAGACTGATTTTATTACATTCTGGTGCCATTTAGCACGAGTGTGTAATTACCTTTCGAATTCCAAGTTTCAATTTGGATGGTCGGCCTTTTGATGGCTGCCTTTGATCTGCCGCTCTTCCGCTGATCTTTTCTGGCTGCCGATTTATCAGCGTCGACTAATTTGGCAAAATGGGCGACGTGGTCATCGACAAGGAGCGTTTCTACGCGCGGATGGCGAGAATTTTCAAGTTTTGGGTTTAGTTCCTACGTTGACTTTGTAGTTTTATTTCCTTGCATTTCCACTTTGATTCGGTTCAGTGTACTTATTATTCTACAGTAAACTGGCAATGACGAGCGTCTGTTTGGCAGACGCGCCTCCGCTCGATGCATTTACGTTTGCAATCATCGAAAAAACCAACCCCTGCACGCGCCAATAAACTGGAGCATGCGCGATGGACTTGCGTGTGGCACAGCTGTTTCTTTTCAGCAATAGTTTTTTTCACATAGTGATGTAATGGCTTTGAGGTTGCCGACCACGGTGTGGGCGGGGGATTAGGGGTGATAATCCAGCCGTAAAAATAAATAAGTCTTGTACAGTATATCCCAAAACACGTTTTAAAATGCACACGTTAGGAATCAAACTCCCATTTTTATGGGAATTCTGAGCGGCTAAAATTCGCCCTAAACTTATTACTGACACCCTTGACTAGTTGATGTTTTCTGCACAATCAAATTTTGACGTATTTTTCAATTTATTTGTACGTCAATTTTAATTAACAAATTTCAATGGTATTTTAGATCAATCTCTATGTAGAGTGTAAATGGAAACAGATGCACCAACTAAGTTCACATTGAAGTTCGTCCGGCACACGGCATCACACGCAAGTCAATTACGCATGTGGCTATTTACTGGCGGAATTGCACGCCTTTGATGAACACCGCCCCGACCCCTCACATGTGAATACGTAAAATAGTCATAATGCTATAGGCCGCACGACACGATTGCTATAGGCCGCACATACGGTACTCAACAGAGGCCAAGCGAAGCCAGAATAATAACTCCACAACGTCCTTTGATTCGATTACACCACATTTTCGCAACCATCTGTTATGTATTTTGGTCCCCACTGCTCGAATAAATTCGCAGGATGAAGGGGACCACCGACTTTTGAACGGGGTCGCCGGTCTCGTGGTGCCGCTTGGAAAATCCGATGGCGCCCCCTACTCAACGAATGCTGCTATTCATGTATGTGCTTTTTTATATTTGGAAGTCTATATTTGTCTATGCTTGTCTATATTTGGAAGTCTGATAAAACGGTGAGTTCTAAATCCCGTTTAGGCACTTTTTCTGGCAATTTGTTGCTCATTAGCGCAAACTTTGTGGTTTACTAATCCACTTGGTTGGAAATTACGGAGCTTTTGTTATGTCGCGCCAAAGAAGTTGCCTTTTAGCAGGATCATACATAATCTATTATATTTAGTCCATGTACCAGGAAAAACGGAGGCCAGTTCCGCACCCTGTATTGTGCCATTGTATTGTGTCAAATGCGATGTATAATGTGAAATATGCATTGTAGCGCAAAACGAAATCTTAACTGCAACTTTATATTTTACATGACATTTGACAAATTTATCCGACATTTTACGTCCACGGAGTTCGTTACTTGTCCAAGGACGACATACCCGTTGACGGCGTAGATATCCGATATCGAGCTATTTTACACACGAAAAGTCATCCCATTCTTAGTGACGTCGTCTGCAATTTATTTGTTATCCCCCACAGACTTGGCTGTTCGGATACGAATTGACCGACACCGTAATTGTTATCACGAAAAAGAAAGTCACTATATTGACAAGCAAGAAAAAATGCGACTTCCTTCAAAGAGTTGTTTCTGACAGTCCCCCAAATGACTTGCCCAGTGTCACCTGCCTACAGCGCGACAAGGTGAGATCATTTTGAATGTTGTAGATGGGTGAGAAGTGTAGGGATGGAAAAAAGTGTTGTTTTTCACAATCCTGTTTTTAAAACAACGTTAACTAAAACGGTTTTTGAACGCTACAAAATGCTTTTACAAGCTTTTACACTAAAAATGTAATAAAACCAATGAAAACGACTACCAGTGTTAATGTGTATGTGAAATCGCGCGCTTGCGCGCAAAAAAAATGAAAAACGTCTGAATGAGTACAAAAATTTTGGTTGCTGTTTTTTTTAAAAACGGCATCGATGTGTGCGTTTTCTAAAAAAGAGGTTAAAAAACTCGGCCATCACTAGAGAAAACACTTTTCTATTTTTAGAGTGACAACGATGCCGCAAACTTCGAGAAAATGATTGAGCAACTAAAAGAGGCTGGTGGCGACGTGGGCGAAGTGCCCAAAGGAAAAGTTACCAGTGATTTTATTGACCTCTGGCGGGGAAAGTTGGAAGAAGCCTCACTTACTGTAGTTGGTTCTTTTGATTTTTATTGTGACTGACATACTCTTTGTAAATTTGACGTGGCTTCGTCTAGGGTTGGGACGATATGACTTTTCGATATCGATATTCGATATTCGATATTTTTTTCTGAAACTCGATATTCGATATCGATACGATATGGACCCTCGATATCGATATTCGATATTCGATATTAAAAAATGCTCGATATTCGATATCGATATTTCGATATTTTGCTTTTGGTATAGCAGGGCATATCTTATTTGGCATATTGCATTTCCATTTGATCACAAACCCAACTGATCATCTCTACTGAAAAGTAGATGATACAAATTTAAATGGCACACAATGATCAAAATGAGAAAATGAATTAAAAATGTGACAGATGTGGTAAGGAAAAGGTGCCAGCCACATTTATAGGTGCCATGCCATGGTGCCATTGATGTTTCCATGGTGTAAGTAGCTATTAAACATACATATACTCTTATGTGAACATCTGAGAGAGCATTTGCACAAGATTTGATGCTGCCGCAAGTGCTGAAACAAAAATACCCGTCATGTGAGAACAAAGTGCGCGCTTGCGCGCAAAATTTATTAAAATTGCTTATGAAATTGCCTTCTAATAGTGCCATTCCTGGCTTATTTGAAGTCAGGCCCAGGGAGTATAGAATATCGAAAATATCGAAAAAATGGTCGATATTCGATATCGATATTCGATATTTTTTCAAAATTTTCGATATCGATATTCGATATTCGATATGAAAAAATAGTCGATATCCGATATTCGATATTCGATACGATATATCGTCCCAACCCTAGCTTCGTCTTTTATTCATGATTTGTAATTCTACCGCTAAGTGCATTTCGAAACAAATTAGCATCTCTGTGGCATAATTTTGCGCAGGATTTATTATATGACTGTGCATAGTTAATAAGTGGAGAAGTAAAAAAAAATTTAGAAGTTAGATTTTTAGAAGTGAAAGTAAATTTTTTAGTTAGAAGGTAAATTTTAGAAGTTAGATTTCTGAGGTAGATAAGTGAAATGAGAAGTAAAAAATTACTTTGCTTTTAACGTTTTACTTCTCATTTCACTTCTCACTTTACTTCGCTTTTGCCTGCTCACTTCTACCACGGTTTTTTACTTCCCCATACGCGAAATTGGCACCTGTCCAGTCCCTGAATGTAAATACGCACACGTTTACACGTGTCCCATTTCCAGAAAGACGTGGCGGCGGCGCTGAGCATCGCCATGGCGCCCAAGGAAGCATCCGAGCTGGACTTGGTGCGCACGGCCGTCAACGCCACCGTCGCCGTGTGGAACAAGTCGCTGCGCAAGCGATTGATTGACATCATCGACAGGGAGTCGGTCAGTTCATATCATTGGGTTTATAATGCTTTGTGTTGGATTATTGAGTGTGTACGTTTTTAGTGAGTCCTCTGGGGGTGTCACTATTTATCCGCCAAATCTTGGCAGCATTTACTTGAATTTCAGTTCCGCTATTGTCAGTTTGCGTGACATTTTACAGTTCTTATCATTTCGTAACCTTAAAAAAAACTCCCAAAATTCCCTTCTGACAATATCCCAACAAGTTATCACCACGCCCAGAAAGTGCGTCACGAGAAACTAGCCGAAGAATGCGAGACGGCCTTCACCGACCGCAAAATCGTGGGCGGCATCAACGTGGACCACCTAGAGTCCTGCTACACTCCAATCATTCAGTCGGGCGAGTCGGTGAGCCTGAAAATGTCCGCGCAGAGCGACCGCAAGCACGCGAACTTCGCCGCGGTCGCCTGGTGCCAGTCCCAGACCCTGTAAAATGTCCTGTAAAATGTCAAATGTCATGCAAAGTGTCTAAAGTTCGTGTAAAATGCCCTGGAAAATGGCAAGCTGGTTTGCCATTTTTCAGGGCATTTTACATGACTTTAGACACTTTGCATGGCATTTCACATTTTACAGGGCATTTTACAGGGTCTGTGACTGCCCCCAGTTCTCTCGGCGGTCGCTATCACGACTACTGCAGTAATCTGGCGCGCACGTTGTTTTTGGAGCCCAGTGATAAGATTACCGCTGTTTACGAGTCGCTGCTGGCTGCAGAGGAAGCTGTGATTGCAGCTTTGAAGCCGGGCACCAAACTTTGTGACGCGTACAAGGTTGTTGTACTCTTTGTGTTACACTTCACTTTTGTCTGAACACAGAGACTGTTGTCTGTTTTCTCCTCAGGCTGGTTTGGATGTGATGAAGTCACAGCAAGAATCGTTGATTGGCCAGCTGCCAAAGTCGTTTGGCTTCGCCACTGGAATTAGCTTCCGAGAACCGGCACTTCTGATTGGACCCAACAATGAAGAGGTGATCACTTTGAATTGAAAATTGAGCAGAATTTTTTCAAATCGTATAATTTACGTTTAAGTTCATTATCTGCTAGGGTTCAGACGGGATCCCGTATCCCGACATATTTTGGGATTTTGCGGCCCCGATCCCGAAACCCCAATCTTTCAATCTCAAATTTATCGAAATAGCCTAAATTCGCCCCCACTACATACACACCCCCTCACAGAAAGTGCGCGCGAACATGATCTTCGTGGTGCACATGGGCCTGTCGACGGTGTCCAACGGCGACAGCTCGCTCGGCATGCTGCTCAGCGACACGGTGCTGGTGACCGACGAGGCGGCCGAGTGCCTCACCGACACCGCGAAGAAGAGGCCCAAGAACCTGGCCGTGCGCCTGCAGCAGGATGAGAGTGCACAGTCCACTGGTGCGGTTGGGTTGGGTATTTCACCAGGTGTTGTTTGGTATTGATTGGTGAATGTCAATGTGTAGTTACCGTGCATTGCACTGGCAGCACGCTGAGTGGCTACTCGTTGGTTGGCAGGTTGTTCTTGCTCCACCCAATTGGGAACCAATCAAAGTCAAGGTTGCAAGAAAAAAATGCTGCCGCTTTACTTAGGGTTCAAACGAGATCCCGATCATGCTACCGAATCGCAACAATTTTTGGGATTTTGCGGTTCCTATCCTGAAGCCCCTATCCCGATCCCGAAAACTAAAAAAATTCCGATCCTGGTCCGGAAAATTTTCAAATCCCAATCCCGTTGACTTTTATACCCTATTTATGAAAAACCGGAATATCCGAAATTGTGTTCCCTAATCACGATCCCGCCCCAAACTGAAAAAAAACAATCCCGGTCCCTACAGTGCGCGCTGAAATTACTGTTTATTTATTTATTTTTGTCTGCGGTGTGGACGCTAGCTGGCGCTCAGGTGCCCTATGGTCAATGAGCGCCGAGCTCGACCAAGTCCGCCGTTTGAATCCTGGCATCGAGCCAGTTGTATGCGCCACGGAGATAAAAGGGCGCCGTGAGTGCCGTGTTTTTGTCACTTTGCGATTTTCTAGTTTCGTCGTCGATTCTTGGCACAACTCCAAATCTGCCCCGGCCGACAAGATGGGTTGTTCTGGGTAGTTTTTCGCTAGTAGTGGTTACGCACAGAAGGCTAAAATTATGTGCGTTTTCTGTAAAATGTAAGAAAATGCAGAAGTTTAACTCCCATTATAGAGCTCACACACAACAAAGGCGATCCTGACCGATTTTTGGGGTTAGCGCTCGCGGGCCCTGAGACCAAAGTGGGCGGAGCTTACGTGGACCGGCGCATGCAAAGCAAAATATCTGCGCGCACTGTAGACCCCAATCTGATACCGATCGCGAAAATTCAAAATCGAATCCCGTCCCGTTTGAATCATCATTTATCTTATTGTCCCCCCTCAGGCGACAACAACAAAGAGAACCAGGAAGCCACTCTACTCGAGGGCCGGTCGCGCCGCTCGGTGCTGCTGACGGACCAGACGCGCAACAAGACCACCAACGAGGACAAGCGGCGCGACAACCAGCGCAAGCTCGCCGCCGAGCTCAACGAGCGCGCCAAGGCCAGGCTCGCCGACAGGCAGTCCGATCAGACGCCGTCCAAGGCGAAGAAATCGAATACGGCTTACAAGTCGGTCAGCGCGCTGCCCGATGAGCCTGAAATTGCTACGCTGAAGATTTACGTTGGTGAGTCTTTGTCGTCAGGGATGGCTGGATTTTTTCCCGCTTTTAACTGTTTTTTATTTTCCGCAATTTCCCATACACATTACCATTGTTGGTTGTTTTCATTCGTTCGGCAAAAGGCGATATGTAAAAAATGTGTATTTTTGAAAGAATACGAAGAATTCTCATAAGCATGTTGTGGAACCTGTGTTTTTAATTAAAAACCTTTTTAAACGGGGTCGTTTGAAAACAGCGTTCTTTTCACCTCTACTTGTCGCCACGTAAATACAACGTTATATGAATCGAGTGGTTTTGATTTTTGCACACTCACCAATTGTCGCGCAGACAAGCGCGCCGAGTCTATTATCGTGCCGATATTCGGCATGGCTGTGCCCATTCACGTGTCCATGATAAAGAACGTGTCACTGACTACCGAGAATGACACGTACCTGCGCATCAACTTGTCGCACCCGGCCAGCGCGACCAGCAAAGACGCCACGGCTTTCCCCCAACCCGAAGCCACCTTCATCAAGGAGCTCACCTATCGGTAGGGTTCAAACGGGATTCCGAACCCCGAAAAGTTTTGGGATTTTGCAGTCCTGATCCCGAAAATTTAAAAGTCAATACCGATCACGGATAAAATTTCCCAAATGACTTTTTTGCACTGCGAAATCTGAACGGAAACCCCCAATTTGCATTCTATACCATATCATTCGCATCCCAAGTGTGTTTTTAGACCTTTTTTTGCGAACAATTAGAGAAAAACCATAAAATACCAGAACTTTGCCGAAAATTCCAACCCTGAGACGCTAATCCCTATCCCGAAAATTTAAAAAACCAATCCTGAGATCCCAACCCCAAAAAGGCGCCACACACACTGGATGTCAACTGAATTTGCGTCATCTAAATTTGAGTGAATTATGTGATTTCAACTTCCCTATCTGATAGAGCATAGTTAATTTTACATAATGACACTTAATTTTCATTGTTTCCGTTAAGTCTGATGCTTTTTATAAATGTTCTGTGTTATTTAGTTGACATTGAGTTGACACGAATTTGCGATGTCAACTAGCGTGTGTGGGCCCAAAGCCAATCCCGATTCCGATCCATTGCATTTATCCACTCCTAATCCCTACAACCCCCCCCCCCACTTCAGGAGTAGCAACATAAAAGAGCCTGGAGAATTGGCGCCGCCGGCGAGCAACTTGCACACGGCTTTCCGCCTCATCAAAGAAATGCAGAAACGTTTCAAGACGCGCGAGGCCGAGGCCAAAGAGAAGGAGGGCGCCGTGCAGCAGGACAAGTTGCAGCTGGCGCAGGTTGGCTATTTTTGTGTCAAATTAGGATTTTTAAAAATCCGGGTCGTTGAAGAAACAACGTTTTTTCAATCCCTGGCTTCGTTAAATAAGATGATCATTTAATTAATTCCATACTGCTCTGAAAATTTGATTATTCCTCAAAATTCGAATAATTTTCAGTTTCTGGTTCAGTGTGTAATAAACATAATGATCTCCAATTGGACATTTTACGATCCAGGGTCGCCCGACCGCCCGCCTCAAGGATCTCTATGTGCGGCCGAATATAATCGCGAAACGAACCAGCGGTACACTTGAGTCGCATTTCAACGGCTTCAGGTACACGTCGTTGCGCGGCGACAAGATCGACGTGCTCTACAACAACATCAGACACGCGTTCTTTCAGCCATGTGACAAAGAGATGATTGTGTTGCTGCACTTCCATTTGAAGGTTTGCGCGCTTAATTTGTCGATTGATTTGGGTGTCTTTTTACTTGGTGCCGTTTAAGCATAAGGTGAAGCTTCATTTAACGGCAGACTTTCATGTGAAACGTTAAAACAAATTTTGTTGAATGACAAGTAAAGTTGACATAACATTCAACCGGTAATTTGAGTGATGATCTGTGACTTATTAGTTGACGCTAGGGATTGCGAGATAAAAACTAATCTAAATTACAGTTGAAACTATTGTTCTCAGGATCCTGTGATGTATGGCAAGAAAAAGTACAAAGATATTCAGTTTTACACAGAAGTGGGAGAAATCACAACAGATTTGGCAAAATATCACCACATGCAGGACCGGGATGATATTTATGCTGAACAGGTAAATAATAACTGTTTATCAGTTCTTTTTTATTTTACTAATTTGGAATAGTAAATATCACAAGAAATATTTTCCAAATAATCCCTTTAAGTCAGCATTGTTGTGAAAAAAATAAAAATGTTGACAACAAAACTGCGACATAAGCACCCATATGAAAACATCGGACTATGTCAATCAGTGTTTTAATAAGTGCTTATTAAATGCCTCAGTGCTTATCAAATTTGCTGCTTCTGAAGAAACCGTTTTGAACCCTTGCATTTTTCAAAATATTCGAAAAAGCGTTTAAATACCAAGCCTATTTTAGAAAAAGTACTTAAATCACCGTATAGATTTTTTACCAATTACCCAGGCCGAGCGAGAGCTGCGACACAAACTGAACCTGGCGTTTCAACAGTTCTGTGAGAAAGTCGAGAAGCAGACCAACGGGCAAGTGGAATTCGACCAGCCCTTCTCCGAGCTAAGCTTTTTGGGCGTTCCGTTCCGCGCTTCTGTGCGCCTGCAGGTACGTGTTGGATTTGTGTGTCTTCGAGGGTCCAAACATGTTTGAAAAACTCTTTCAACAACTTTAACGTTCAAAATCAGTTCCAAAGGTCGTGGATCAAGAATATTTGCGCGTGTATTAGTTGCCGCGAAACTGTTGTCACATGATCCCTGTGTGATGGAGTAGCCTAGAGAACATATTTTTCAAAAAATCATTCTTTGTCACCCTGTTGCCGTACTGGAAGTGAAAAATTTTAATGACCATCAAAAATTCACCTAAATTTACTCATTCAGCGCACGCTAGTTGACACATGAGTCAACTGGTGCCAGTTCCGCAAAATGAGAAGTAAGAAGTGAAATGGCAAAGGCGAAGTAAAAGCGCAAAGGTGAAGTGAAATGACAAGTGAATTGGCAAGTGAAATGGCGAAAGCGAAGAGAAATTACTTTTTTTATTATTTATTTTATTTCGCTTTTGCCAATTCACTTTCCGTTTCACTTGGTCTTTGCGCTTTTACTTCGCATTTGCCATTTCACTTCTCAATTTGCGGAACTGGCCCCTGGTCTGTGTCAATATAGATTTCGGCTTCACGTGTCGCAGAGCTATCTCGAAATCCACATGCGGCAACGTTGAAAAATAAATAATACGGCAGGTGCATTGGGAGATCGTTCTGCTACACCTGTAAAAAAAACGAAATCTGAGTTGAGACAGACCAGTTGACACATGAGCCAACTAGTCTGTGGGCCGCCAATGATGTCACCAAACCATAACATTTCGCAACATTTGCAGCCCACATCGGCGTGCCTCGTCTCGCTGGTGGAATGGCCGCCTTTCGTTGTCACGCTGGACGACGTGGAATTGGTGCATTTTGAGCGCGTCTCGTTCCAGCTCAAAAACTTTGACCTTGTCATCATATTCAAGGACTATCAGCGCAAAACCGAACAGATATTGCAGATTCCCATGGAATCTATCGATGGGATAAAGGATTGGTTAAAGTGGGTTATTTATGAGGTCTGGGCAGGGGTCTCCAAGATTTTGGCCCTCGCGGGGGCTGGATAGATGGCAAATCGCTCCTCCGGGGGGATAGATAGCTGAAAAAAGTTTCTGGGGGGGGCTCGCGGGGGCAAAATATCTAGGCTTTTTCAGTGCATAGAAGGCCGAAAGGGGGAAAAATCGCTAATAATCAGTTAAAAGTGGCCAAAAGTAGGTTTAAAATGGCTAAAAACAGGCATATAACCATGCATATAGCCGGAGAGCACGATTTTGAAGGTGAAAAACCATAAAAAGGTGCAAAAATTAGTGATTTTGAGCAGGGACGTAGCCAGGATTTTTGAGCGGTGGGGGCGGATTGTATACAGAGCCCGGCGAACGGGGGGGGGGGCGGCGCCCCCCCCCCCCCCCTAAAATTTAACCCCTGTGGTAAAGGAATGGCGCCTTGGCGCCAGCGCCATTCGTAGGCGCCACGCTATGGCGCTATTGGCGTTGGCGTTAGCGCCAAATACTGCTGTACGTGTATGTATTTACATACATATACAGCGACGGCGACCCGTTTTGAGCCGTTTTTTTGTCCTAAACTATAGGTATCAAGGAGAAATACTGACCGGCAACGAAATGCGCGCTTGCGCGCAAAATTTTTCCGAACTGCCGACAAAATCGCTTTACGGAAGTGCCATGTTTGGCATATTTTTTTG
>OZ038460.1:14555850-14576523 GCA_964036195.1 Sphaerolaimus hirsutus | reverse complement strand
GTCTCACCCCGGGGAAGGGGGGGCTGCAGCCCCCCCGCCCCCCCCCCCCTGGATACGTCCTTGCGTAAAAGTGAGTATTTTTTGTAAATTTTGCCCCAATATTCACTCAAATCACTAATTTTCATACCGTCTTGCACATTTTCACCTTCAAATTCACCAGTTTAAATGCTTTTTGCCTGTTTCAGCTATTTTTGTCCATCTGTTTTAATATCCCCATTTTTTCCTATTTTGATTTTTTCTCTCCCTTCTTGGCCTTAAAAAGCCCATCTGAAATACGTTTTCTGTACTCCAGTACTTTAAAAAGTATTCGTAAAGGTGGGTACAGGTACTTTTTCAGAATAAACGTAAACGTATTTATCGAGTAAAAGTAAATACCCTCAACAACTATGCGGACCTGTAGCGGTCGCTGTCACCCCTGCTGCCCCTGTCGCCGCCGCCACCGCCGCCCCCGCCCCCGCCGCCGCTGATGCTGCGCTTTTCTAGCCAATCGAAGCCGGTCTCCTCTTGCACTTTGCGGAAGAAGGCAGGGGGGTCCTACGTGGTATGTTTGTCGTTAAAGATTAATAGTGTGTGGCTCCGTAAATTCAGATGGAAAGACGACAAATGCGTATATAACTTATTGAGCTATTGAATTATCAAGATCGAAAAAGATTGGAGTCATATCGTCGAAGTGAAAAGGAATTATGTAAAAACAGGGAGTTTTATTCCCGTAGAAGAAACTGACCCGAATTTCCTTGCAGATGATGTTCCTGTCCTTGATTGCAATGCGGTTCATATTGTCCACGCACTGACGCACGCTCTCGCGGTCGCGAAATTCGACCACACTGTAATATATGCAAGAAGTAAAAGGATGTTAGCTCTACAGTTGGATTTTTAGAGATTAAAAAATAGCAGAATCTCATAACAATTTTTAAGTCATAAAACTCGGAAACCTACAATAAACAAATTTAAAAAGCCTCTAGAAAAAAACGACTCAAAAACTTTTCGAGATAGCCTTTTTTCAATCGATTTTTCAACAACACTAGTCATCCCCCAAAACAAACAACAACAACAACAAAACATACGCCGAGCCCTTTGCTTCCCAGAGACGCTAGTGAGCACTTCCACGTGAGCCACATCACCGGCCTTCTCCTTTAGAATGTCCTTCAGCTCAGGCCACCTGATCTCGTAGGACAGATTCGATATGTAAACGAGTTTGTCGCTGTAATCGCCGCCGCTGCGCCTGTCGCGTTTGCCGCCTGTGCCGCTGCCTGGCGGCAGTCTCAGATACTGTGAAGGGCCCTGGATGATGGAAAATGTCATGCAAAGTGTCAAAAGTCATGTAAAATGCCCTGCAAAATGGCAACTTGCAATATGGCCATTATCCAGGGCATTTTACATGACTTTTGACACTTTACAAGACATTTCCCACCTTCCAGTGCCCTTCACAGTATCCGAGATTGGCACCCGATTCCCTGCGTCGCGACGGGGGTGTGCGCGTCCGCGAACGGGACCTTTTACGCACACCGGAACTGCGCTGGGAGGGCGCGCCGCTGCCCTCGCCGTCGGCGATCCTGTCGCGCTGCTCGGCCGCTTCTGGCATCGCGACGGGTCGATAGATTTGTCGATTGATCGATCGACCTCCCCCCGTTGACACGTAGAATTTTGGAATTGGGCGCGTATGTGAAGTTGGCACACGTCCAAGTTTGTAGTTGGGTACGCTGACGTATTGTTATGTATTGTCCCACGTACACCAGCAATGGCCGCGGAATGCGATTAAGCGACCGAAATGGTCGATAATGGCGGCTGAAACAGTAGTTGACACATGCTTGTTAGCTGGTCAGTGTCAACTGGTCTGTAACTCGACGGTATACAAACAGGTGTATCCAAAAACAGTTTTGGAGAGCTGCCAATTGTACACAATGGGTATCCCTGGAATTTTCTTTTTGTGGAATGTTTATGACTGGAAAACAATATGATGGCTTGAAATTGAACGTATTTTGACTCGACAATACTACAGTAAATCAACAATCAAATACGAAAAAAACGACTCGACCAGTCGCTGCATGTTTCAACGTAACTTATGTCCATAAACGTAACTTATATCCATATTTAGCAAAAGTTTACCGCAACTTATGTCCATAAATGTGACCATACTTTTTTTGTAAGTACGTTTGTGTGAACGGGAACGAGTGTGACCACAACCCAGTGGGCGCCGCTTTCAACATGTCCCTGGTAGAACGGAAGCGACTGCGCAAGTCGCTCAGCTGCTTACTGGATGGGCTGGTCGGGCAGCGGGTTGGTGCAAACTTTTTGTCGATTCATGAATTGTTTCCGATGCGAAATTACTCAATCCTGGGGCGAAATTGCACATCGCTACTCAGTTGCATTGGAGCGATGGTTATTGAAAATCTTTTTCTAACTTTTTTTTGAGTCTTTGCTGCAGCAGAGGTAATACATGTTTGGCGTGGTGTGTTTCGCCAGTGTAAGTATTTTAGATAAATACATAAGTTGACGTGCTTCCAAAAGATAGCAAACCCATTGGAAAACTGTGTTAAAGTGTTTAGATCTTAAACGAAAAAAGTTTTCGAATTTTTAAATCTTTTTTATTACTTTTCAAATTTTCTATTTTTTTCGCATCAAATTGTTGCATTTGCGATATTTTCTGATGAATTTTTGCTATAATTTCATGTTTAACAGCCTCCCAGGCTGTTGCCGCAGAAACATCTGCACATTTTTGTTGTTTGGCATCGTAAGTGGTGCCAGAGGGGCTCATTGAACTTGAAGCCGCTTCTGATGAATGTGTCATGCTAAGAGAAAATGCAATTCAAGTCCTCAACAATTTTAGTAAAAGTATAATATCAAAAATATTTTTCAAAAGTCCCCACAATTCCCACCCCTACAGGTAGTAATAGAGCTGCGCGACAACACGATCGTCGAGGGTAACTTAGAAGCCTCCAACGCCACCATGAACACGCATCTGCGTCAGTGCAAACTTTTCCACAGACACAGCAAAACTGGCGTGCAGTTGGAGCAATTTTATGTCGCCGGCGACAAGATCAGATGTGTGCATTTGCCCGATCACATTGACGCTTTGTCGGTGATTGAGCGGCAGGTGGGAAACATCACTTTTTCAAATGGCACACACTAGTTGACACACTTGTGTCAACTGGTCGTGTCAACTCAGGCTACTGCTCCACGTGTCGCAGAGCGATCTTCCAATGCACTTGCCATGTTTATTTTTCAACAATGCCGCATGCGCATTTGGAGATTGCTCTGCGACACATGAAGCCGAAATCTGATTTGACACAGACCAGTTGACACACGTGTCAAGTAATGTGCGGGTCACCAATAGTTGACGTCAAATATCATATAACTAGCGTTCGTGCAGGTGAGCAGCAGCGACAAATCGTTCTGTCCAACTTCAAGGGAAGACATAAAGGAAGTAAGAAAACAGCAGCGCCGCGCGGCAGAGAAACAAAAACGAGAGGAATGGGCCGAACGGTACAAACAGAGATTGAGATCCGGCACGGACAAGCCGCAGTGATATTTGGTATTGTTGCATTTACATTACATTCCCATATATTCATCATTTTGTGATCAGAAATCTTCACTTTCGCAAAAGTTGCCGCTATGTGAATCAAATAAACTCTCGATCTGAATTATCACTACTTAGAGGATAAAAAATGAACAGTAAATACGTATTTATGATGGCCCGCCTCAACTAATTACTGCTTTCAAAACCAAATTAACGAAATCACGAAATAGTGCCTAGATTCACACAAAATAACTTATACAATGTCCTGATGTATCAGCTTGGAGTAATGCTGAATCTTTGTGGCCAGTGACATGTCCACAAATTTCTCGCCCACTGTGACAGTCATGCCGCCTAGCAGTTTCGGGTCGACCTGCGGATTTTTGCCTCCAGCGTAATCCAAAAAAAATTAAGAAGTGTATAGATTATAGCGTCGCTTGAAAGTAATCGCTCAATGGATACCTATCTGTAATTTTTATGTTTGCTTTTTTGCAGACGTTTATGTGAAATTGAAATTTAGACTTCACTCTTAATCAGGGATTTCTGATCGGAAGGGATTGTATACGGAACCAGGCGAACGGGGGCGGGGCGGCGCCCCGCTCTAACAGTTGGGTCTGTAGTAAAGGAATAAGTCTTGGAGCTGGCGCCAGCTGTAGGCGACGCGCCATGGGAGTATTGATGTTGGCGCCAACGTCTTCTAGTATACATGTACTTTTATACCAAGATATGGCACCATACACCGTTTTGCGTACTTTTGTAATGATGTTTATACTCATCAAAGACAGGAATAAGGAGTGCTGAAGTGCACGTTTGCACGCAATTTTTTTGCAAGTGCCCTGAAAAATCGCTTTACAAAAGTGACATTCGAGGCATTTTTGTCTGGCCCGGAAGGGGGGGGGGCACAGCGAGGGTTCGATCAAAACAAAGCCTACAATATTCAAATGACAACGCTTGTCTAGCCTAAAAACCAACCTAAACAGTATACTCCATTAACAATAACCATAAAACCCACACCTCACCTTATAAGACACCTGCAGCGTCTGGCCAGCCTTCGCAAACGCAGCCAAAGCATCCTGAATTTTCTTGGACATGCCCGCGTCGATCTGCTTGGCGGTGACGACCTGGCAGGCCACCTCGCCCCGGTGCGCCGCCATTATGGTCTCGAATGCGCGGGTGATCGCCGCGAATTTGCCCATGCGGCCGTTTTCGGCGACCACGGCTGGAAGTGGGAGGTTTTTGATTGTGATGAGTGGTGAGCATAGCGGATTTTGGGGTTAGCATTTTAGGGGGGGGGGTCAGCCGGTCAGCACGCGTTAATAACTCGGGAACCGCTTGGCGAAAAATGTTGAAATTTGGATATGTTATGGTTTCAGGTCGGGGCTAGTATCAAGTCCGACGATTTTTATCTACGACCCCCCCTATCTCCGGTCTGGGGGGTCGTAGAAAAAAATCGTCGGACTTGATATTAGCCCCGACCTGAAACCATAACATATCCAAATTTCAACATTTTTCGCCAAGCGGTTCCCGAGTTATTAACGCGTGCTGACCGGCTGACCCCCCCCCCCCCTAAAATGCTAACCCCAAAATCCGCTATGGTGGTGAGGTGCTTGATACTGAACTTTTATTACTGAACTTTACATGACAATTGACACTTTTTACATGACATTTGACACTTTACTTTACACTTTGAAGCAAGGACGTAGCCTGGGCGCCCCTCTTCCCGGGCCGGACCAAAAAATAATTGAATTGAGTGAAATGTAGTGCAAAAAAATCAAACAAATCTTTTGAGTATGTTACATATATTTATAGGGATTTGCTATCTAAACACCTTCCCGATCAAGTCCGGCCCTCTATTTTTTATTTTACTTCTGACGTCCTATCTACAGTTCTAGGACGCGCCAGAAGCTGAAACTTGGGGTAGATATTGGCGCAACCCCCCTCCACTTCGCATGAATTGAAGGGGTCGCGGCGACCCCCTACAGGGTGGGTCGCCGAGTGCAAAAAAAATTTGCAGCTTTTTTAGTGTCCCACACAGGTCCGGCCCCCACTGATTTCTTACACTGCCAGTGCCGTACCTCCAGCTGTGGGAGGGGTATAAATCTAAAATTTTGGGGATGTGTCGTCAACACCCCTCCCCTACTATACACTGGCCAGGTGGATTTTGCGAACTCACCACAGTGTGGGGTGCCACGTTTAAAATTTATTTAAATGTTACTGTCCCACACAAGTCCAGCATCCAATTGAATTTCAAAAAATGGACACTTTTGTGTTGTTTTAACACAAATGTGGTTGACAATGTGAAATAAGCATGAAATATCCTCTAAAAATATCTTATCTGACCTAAAACCGCCCACCACATGAACCCCTCCCCCCAAGTGGGTGACAAAAAAATCACTTTTTACAACTTTCTTATTAGACACTTGAACTGCTGGTTTACAATAATTTATAGGGGAGGGTTAAAGGTTTCACATTTTGTAAAAAACCTTACCTCAAAAATGCCTTCATAAGAAAATTTGCTGGGGGTATGTAAATTGTAAATTTTGCCTATTTTTGTTCTAGCAATGATGTCATTTTTACAATTTGAAATTCACCCCCAGCAAATTTTCTTATGAAGGCGTTTTTGAGGTACGATTTTTTACACAACTTTAGACCTTTAACCCTCCCCTATAAATTATTGTAAACCAGCTGTTCAAGTGTCTAATAAAAAAGTTGTAAAAAGTGATTTTTTTGTGAACCATCTGGGGGAGGGGTTCATGTGGTGGGTGGTTTTGGGTGGGATAAGATATTTTTAGAGGATATTTCATGTTTATGTCACATTATCAAACACTTAAGTGTTCATTTTTTTAGATGCAATTAGGTGCTGGACTTGTGTGAGACTGTAATGTTTGTCCAAATTTTCAGCGCTGCACCCCACACTGTGATGAGTTGCCAAAAACCGCCTGGCCAGTGTATAGTAGGGGAGGGGTGTTGGCGACACATCCTCAAAAATTTTAAATTTATACCCCTCCCACAGCTGGAGATACGGCACCCGCAGTGTAAGAAATCAAGTGGGGGCCGGACCTGTGTGGGACAGTGAAAACGCCGCAAATTTTTTTCACATATACGGCGACCCCCTCTATAGTGAGTCGCCGCTGCCCCATTTATTTATGAGGGGTAGTGGGGGGGTTGCGCCTATATACCACCCAAGTTTTAGTTTTCCACCCCTCCCACAACTGGAGATATGGCCTGCGACGTGAAATAAAAAATAGGCGGCCGGACTTGATCGGGAAGGTGTTTACAATGAACACGCACAGCCTTCCCACACCATAAAGCAAGCGCACCAAAGAAATTTCTCGACGTGTCGCTGTGGCCGAGCTTCTGCAGCACTTGCACGACGGTTTGTTTCTTGGCAGTGCGTTGAATCGACGGGTTCAGCACGTAATCATGAAACGGCTTGTCAGTTTCGAACAGTTTCTGCGGATTGATGGGATAGTAGGCTATTCGACGTAGACTCTCTGGCCATGTAAACCCGCTGGTCATGTAGACCGGGCGGACATGTAGACTAATCCGTAATTAAGTGAAAAACGATAAAGTGAAAATGAAGATACTTTATAAAGTGACAAAAAACATCGAAGATAAACATTTTTGACGTTTTTGGTCACTTTTCACTTTTTAAACTGCTGAACACATTTGAATAAAGTTGCAAGCAGGAGCATAAAAGAAAACGTAAAAATCAGGTATGTGAGCAGCCGTTTTTTAACTTTGACTGGTGCTAAATTTCGGTACAAAAGAGAGACCCATGTCTAGTGTTCACTGAAGACGCCAGCTGGACATGGGATGCTACATTATAATTAATGGTAGAAATGTAACTACTCTCTTTCAAGTTAAATATGATAAGTCATGACATTTCTTTTCATACTTGACCTCACTTAAATGTGTACAGCACTTTAAAAAGTGACAAAAAAGTCGAAATCAGACAGTTCTGACGCTACATGGCCAGCGAGTTAACATGGCCGCCGGCACAGGGTCGATTATTAGCTACGCATAAAAATCCAATACCACAAAAAAACTGTCTGACCTTCACAGCGGCAACTTCCTTCTCGACTGTGTCCAGCCGCTTCTGTTTGGTAGCGGCAGAGTAAAGTGCAGCCGCATATCGACCCTCCACACCGGATACAGTGATCGGGGTCTGAAAAGTTTGGATCTTAAGTTGCGACTAGTGATGGAAAAGCGCCAAAAAAAATGGCGCCAGGCGCCAAGGGCGCCATGGCGCCATTCGGAAAGTGGGCGCCAAGCGCCAGGGGCGCCACAGAAAAAGGGCGCCAGGCGCCAAGGGCGCCATGGCGCCTTTGAGAAAGTGGGCGCCACGGAAAGAGGGCGCCAAGCGCCAAGGGCGCCATGGCGCCATTTGGAAAATAGGGCGCCAGGCGCCAAGGGCGCCAGGATAAAAAAGTGCCTACAACACCATGCGTGTGCTAAAAATGTTTCTCCAGCACCATTGTACGCGCATTCAGATCTTAATTCGCGTTCTCCAGGATGTAATGACCAAAAACAAGGCTAGGAACAAAATTTGTTTGAAATAAATCCACATGACAAATTCAAACGTAATGGAAATTGTCATTTGACAACAATCCATTCATTACAAATAGACCTTTTCAAACAATGTTTCCTAATTGCAACGATTTAAATCCATTTATTTATGATTTTGCAAGTTAGACGGTCCATCATTCTTGTCTTCTGATCCGTCAGACAGATCTGATGAACCGTTGGACGTAAGATTTCCACCCACTCACACCACTCCGTCCATTTTTCTGGCGAATTTAGATCATCCACGGATGCGGCTTTCATTTTTTTTCTGTTTACACAGCACTCACCGTGAAACCTTGCTGGCGCCTTTTTGGCGCCCCTCTAAAGCAGGGCGCCAGGCGCCAAGGGCGCCACGGAAAAAGGGCGCCAAGCGCCAAGGGCGCCATGGCGCCTTTCAGAATGTGGGCGCCAGGCGCCAAAGGGCGCCACAGAAAAAGGGCGCCAAGCGCCAATGGCGCCATTCCATCACTAGTTGCGACTCACTACAGCAAAGGCTCGTTTATAAGTTTTAAAACTATAATTAACCTTGGCCAAAGCCTGGACTGCACCGGAAGTGGACAGCGATCGCTTCTGAAGTGTGAAAAATAAGTATAGTAGGGGAAAAGTGGGCTTTATAAAGCTGGTTTTGTCGTGCGAAGCAAACTCACCAACATTAACGAGGCCATCCCGGAAAACACAGATTTCTTCTAATTTTATTTTAATTTTATTTCTCAAATCCAGATACAAGCGACAATGTACTCGGATTTTATGTGAAGTTGGTATGTTACGCTTATGTGAAGTTGGCAGCTGTCCAAAACAATTATTGGATACACCAGTTTGTACACTGGTGTTAACAATGACAAACCGGCGCGGCATGCTAGTGTGTGGGCAGCCATTAGCGACTATTTCCGATCGTTTGATCGCATTCCGCGGCCATTATCGGTGACACGGACGGAAATCCTGTGTCTTCTACTCTTGTTCTTCCGTACTTTAAAGTATCCAAATAGAAACTTGGACATACGCCAACTACTCATAAGTCTCCCGATCCGCCCGGAATCCTTCCCGGAACTACGCCACACGTAAAAATTCGATCAGGATCAGATTTTCTCATGTGCCAAAATTGTTCATTGTGGTTTTCAAGTCAGGATGTTATCTTTGTGAAACGGGGGGCCGCTAAGTACGAAAGTTCATCTATCAAGTAAGAACGACGTTTGACCCCGAAAATGTGTTGCGTAAAATTTACCGCACACCTGTAATTTCTAAAAACATATTTTGCAAATCAGCGCCATGTACAATCAGCGGAATAAACAGATTCCAACCTTAAAAGATTGTTTTCATGTAATCAGATGTGGGCCGGTGATGTATTTAACTGTGTCCAATATTGTAACTTTACACGAAGTTGTGTATTTTGAGTATTTTGAATATTAGAGTCGGTTACAGAGTGAATGTTGTGCATTGAGACTAATTATGGCAGTAATGGAAGTTGTTTTAGAGCAGGGAAACTTTTCAACCACGCACGAAAATATTATTTTTCTGATAATCTGTTTTTCTAAGACTGATTTTATTATATCCTAGTGCCACTTAGCACGGGTGTGTAATTACCTTTCGAATTCCAAGTTTCAATTTGGATGGTCGGCCTTTTGATGGCTGCCTTTGATCTGCCGCTCTTCCGCTGATCTTTTCTGGCTGCCGACTTATCAGCGTCAACTAATTTGGCAAAATGGGCGACGTGGTCATCGACAAGGAGCGTTTCTACGCGCGGATGGCGAGAATTTTCAAGTTTTGGGTTGAGTTTCTACGTTGACTTTGTAGTGCCATTTTCATTTTGATTCGATTACACCACATTTCCGCAACCATCTGTTCTGTATTTTGGTCCCCACTGCTCGAATAAATTCGCAGGATGAAGGGGACCACCGACTTTTGAACGGGGTCGCCGGTCTCGTGGTGCCGCTTGGAAAATCCGATGGCGCCCCCTACTCAACGAATGCTGCTATTCATGTATGTGCTTTTTTATATTTGGAAGTCTATATTTGTCTATGCTTGTCTATATTTGGAAGTCTGATAAAATGGTGAGTTCTAAATCCCGTTTAGGCACTTTTTCTGGCAATTTGTTGCTTATTAGCGCAAACTTTGCGGTTTACTAATCCACTTGGTTGGAAATTACGGAGCTTTTGTGATGTCGCGCCAAAGAAGTTGCCTTTTAGCAGGACAATACGGAATCTATTTCATTTAGTCCATGTACCAGGAAAAACGGAGGCCAGTTCCGCAGGCTGGGTACAGTTACCATCCCAATGGAAACAGACGCCAACACACGCGCACTCAGTACCGGGAAGGTTTTTTACGTATTGATTCAGATCGACCCGTGCGTACGCACGCAATTACGAATTATTATGCCAATTCTTGTCGGATTGGTTTGCTCTCGGTTTGCCGCGTAGCATATCGCGGAGCGTACTTAGGTCGCGTGCTCATGCGTCGCAGTGCTATTTCGTCGCAGCGGCCATTTGTCTTTGAGGATTTTTGGCTTGGGGAATCATTGGATACATGTGATTCACAAATTTTTTGTCTCATACAATTTACTAGTATTCATGGATTTATTGAGTAAAATGTTTACTCAAAGATGGTATTTATGAAGTATATGTAAAATATGTCTAAATAAATAAATGTAAATTGCCATGGTACTGATATTTTAATCAAAAATTATCAGCGCTGCATGTAATTTCCGGGCATATAAAATGGAGACGTGATGAATTCTGACAATCTGACTGTGAGTCATGCTGGGACTGCGACGAAATGGCACGCGGTGGATCAGCCCGCGCCATACTACCTGGCGGCAAACTAAATCCACACCGTCGGATTATCTTACATTGTCTTTGCGTGAACTTTTTGCGTCTTTAGGGCACAGGCGTGACGTGACGATGAGTGACATTTATTTGTGTGTGTACAGTTGCGGCAGTTTGTGCGTACTGAATTATATGTTATAAATTTTCCCTATTTATATATTTTCAGTGAGTAATTAGTCAATGTTACATAAATAATGTGCATAAATGTACAAACAAATTTCCTGTGCAGATATTTAATTACCAATACTAATTATTTAATTATTTACAAATTACTGCAAAATCCTAGCAGAGTAATACAGTCATGGATGTCATGAATTAAGTATACTCGGCGGACATTACACTTAGTATGGAAACCTACCGTAACACATGAATAATGAACCAAAAATCATACAGTTTTTTAATCATAATATTGCGTTCTTACTATGGAATAATTAATTATGAAATTTATCACAAATTTTTTTCATCACATTATGGTAGGATTCTGCGCATACTTTGCGGTCCGCCGAGTATACACACAACAAAATGCCACAAAGTAAATACACAAATGTCACTCAAGCATGCCTGTACACTAAAGTTCACGTAAAGTCAATATAAGATAATCCTACCAGAAGCGGCCTTGATGCACGCCGCCGCTGACCTCTCAAATGCAAGAGCAATTAAGGCGGAGCAAAAATTAATGCAAATCCCAGTTCCTAAGTGGGCGTGTGCGCTTGGGTCTGGCATTGGGATGGTAACTGGAATACGCCGTTCCGCACCCTGTATTGTGCCATTGTATTGTGTCAAATGCGATGTATAATGTGAAATATGCAGTGTAGCGCAAAACGAAATCTTTACTGCAACTTTATATTTTACATGACATTTGACAAATTTATTCGACATTTTACGTCGACGGAGTTCGTTACTTGTCCAAGGACGACATACCCGTTGACGGCGTAGATATCCGATATCGAGCTATTTTACACAACGAAAAGTCATCCCATTCTTAGTGATGTCGTCTGCAATTTATTTCTTCTTTCCCTCAGACTTGGCTGTTCGGATACGAATTGACCGACACCGTAATTGTTATCACGAAAAAGAAAGTCACTATATTGACAAGCAAGAAAAAATGCGACTTCCTTCAAAGAGTTGTTTCTGACAATCCCCCAAATGACTTGCCCAGTGTCACCTGCCTGCAGCGCGACAAGGTGTGATCATTTTGAATGTTGTAGATGGATGAGAAGTGTAGGGATGGAAAAAGTGTTGTTTTTAACAATCCTGTTTTTTAAACAACGTTAACTCAAACGGTTTTTGAACGCTACAAAATGCTTTTACAAGCTTTTACACTAAAAATGTAATAAAACCAATGAAAACGACTGCCAGTGTTAATGTTTATGTGAAATTGCGCGCTTGCGCGCCAAAAAATGCAAAACGTCTGAATGAGTACAAAAATTTTGGTTGCTGTTTTTTTTTAAAAAAACGGCATCGATGTGTGCGTTTTCTAAAAAAGACGTTAAAAAACTCGGCCATCACTAGAGAAAACACTTTTCTATTTTTAGAGTGACAACGATTCCGCAAACTTCGAGAAAATGATTGAGCAACTAAAAGAGGCTGGTGGCGACGTGGGCGAAGTGCCCAAAGGAAAAGTTACCAGTGATTTTATTGACCTCTGGCGGGGAAAGTTGGAAGAAGCCTCACTTACTGTAGTTGGTTCTTTTGATTTTTATTGTGACTGACATGCTCTTTGTAAATTTGACGTGGCTTTGTCTTTTATTCATGATTTGTCATTCTACCGCTAAGTGCATTTCGAAACAAATTAGCATCTCTGTGGCATAATTTTGCGCAGGATTTATCATATGACTGTGCATAGTTAATAAGTGGAGAAGTAAAAAAAAACTTTAGAAGTTAGATTTTTAGAAGTGAAAGTAAATTTTTTAGTTAGAAGGTAAATTTTAGAAGTTAGATTTCTGAGGTAGATAAGTGAAATGAGAAGTAAAAAAATTACTTCGCTTTTAACGTTTTACTTCTCATTTCACTTCTCACTTTACTTAGCTTTTGCCTGCTCACACGAAATTGGCACCTGTCCAGTCCCTGAATGTAATCACGCACACGTTTACACGTGTCACATTTCCAGAAAGACGTGGCGGCGGCGCTGAGCATCGCCATGGCGCCCAAGGAAGCATCCGAGCTGGACTTGGTGCGCACGGCCGTCAACGCCACCGTCGCCGTGTGGAACAAGTCGCTGCGCAAGCGATTGATTGACATCATCGACAGGGAGTCGGTCAGTTCATGTCATTGGGTTTATAATGCTTTGTGTTGGATTATTGAGTGTGTACGTTTTTACAGTGATTATCATTTCGTAACCTTAAAAAACCCTCCCAAAATTCCCTTCTGACATTATGCCAACAAGTTCTCACCACGCCCAGAAAGTGCGTCACGAGAAACTAGCCGAAGAATGCGAGACGGCGTTCACCGACCGCAAGATCGTGGGCGGCATCAACGTGGACCACCTCGAGTCCTGCTACACGCCCATCATTCAGTCGGGCGAGTCGGTCAGCCTGAAAATGTCCGCGCAAAGCGACCGCAAGCATGCCAACTTCGCCGCGGTCGCCTGGTGCCAATCCCAGACACTGTAAAGTGTCCTGTAAAATGTGAAATGGCATGCAAAGTTTCTAAAGTCGTGTGAAATGCACTGGATAATGGCAAACCAGTTTCTCATTTTGCAGGGCATTTTACATGATTTTTGACACTTTGCATGACATTTGACATTTTACAGGGCATTTTACAGGGTCTGGGACTGCCCCCAGTTCTCTCGGCGGCCGCTATCACGACTACTGTAGTAATCTGGCGCGCACGTTGTTTTTGGAGCCCAGTGATAAGATTACCGCTGTTTACGAGTCGCTGCTGGCTGCAGAGGAAGCTGTGATTGCAGCTTTGAAGCCGGGCACCAAACTTTGTGACGCGTACAAGGTTGTTGCAGTCTTTGTGTTACACTTCATATTTGTCTGAAAGCGTAGCGACTCGTTTTCTCGTCAGGCTGGTTTGGATGTGATGAAATCACAACAAGAATCGTTGATTGGCCAGCTGCCAAAGTCGTTTGGCTTCGCCACTGGAATTAGCTTCCGAGAACCGGCACTTCTGATTGGACCCAACAATGAAGAGGTGACCACTTTGAATTGATAATTGAGCAGAATTAAGTAAATCATGTAACTTAGTGCAAGTTTACATGAACCCGTACCGGCACGCGATTTAATAAAGATCGCAGTACCGTATACGATTTTTTTTATCGATGCAAAAAAATTGTCACATGCCGTGCATGCCAAAATCTAAAAAATTTGCGCGCTGTTTAACATGTGATTTCGAAGAATCTATCGAAGAGTCAATTTGAACAAATTAAAAATTTGAGAAATATCACTCAACTTAAAAATAATTAATGATTTAGAAACTTCCAATTAATAACTTTATCTTAAATAATTAATTGTAAAATCGGGCAGCAATTATTTTTAACCCACCCTAACCAGTACCATTCATTATTCATTCATTCACCCGATTTTGTACCTAAAATACCATCTCAAATTTATCGCAAGAGTCTAAATTCTTCCCTACTACATAAATTCCACCCCCTCACAGAAAGTGCGCGCGAACATGATCTTCGTGGTGCACATGGGCCTGTCGACGGTGTCCAACGGCGACAGCTCGCTCGGCATGCTGCTCAGCGACACGGTGCTGGTGACCGACGACGCGGCCGAGTGCCTCACCGACACTGCGAAGAAGAGGCCCAAGAACCTGGCCGTGCGCCTGCAGCAGGATGAGAGTGCACAGTCCACTGGTGTGGTTGGGTTGGGTATTTCACCAGGTGTTGTTTGATATTGATTGGTGAATGTCACTGTGTAGTTACCGTGCATTGCACTGGCAGCACGCTGAGTGGCTACTCGTTGGTTGGCAGGTTGTTCTTGCTCCACCCAATTGGGAACCAATCAAAGTCAAAATTGCAAGAAAAAAATGCTGCCGCTTTACTTAGGGTTCAAACGAGATCCCGATCATGCTACCTAATCGCAACAATTTTTGGGATTTTGCGGTTCCTATCCTGAAGCCCCTATCCCGATCCCGAAAACTAAAAAAATTCCGATCCTGGTCCGGAAAATTTTCAAATCCCAATCCCGTTGACTTTTATACCCTATTTATGAAAAACCGGAATATCCGAAATTGTGTTCCCTAATCACGATCCCGCCCCAAACTGAAAAAAACAATCCCGGTCCCTACAGTGCGCGCTGAAATTACTGTTTATTTATTTATTTTTGTCTGCGGTGTGGACGCTAGCTGGCGCTCAGGTGCCCTCTGGTCAATGAGCGCCGAGCTCGACCAAGTCCGCCGTTTGAATCCTGGCATCGAGCCAGTTGTATGCGCCACGGAGATAAAAGGGCGCCGTGAGTGCCGTGTTTTTGTCACTTTGCGATTTTCTAGTTTCGTCGTCGATTCTTGGCACAACTCCAAATCTGCCCCGGCCGACAAGATGGGTTGTTCCGGGTAGTTTTTCGCTAGTAGTGGTTACGCACAGAAGGCTAAAATTATGTGCGTTTTCTGTAAAATGTAAGAAAATGCAGAAGTTTAACTCCCATTATAGAGCTCACACACAAAAAAGGCGAGCCTGACCGATTTTTGGGGTTAGCGCTCGCGGGCCTTGAGACCAAAGTGGGCGGAGCTTACGTGGACCGGCGCATGCAAAGCAAAATATCTGCGCGCACTGTAGACCCCAATCTGATACCGATCGCGAAAATTCAAAATCGAATCCCGTCCCGTTTGAATCATCATTTATCTTATTGTCCCCCCTCAGGCGACAACAACAAAGAGAACCAGGAAGCCACTCTACTCGAGGGCCGGTCGCGCCGCTCGGTGCTGCTGACGGACCAGACGCGCAACAAGACCACCAACGAGGACAAGCGGCGCGACAACCAGCGCAAGCTCGCCGCCGAGCTCAACGAGCGCGCCAAGGCCAGGCTCGCCGACAGGCAGTCCGATCAGACGCCGTCCAAGGCGAAGAAATCGAATACGGCTTACAAGTCGGTCAGCGCGCTGCCCGATGAGCCTGAAATTGCTACGCTGAAGATTTACGTGGGTGAGTCTATGTCGTCAGGGATGGTTGGATTTTTTCCCGCTTTTAACCGTTTTTTATTTTCCGCAATTTCACATACACATTACCATTGTTGGTTGTTTTCATTCGTTCGGCAAAAGGCGATATGTAAAAAATGTGTATTTTTGAAAGAATACGAAGAATTCTCATAAGCATGTTGTGGAACCTGTGTTTTTAATTAAAAACCTTTTTAAACGGGGTCGTCTGAAAACAGCGTTTTTTCACCTCTACTTGTCGCCACGTAAATACAACGTTCTATGAATCGAGTGGTTTTGATTTTTGCACACTCACCAATTGTCGCGCAGACAAGCGCGCCGAGTCTATTATCGTGCCGATATTCGGCATGGCTGTGCCCATTCACGTGTCCATGATAAAGAACGTGTCGCTGACTACCGAGAATGACACGTACCTGCGCATCAACTTGTCGCACCCGGCCAGCGCGACCAGCAAAGACGCCACGGCTTTCCCCCAACCCGAAGCCACCTTCATCAAGGAGCTCACCTATCGGTAGGGTTCAAACGGGATTCCGAACCCCGAAAAATTTTGGGATTTTGCAGTCCTGATCCCGAATATAAAAAGTCAATACCGATCACGGATAAAATTTCCCAAATGACCTTTTTGCACTGCGAAATCTGAACGGAAACCCCCAATGTGCATTTTGTACCACTTCATTGGCATCCCAAGTGTGTTTTAGACCTTTTTTGCGAACAATTAGAGAAAAACCATTAAATACCAGAACTTTGCCGAAAATTCCAACCCTGAGACGCTAATCCCGCTCCCGAAAATTAAAAAAAACAATCCCGAGATCCCAACCCCGAAAAGGCGCCACACACACTGGATGTCAACTGAATTTAAGTCATCTAAATTTTAGTGAATTATGTGATTTCAACTTCCCTATCTGATAGAGCATAGTTTATTTTACATAATGACACTTAATTTTCATTGTTTCCGTTAAGTCTGATGCTTTTTATAAATTTTCTGTGTTATTTAGTTGACATTAAGTTGACACGAATTTGCGATGTCAACTAGCGTGTGTGGGCCCAAAGCCAATCCCGATTCCGATCCATTGCATTTATCCACTCCTAATCCCTACAACCCCCCCCCCCACTTCAGGAGTAGCAACATAAAAGAGCCTGGAGAATTGGCGCCGCCGGCGAGCAACTTGCACACGGCTTTCCGCCTCATCAAAGAAATGCAGAAACGCTTCAAGACGCGCGAGGCCGAGGCCAAAGAGAAGGAGGGCGCCGTGCAGCAGGACAAGTTGCAGCTGGCGCAGGTTGGCTATTTTTGTGTCAAATTAGGATTTTTTAAAATCCGGGTCGTTGAAGAAACAAAGTTTTTTTCAATCCTTGGCTTCGTTAAATAATATGATCATTTAATTAATTCCATACTGCTCTGAAAATTTGATTATTCCTCAAAATTCGAATAATTATCAGTTTCTGGTTCAGTGTGTAATAAACATAATGATCTCCAATTGGACATTTTACGATCCAGGGTCGCCCGACCGCCCGCCTCAAGGATCTCTATGTGCGGCCGAATATAATCGCGAAACGAACCAGCGGTACACTTGAGTCGCATTTCAACGGCTTCAGGTACACGTCGTTGCGCGGCGACAAGATCGACGTGCTCTACAACAACATCAGGCACGCCTTCTTCCAGCCGTGTGACAAAGAGATGATTGTGTTGCTGCACTTCCATTTGAAGGTTTGCGCGCATAATTTGTTGATTGATTTGGGTGCCTTTTTATGTGGTGCCGTCTAAAATGACACATAAGGTGAAGCTTCATTTCACGGCATACTTTCATGTGAAACGTTAAAAAATTTGTTGAATGACAAGTAAAGTTGACATAACATTCAACCGGTAATTTGAGTGATGATCTGTGAGATATTAGTTAACGGTAGGGATTGCGAGTTAAAAATTAATCTAAATAACAATTGAATCTGTTTTTTCTCAGGATCCTGTGATGTATGGCAAGAAAAAGTACAAAGATATTCAGTTTTACACAGAAGTGGGAGAAATCACAACAGATTTAGCAAAATATCACCACATGCAGGACCGGGATGATATTTATGCCGAACAGGTAACAAATAACTGTTTAACAGTTCTTTTTTCATTTTACTAATTTGGTGTAGTAAATATGACAAGAAATGTTTCCCAAATAATTCAATGTAAGTCAATATTGTAGTCAAAAAAATGTTGACAGTGAAACTGCTACATAAGCACCCAGGGACGTAGCCAGGATTTTTGAGCGGGGGGGGGGCGGATTGTATACGGGGCCCGGCGAACGGGGGGGGCGGCGCCCCCCCCCCCCCCCCTAAAATTTTGCCTCTGTAGTAGGGGAATGGCGCCATGGCGCTGGCGCCATTCGTAGGCGTGACGCCATGGCGCTGGCGCCATTCGTAGGCGTGACGCCATGGCGCCACTGGCGCTGGCATTAGCGCCAAAACAGCTGTACATGTCTATTTTTTCAGGCATATACAGCGACACGGACTGGAATTAATTGTTTTTTACCGGTTTTGAGGCCGCGGATACGGATCAACTGCGAATATATGTTGTGTGACGGTAAAATGCGCGCTCGCGCGCAAAATTTTTTCTAACTACACAAAAATCGTCTTCTGGAAGTGCCATTTCTGGCACATTTTTCGGCCCGGCCCGGGAAGGGGGGGGCGGCCGCCCCCCCCCTGGCTACGTCCTTGTAAGCACGTTTTGAACCCTTGCATTTTTCAAAATACTCAAAAAAGCTTTTAAATACCAAGCCTATTTTAGAAAAAGAACTTAAATCACCGTATAGATTTTTTACCAATTACCCAGGCCGAGCGAGAGCTGCGACACAAACTGAATCTGGCGTTTCAACAGTTCTGTGAGAAAGTCGAGAAGCAGACCAACGGGCAAGTGGAATTCGACCAGCCCTTCTCGGAGCTCAGCTTTTTGGGTGTTCCGTTCCGCGCATCTGTGCGCCTGCAGGTACGTGTTGGATTTGTGTGTCTTCGAGGGTCCAAACATGTTTGAAAAACTCTTTCAACAATTTCAACTCTTCAAAATCACTTCCCACTTCAAACTCTTCAAAATCACTTCCCAAAGGTCGTGGATCAAGAAAATTTGCGCGTGTATTAGTTGCCGCAAAACTGTTGTCACATGATCCCGGTGTGATGGAGTAGCCTAGAGAACATATTTTTCAAAAAATCATTCTTTGTCACCCTGTTGCCGTACTGGAAGTGAAAAATTCACCTAAATTCACCTCATTCAGCGCACGCTAGTTGACACATGAGGTGCAAGTTCCGCAAAATGAGAAGTGAGGACTGAAATGGCAAAGGCGGAGTAAAAGCGCAAAGTTGAAGTGAAATGACAAGTGAATTGGCAAGTGAAATAGCGAAAGCGAAGAGAAATTACTTTTTATTTTTTTATTTTTACTTCGCTTTTGCCAATTCACTTGCCGTTTCACTTGGTCTTTGCGCTTTTACTTCGCATTTGCCATTTCACTTCTCACTTCTCAATTTGCGGAACTGGCACCTGGTCTGTGTCAATATAGATTTCGGCTTCACGTGTCGCAGAGCTATCTCGAAATCCACATGCGGCAACGTTGAAAAATAAATATACGGCAGGTGCATTGGGAGATCGTTCTGCTACACCTGTAAAAAAACAACGAAATCTGAGTTGAGACAGACCAGTTGACACATGAGTCAACTAGTCTGTGGGCCGCCAATGATGTCACCACACCATAACATTTCGCAACATTTGCAGCCCACATCGGCGTGCCTCGTCTCGCTGGTGGAATGGCCGCCTTTCGTTGTCACGCTGGACGACGTGGAATTGGTGCATTTTGAGCGCGTCTCGTTCCAGCTCAAAAACTTTGACCTTGTCATCATATTCAAGGACTATCAGCGCAAAACCGAACAGATATTGCAGATTCCCATGGAATCTATCGATGGGATAAAGGATTGGTTAAAGTGGGTTTGTTATGGGGTCTGGGTGTCAGTTCGGTTGATGTGAGCTCTGAGCATGGTTCTTGTGAATTTTGACCCCTTCCGGGGGTTTATATAGTTAGTAGTTCGCTCATCCGGAGGGATAGATAGCTGAAACAATTTTTTTTCGGGGTGTTCGCGGGGTGATTTTGAAGGTGAAAAACTATAAAAAGGTATGAAAATTTGTCATTTTGGCCCTGCGCACACTAGTTTTTACACGAAATTTCGGAAACTCATAAATGAGTTTTAAACTTGTTTGAGTTTTCCACAATGAGTCATTTTTATCTCCGTCAACTGTAGTTGACGGCCACCTCATTGTAGGAAACTCAAATGTGTTCTAAGCTAATTTGTGAGTTTTCGAAATTTCGTGTAAAAAATAGTGTGCGCAGGCACTTTGATTAAAAATGGTGTCAAGTTTACTCAAAAATCGCTCCAGATAGATAGCTGGTCGATTTTTTTGGGAGGGATAGCTAAAAGTAGTCGCTAAAAATAGTAGCCAAAAGATTTGCCTCTGGATAGATGGATAGCTGAGCGGCCCCGAGGATAGACAGATAGATAGCTGGAGCATATGAGGGGTAACCCTCCCCCTCCCCTGGCTCCTTCCTTTGGGCCTAATGTCCACCCGTGCGAATTCTAATTAACATTTGACACTTGAGTTACTCTTTTCAGGGTAATTTACAGCCCCGGATTGATTTTGCAACTCAA
>OZ038460.1:14247623-14555650 GCA_964036195.1 Sphaerolaimus hirsutus | reverse complement strand
TAATTAACATTTTACACTTGAGTTACTCTTCTCAGGGTAATTTTCAGCCCCGGATTGATTTGCAACTCAAAACTCAACTGCAACTCGACTGATTTTGGCCACTTAAAATTAGGCACTTACTTTACACGCAGCTCTTGTGAAATCCGCTACACCGGAGGCATGCAGTCGCTGAACTGGGCGAAAATCATGAAAACTATCAACGACGATCCCGAGCACTTTTTCGAAGACGGTGGTTGGAATTTTCTGGCGGTGATTCGGAGGTCACTTACTTTTTAAATAACGGAAAGCATGTGCTATTTAATTATTTCAGATGGGCTGCAAATTGAAACGCTGACGATTTTTCAGCAATTTGTCGATGCGAAAATTGCAAATATTATCAACACTTTCGGGTCCAATGTTGTTCGCGTCGAAAAGTCTAAATTGTCAAAATTGCTCAAAAGCTTCAAATTTCAAAATCAAAACATCAAACATATAACAAACCGCCAGCACACTCAAACAATCAGTCGTAGCGTTCCAAAACCTCGAGAGATTTATATTGAAAAAATATAAGAAAATATATGTCTCACTTATATTTATTTATATTATCTCCGGTTTATCCGGAGAGATTAAATTATATTTATTTTATGAGAAGAAAATATGAAAAAATCTCATATACATTTTTATATATTTTATATTGTTTTCTCTGCATTTTTTCACAGAGATTATATTATATTCTACTTTTGAGTGTTTTTCTGAAGTCATATGTAATGATATTTTCTGAAAAACACTCATTTTTGAACGCAACCACCCCCCCCCTCATCCAGAACGAGGCGGAGCAATCCGAAGACAGCGCGGACGAGGACGACGCCTACCAGCCGTCCGAGTCCGCATCCGCAGCCTCCGCGGACAGCAGCGAGGCGTCCGAGGAGGGCAGTGACGCGGTCAGCGAAGACGACGACCAGAGCGGCTCCGAGTCGCTCGGCTCCGACGAGTCCAGCGGCAAGAGTTGGAGCGAGCTGGAGGAGGACGCTAAGAGGGGTCGGTTTGGGTTGGGTGGATGAGGAGAGTGGGACCTGGATAGGCGGAAACTCCCAGCGCATCTAAGCTCTCAGCGCATCTAAACTTTCAGCGCATTTAGACTCTCAGCGCATCTAAGCCCTCAGCGCATGTAATCTACTCCCACGTAAACTCCCAGCGCATCTATGCACTAGTGATGGAAAAGCGCCAAAAATGGTACCTGCGCCATGGCGCCATTCCATCACTACTATTTATGCACCCTATACGTGGGAGCACAATCAAAGAGCTGGCCACGCCGTGCCACAATTTTGCTTACACAACTTTTAACCCATTTTGCTCACTTTCAACCCTTTCAGTTAGGGAGTTCCATTCTAAAAGTTCACAAGCGCCAAATCCAGAAAAATCGAGTTAAGCGTGGATTTGACCTCCACGTATAGTTTTTCACATTTTAGAAAAAAAATCAGCGTTATAGTCCATTTCGTTCCCGAGATACAGTGGTACCGATTTTCAAAAAAATCGCAGTTTTCACATCGAAAGTGCACATATCCATCTCAGATCCCCTATGAAAAACAGAACTTTCATTTCGTAAGTGCACATATCCATCTCGGACCACCGGAGCTTCATTTAATAAGTGCACATATCCAAAAAATAGTTTCATTTCAAAAATGCACGCGTGCTTCGGCGCGGCCGCGAAGAGCTGGCCGGAATTCCCATACAAAAAAAAGTTTCATTTCCAAAAATGCATACGTGAATTTCCAAATCTATTTTGCACTATAAATCAAATATGCGTGCATATATTGATCTGAAAATTTAGGTAGAGGTACTTTTAGACACGGGCTTTGCAGTGATGTGATTCGTTTTTGCCTTTTGCCGTTAAGAAGTTATTTAACATTTAATTACAAATGTTCAGATTTGTTCCCAATTTTGGGTGACTTACAAAATCTCACATAACTCCCTAAATATTTCCCGGCCAACAAAATTTGTGGTCGCAAAAATTGTAGAGAAATGTCGGATCTATCTGATAAGTGCGGGGCAAGCGTCGTCCCCCAAACATAGCGCCGTCGGGCCAGCGTCAAACTTTAAAATGCGATTTTGAAAAATCGAAAAACTTGGATATATGCATTTTTAGAATGAAACCCTCCAGTTGTCAACTAAATAGTGTGGTGCCGGCCACACGGCAAGTGTGGTCAACCCCCTGCCGCTTAGTTTCTACCCAATGTGCATTCATTTTACAACAAATTTCCAGCCGATCGAGCGCACGGCAGCGACGACGAGGAACAAGCGCGCATGCGCGACAAAAAACGCAAGCACAGTCACCACAGTCCGAAGCACAGTCACCACAGTCCGAAGCACAGTCCGAAGAAAAGTAGTAAGGTGGGACAGCCGCCCAGCAAGAAACACAGGAAGTGAGTGACCCGGTGCGAGACTCTCAATTTGAATGTGATTTGGTGTGGTTGAAAATGGAACTACTGTGCCTGCGCACACTAGTTTTCATGCGAAATTTCGAAAACTCACAAATCTGCTTAGAACGCACCTGAGTTTTCTACCATGAGTTGGCCGTCTACGACAGTTGACGGAGATTCAAAATAACGTTCAGAGCTCATTCTTTAATTTTCGCAATTTTGTGTGAAAACTAGTGTGCGTAGGGCCCTTATTACTCTTCTGTCATTTCTCTACCGCGTTGAATTTCGTTTTTTTAAATGTTTTCTCACACATAAAATTGAAATTGTTCATTTGGTTGTATGTTTGTAGTCTAGCTGTGCCGTCTGTAGATTGACACGCATGTTCCTATTTTTTCCACGCAATCACCATCGCAGTTGTCAGGTGGTTTTAACAAAACACTCAAAAAGCTACCGGAAATCTGTTTTGAGTGGTGACAATGTGGTGCTTTTTGTGGTGTATTTTTCTGCCGAAATTTCGGATAAATGGGAGGACGCGTAAACCGCATTTGTAACAAATTTGGACTTTTTTGAACTCGGTGAGCACCGGCAGTATTTTAGTATCGAAATTTAGGTGTAAAACTACTGTGTACAGTCAGGCTGTCGATTCAGTAGAGGACCGATATTTGCGTTTTAATGAAAAAAGGAACATGCGTGTCAACTAAAGCTCCATATACCGGTTTTGCAGTACGAATGAATTGAACGAGTGTTGCCCGCCACTTGTACGTAATTAGCGAACCCCGTAATAATCACTCATTTGACCATAATGAAAGAAAAACCACAGAGGGATTGGTGCAAATAAAAATATGTAGCTGCTCAGCTGCCTTACAACAGATTGTGCGCAAAAGTTCATATTCCAAAAAATGTAAAAGTCAAGTTAGAGCATTTTGAGATGGCTTCTGGGCCAAACTAAATGCGGTTAAATGCACAATCGCTGACATTTCATGGATCCACAAACATCAGCTTTAAAAACTGCACCCATCAATCAATATACCGGACAGTTTAAAAAAACGAAAAAAGTTTTTTGCCATAGGATATTTTACATACTGCAAATTTGCATGGCTTTTCAGGGAAATAAAACATTATTTGGCATTTTTGTCACCTTGATTGTGGTTATCCTTTTTCTCGTATCGGTTTATCATCACACTGAAAGTGATCGCTTGACAAGAGATACAACGCAAGAGATTCTGGGAGATACAGCACCATCAGAGGTAAACATCCATTTTATACAAATATTTGTGAATATTTACACAAATTACGCCACCGAAAAATGTCTGCACGGGTTGCGATCAGTAATAAAACGCGCCGGGGAAGAGAGCGCCATGGCGGTGGTGCACTGATACGCACATCTGCCCGCTACGCACATTTGCCCGTTTTTTTCACTTGACACTTGCAAGTGATTTTCAGATATGAGTGAAGTGAAAAAAGTTCACTAATGTCATTGCGCGACTTTTTTCACTTTACTCATCTGAAAATCACTTGAAAAAGTGTCAAGTGACAAAAACGAGCAAATGTGCGTAACGGGCAGATGTGCGTATCAGGCCTGCCCCGCCATGGCACCTGTTAAAACATGGCACTGGACACCAAGAAGTCCCAAAAAATTGCGCCGTGGTGCGGTGCCCTGTAATAAACCCACTGCCGCAGTGACATTCCGTTGATTATTACTACGGTATTTACTTGCAGTATGTCTGCGCCAGTCCCGCAAGTATATATTACTTTTCACTCTTTATCTTTACTTTTAACTAGGGATTGCCAACCCAGCGGGAAAAAAATACCCTGAAGGAAGCATACCTAGTCAAATACTGATTTGTCTGATAGCTTTAAAGGAATGTTACCATTTTTGTAAATACTATATTTATTCTAAGAACGGCAAAGGTACGTCCGATAGATACTGCATGCGCCTCCGATGACCCTGCACCATAGGGGATTTTGGGGGTAGCATTTTAGGGGGGGAGGGTCCGCCCACGAGCACGTGTTTATAACTCGGGAACGGCTTGGTGGAAAATGTTAAAATTTGGATATACCATACCCCCCTCCCTTGAAATACCCCCCCCTCGTTTGACCCCCTCCCCTCTCGAGACCACTATGAAACAATCACTCCCCTTCGAAATACCCCCCCAGATTGAGTGTAAAGAGAACGTACATGACAAATACTGCAGTTTGTGTTCTGCGTAGTGCAGAACACACGTTAACACACTGTCGGAATCACGTTAGAACAGTGTTTATACCATCTACGTATAATACTAATATTAGTCTACAGGAGTCTATACATGTCAGTTATTGATGCATTTTTCTACCCCAGCGCACATCACAAACAACGATTTTGTACTAGGATTTCACAAAAATTTCTGAACGAAAACGGAACGGAAAACGGAAAGAATTTTGCCTGCGGAAAAGCGGAAACGGAAACAAAATTTGCACTTGCCGGAAAACGGAAAAAAATTTGCCTGCGGAAAGCGGAAACGGAAAACGGAAATTTGACACCTCACCTGTGACCAGTTTGCTGTGGCAAAGTGTACTGTGTCAAGCTGTGCTGTGACGAATTGTCCCGATGCCCTTGCGGAACCGGCACCACATGACACATTGCATGGGGTTTTATGATGGGGTCAGGCCAGATTATAAACTTCACATTTTTTCTAGAAATTTTAACAGGTCACAAGTCTAATGTTGGTTCTATACCTAGGTAAATAGGTATTATTTCGGAGGTGCCTCAAGAGTCCTCAATCATTTTTCATATTGTTTGATTGCACAATTTTGCAGGAAAAACGGCAGGATGTCAATGTGGTGATTTTATACTGGACAACATTTTTTGGGACGTGAGTTTTGGTATTGGAATATGGGTATTTTTGGAAAATGTGAATGTAAATACCTTTTCCAGGTTTTGAGTATTTACCTGTATTTCTTCTAATAGGCACTATTCTAAGGCACTTCTAAGCACTATTATATTTTTCATCAACTTTTTATGTGCTGTTCTATTAGAGGTGTTGTTCTATTGAAGGCTGCCATTTATATTTGATCACCAACTTTTTCACAAATTTTTCATTTGAACATACTTAGTATTTTTTTATGAAACATGAGTAACATTTTTATATCAGGGCATCAATTCAAACAAAGCCAAATGTAAAGACAAACCCTTTATCATAGTTCTGAACACCATGGATGTTCTATTGGAGACTGCCATCCTACTTTTTGTGGTTGTAAACATGTGTCAAAACCTGCAGTTCTATTGGAGGTGCCCTTCTATTGGAGGTATGCCATTCTATTTGAAGGAATACTTTATAGGCGTAAAATACTTTTTAAATACAATGAAGAATGCGAGATAATTGTAGGTCATACAGTAAGTATTTATCTGGTATACTCAGCGGACCGCATGGTATGCATTTTTCTAAAGGAAACACTCCATCATGACGTCATCATTAACAAATTAAAAACAATTCCAGCAAAAAAGAAAAAAAACATTTTGGAAAAAACATTCCTCGTTTGTACGCAGATCCGCCTTTTTCTTTTTTAAATATTTTTTATTTTGTGAAAGTGCATACATAAGTATTCAGCTCGGGCGTTATCGACCAAGACGTAAATAATTTTGGGCGCATACTTTGCGGTCCGCCGAGTATACAAGTTGACTAAAGACTAGTAAGTATTGTTACCTATTCACAAATTTACTTGCTAAAGGTCGGGGGGTTAGCGGGGGTTCAATACCGTATAGCCTCGGATAAGTCCGCTCCCCCTCGAAACTTCCTTCGAATAACTCCCCCGTGTTAGCTGACTGAGGAAAAAATAACTCCCCTTGATCATCCCCGGTTAACTCTCCCCCTTTATTGCTGGTAAATACGTATATACTCGGAGGACTTAATGCCGTACATTTTTCCCGAGGAAACACTCCATCGGTGCGAAACGTCATGAAATTTAACCGCTCTCCAACTCGTTCCAGTGTGAAATACAGAGATACGTTCTGGTGAATGCGGAGATTCGGAACGAAATATTTCCTGATTCTAAAGGCCACTTTCTAAATGTTTTGCAGAACGGCGTGATAGCCTGTTATAAGTTCTGCCGAGGATATTTTAAGATTTCTGGCACCCGGAAACGCGAAATACTTATTTGAAATACTAGGGTCGGCCGGCATACAGACAAATCTTTTATTTTTGTAATTGGTCGGTCCTAAAAGTTTTCAGTTTGACGTAGATATTTGATTTTTTATAAAAATGGTACATAAATATTAGCAATTGGTAGAGTATCGTGTCTGCCGAGTATAGGTATGTATCAAAACGCTGTAAATAAACATTTATGTGTATTTACATTAGAAAGGATGCATTCCTTTGCAGCTGGTGTTCACTAGTAGTGATGTAAAAGCGCCATGGCGCTGGCGCCTGGCGCTCGTGCCAAAGCAAAAAGCGCCATGGCGCCATGCCACGGCGCCATGCCCACGAAAAGCGCCATGGCGCTTTTGGCGCTTGGCGCTATTTTTGACCGGCGCCAGCAACAAAATACCTGGCGCTGGCGCTTGGCGCTAGCGCCAAAGCAAAAAGCGCCATGGCGCTTCTGGCGCTTGGCGCCATTTTCCTCTGGCGCCATTGGCGCTTGGCGCTAGGGGTCAGAAGGCGCCATGGCGCAAGTTCTGGCGCTTTTTACATCAGTATTCACTAGCTTTGATTCCATTGCATAAAATATGAATTCATGTATGAACATAAGCCCGTTCATACAACACATTGACCATGCATTTTACTTAATATTCTAACGAGAAAAAAACTCCTCCCTTCGAATAAGCCCCCCCCCCCTCAAAAAATGATGATGAAAAAATAACATCCTGGAGGAGACTTATTCGAGGATATACAGTATATTCGTTTTTCAAGGTGTAGAAGGAAGAAAAGTAAAAAAGTAGGTGAAAAATAAATAAAAATAGGTGTATAAGCACTAGTACAAAAAATAGCTTAAAATGGGCAAAAAAGACATGAAATACTGATTTTGAAAATGAAAATTTACAAAAGATATGAATTAGAGATGTTGTGCAAAAATTTAGTGAAATTTCCCAAAAATCGTTCCAGATAGCTAGGTAGCTGGCCGATTTGAGGAGGGGGGGGGGGTGTTCAGGGGTATAGATATTAGCTGAGCGGCCTCTGGGATAGATAAATTGCTGGGCGGTTTTGGGGGGGGGGAGTTTAACCCCCTCCCAACCCGCTCCGTTTCCTACCCCTGCCGCAGAGTTTATATGGGGGTATGTGTAGCTACACACTTTTTGAATGAAACTGTTCAATTGTCGACCCCCCATGTTCAGACCATTCTCGAACATGTTTGAATCAGAAGCCAAGCAGTGGTGCCCCTGGAACTTGGCGAGGTGCCAATTCACGGGTAACCGAAGTGTGCAGCGCGTTGCCCATGCACTGCTCTTCCACGACAGGAATATGGATCTAAACAATCTGCCTAATAAGACTGGTGCCAGTCCCGCACCCTGTAAAGTGTAAAGTCAAGTGTCAAATGTCATGTAAAAGTAATTCACAGTTGTCAATTGTCAGGGACGTACACTCCGGGAAAAATGTCTTTATGTTCCTGGAAGGTAGGGTTGGAAATTTCAAAGTTTTCGGGTTCGGGTATCGGGTCCTAAAAATTTCGGGTCGGGTATCTGGGTACAGTTCCAAATCTTTTGCAGGTATCGGGTTCAGGTTCGGGTATTGAGGTTGGGTATCGGGTCGGGTTTTCAGGTTAAAATGTCGGGTTTCGGGTAATAAAATCATCTGGTATTGAATTGAACGACAAAAATACAGCTTGGTGTAGTGTATCTATCACAAGGTGTATAACTAAGTGCAAACTGCAAATACACATGGAGATGCAGCAGTTTTTCAAAAAAATATTCTTGCAAAAAAGTATGACCATTGAATTGTGATTTAAACATAGCTCCAGTTGTTGTGTGTACCACCACACCATGCTGGCTGAGGTTCCTGAAAGTAGTGAAACATTTTTGGTGGATTCAGATTGGCCAACAATGTTATCTCAACAGCTTGGGAAATAACTGCTGAAGCCACTGCACTGTGAACCTAACGGAAATGTGTTCAATGATTGAAACAGAAGAAACAGAACACAGAAATCAATGATTCTTGGTACTCATTTCCAGTTGTAGCAACTGAGCTTAATGGATCTGTGTTTTTTTTTGGGAGAGTGAGTGATGATTACACCTGTTGGGGCATAGTGTCATGCAATGGCTGCTGAAGCACCAAGAATGATGTAACATTTTTTCAGGTTTCATTTTGGTCCACAGTTTTTGCCTCAGTATGTTTGGGTAAAAACCAGTGGCAAACTAGAATACCTATATATAAATACTAAACCCAACAAAAAATCAACAGTGCTTGAAATATATTGGTTAATGGTGGCAGTATTCCAGTAACCGTCACAGGATGCGAATAAATCAACTGTTGGCACACTCAGGATATGAATTCTCATGACAAAACAGTTGCAAACTTAACTCTGGACATTCTGTAGTTGAGCAAACAATTTTTTATAAGTCACTCTGGCACTGTGCCTTGCAGAACCACCTCACTGAACCAGTGCAACTGAACACACTTAGAGGAGAAAACTGGAATCAAGTACACCCAGATATCTGGCAGCCATTTTGGCCAACGAAGAAGCAGTTATCTGAATTGCATTCAATTGAATAATATTTTTCAAATGTGAATGAAAACATGCAGTACATTTTAAATTCAGATCTGAATTAATTGAAACAAACCAATAAGAAGTGTTTACCAAACAACTGGAAGCTGTATTGGCAATGCTTCCAAACTGCTTGAAAAATTGAACTGTGGAACAATTTTGCGGGTATTTTCGGGTATTGAGTGCAGGTTCAGGCATTGAGGTCGGGTATCGGGTTCGGGTAGTAGAGTTGGGTTCGGGTATTGGGTTCGGATCGGGTCGGGTCGGGTTCCCAACCCTACTGGAGGGGAGTAAATTTTTTGATGCCATCCTATATGAAATCTGGCAACTGTTTGCGTATACCTGGTATACCACGTCCTAAACTAAGGTGCCTTTGTGCAGCACATCAGTTTTGAGCGCATTCCATGCATCGCTGCTTTTTGGTGGCTGTTATAAAGTCAAAATTTGCATGGAAAAAATTTTTTCACACAAACCTTGAAAAATTTGTAACAAAAGTTGTCTTACCCGGTGTTTTTCAGTTCTCACCGGGAAGGGGGGGGCTACTCACCCCCTGGGTACGTCCTTGTCGATTATCATGCAATGTGTCAAAAGTTCAGCAAATCTTTTTTATATTTTAATTGACATTTTACATGGCATTTGACACTTAATTTTTCGCTTTACATGGTGCTGAACTGCCTTCTGGTCGCCACGCTGACCAGATCTATGTTTATAACAATTATGAGAGTCCAGCACACAGTATAACTCAACCAGTAAGTAATTTGCATTTTCCAATTTTGTTGCCCAATGCAAATGCGCCATATCATTGAAAGCTACCATTGTATTTTTCTCCATTTTTCAAACACATTTTTCATTTGAAGGTAAATAGGTAGTTTTTTAATCAAACTTGAGCAAAATATGAATATCAGTGCATCAAGTTGAAATTGATAAACGTTTGAATGCTTTGCTCTCCGTCCAGACTGATAGTGACCATTTTTTATTTTGGGGGGGGTCTTGGCACTCTTCCAACGTAGGTAACATCTAACTGTCACCTACATATTGGAGGCAGAGATGTTCAAACTTTGAACTTCAAAGTACTGAACATTTTTCAAAGTATTTACCTAAATGTAAAGTATTTTTTTTTTACTCATCGCTGAGTATAGAAAACTTAAAGTAAATTTTTTTACTTTTACTCATGAGTACATGTGAGTAAAATACTCTTTCCTGGAAAATGTAAAAGTGAGTATGTGAGTATTGTGAGGAATTTTCGACCAATTTTTCACTGAAAATCACCTCAAAATTTGCATACTTCTTTTGCCCATTTTAAGTTTCAAATTCACTAGTTCATTTTTATGCCAATTTCCAGCTATTTTAGCTTATATACCAAATGTTGACTACTTTTCCATCATTTTAGTTTTTTTCTTTTTTCCCCTTCTATGCCATAGAAAAGTCAATATACGTTTGCTGTACTCGAGTACTTTATAAAATTACACGGACTTTCTATCAGAATAAATGTAAATGTAGTTATTACTCGTACACATTACTTGAGTATAAATATTTTTGAGTAAACGTAAATACATTTTAACAACTATGATTGCAGGCTGCCGCTTTATCACTTCACGTGTAACAAAATGCCAAAACAACTCCTTTTATTTGAGAAATCTATTAGAAATCAAGAAATATGATACCTATTTTATTTTGTCAATAGTGCTATGTAAGTTGTCAAAAAATTCATAGAAATTAAATTCCTATGACAGACCGATCATATAAAGAAATCACTGGAGAACTTCTTCAATTGGACGCTGACTTATCGCCTTGACAGTGACATCTTTGGGCCATACTTCAGATATGAAAATCTCACTGCGAATGAAACCAGTTCAAGAAATGTCTCGCGTGAATTGAGTGAGATTTTGCAGAGGAAAAGCAAGCCAGTGGCCTGGTGCCACTCCCAGACCCTGTTACAGACCCTGTAAAATGTGAAGTACCCTGTACAATGTGAAGTGTAAAATACCATGTAAAATGTCATGTGCCATGTAAAAGATCCTGTAAAATGTCATGTGTCATGTAAAAGACAATGTAAAGTGTCAAATGGCATGTAACTAGCTCTGTAATGTGTCATGTGTTATGTCATGTAATCTTATTTTATCGTATCCAAATCCAATGTTTTTGTATCCAACTTACTTACTTTTGACATAATATATGGATTCAAAAGCATAAGATTTGGATACACATGACACATTACAGGGTCTTTTACATGACATTTCACATTTTCCAGGGTTGTTTACATGACACATGACATTTTACAGAATCTTTTACACTTACAGGGTCTTGTACTGGGTCTGGGAGTGCCCCCTGGATTGTGAGCAATTGCGACGCTAGCAGCAAGAGGGAAATGTATGTGAAGGAGTTGGCGCGGTTAGTCAGTGTAGTTTATGGTGCGTATTTACGTTTACTCTGAAATGTGCGTGAAAATGTGTACAGCGTACAATGCATGGGTACAATGTTTATATTTTCATAAGTACCTCAGAGTATTTCAGAGAATTCAAGGGATAATAAAAATCAAAAAAGTGACTGTATAAGTGTGCATTTGTCATGAATTTTCACTCAACTACTTTTTACTCAACCAATTTTCCAAATCTGGCTCGATGCCAAGTTTTACCGATCTCACACTTGCACGTTTGATTGAGCGTCAAATTAAAGCAACGGAAAATCGACTACAAATTGAATCGCAACCACACAATGGTGAATCCACCGGAATGGAATTCACGGGTGTACGTCACGTCAACTTAGTTAGTTAATTAGCGAATGGCGCCTTTATCAACGCAGTAGATTAGTTGGATGTCTAATTTACACCAAGGGGCCCGAAGTTTTTTTGAAGAGTTTTTATTTAGGCGAAATTTTTAGACTCGGGATTCACACATCAGAAAGGTATAGCAATGGAAACAACTGAGAGCGAGTTCAAAACCAGCGGCACAAAACTTTCAAAAAACTGGAAACAAAGTAATTCGACTGAATCGACCCCTATTCTAGGTAACGGTAAGCTTTTAAATGCATCAACATAATACAAATCCAGACTGGCTTCCACATACCACGAGAAAATGACCCACCAACGATTTGATAGCCACATGGAATTTCAATTCAGGCATACCTAAATTATTCATGGCGTCAGTTTTACGGATATGTCGATCAAAAACACAAAGAATTCACACGGAACGAGCATGAGAAAAATTGGAGAGAAAAGGAAAAATGCTATAAAAACGGACTTTAGCGTGAAAAAATGGCGGGCGATTTAAAATTATTAGGCGAACTCAACGGAGAATCCAAATCCACCACCACACACGGGAAAACACACGGCGATAGTAGAAGCGAATAAACCAGCGAACAATAATCCCATTAGCAAAAAGAGCACGTAATAAACGAACACAACATTGATATCCAAAGTGTAAGAAGCACATGTATTTTTGATGCACAATGATAAAATGTTGTAAAGAGGATGATCCTTAAAGAGGATAAGATTAGGATACCGGTAAGGCGAATGAAACTTAATTCCCACTGACTGTCAAGGAAATTATGAAAACTACAGTACCTTTATAAAGAACCCTAACGGAAATTCCAAAATGATAAAAAATAAAATAAAATCGAATCACCTTTCAAAAATCAAAAACTATCAAAAATACTTAGAAATGAGCGGCGTTATTATTTCATCTCTTAGCTAACAAAGATCGGTCAAAATTTGCATAAAATTCCTACATATCCAAATGCCAACCTATCAGTTTAAGGAAAAGGAAGAATGCATTTTAGAACGAACTGGGATTAGGTAAATAAAACTTATGATGTTGCCAAAACAAATTGAAAAAATGATAAAAATAAAGAATCGAGTTTTACCTATTTTCTACAAAAACTTGGAGCTTAAAAAAAATGAAATTGAAAAAAGAACTCAAATGTAAATACGGAAGGTTGCATTATGATTGGCAACTTAACAATTCGAACTTTTTATTCAGTAAAAACTCAAATGCATGTCCAGATTGCATTCTTATAGAAAAAAAGACTCAATTAAAATTAAGTGAATCCACTGCCACATGCCGAAATGCAACAGCCATTAATGACCCAAGACACTTTTCTTCTTAAAACCCTTCTCGCTGCTACCACTCATCTGCTACCAGAATAGGTAACTTAACCATGACTGTCAATCCCATGCGCACTGTACAAGACCACACCCCCGAAACAACCGAACTTTCAATTTAGAGCAAAAATGAGTACACTTGTCACTGTATGGGTGCTTGTTTCGATGAGATCGGCGGACTGGGCTGCTCTCACAGCAAGCCAAAGGAGTAGGCATTTAAACATGGGATCATGTTTGTTGAGTTAAACTCAATTCTTTTAATTGCCTCTCATCTCAACACCAATCATCACTGCACCAACTATATTTCAGTGTACTCAGTATAATCGTATTGGAATCACTTTTGTCTCTCACCCGGAATTGTACAGTTCACACTAGACCTACAGCCATGGTGTCAACATTTCAAATTTTGCAGCAAAAGTTACAAATACTACATGTCCTCAGTCACCACTGACCATTTACGCACCACAGCATGAAACAACAGCGTCACTTTCTTTCTAGCTAATAAATTAAAGTAAAACTACACTCTCTTATTTTTATGCGATCTAGACTGCATGCAAAAAAATCATTTTTTAGCGAACTAAATAAATTTTTTGCCACATCATTTTTCAAAATGCTTCCATACCCATTCAAATACTTCCGGGTTGATATAAAAAAATTAAAATACATGTTTAACTACATCACAGACAACATTGACAGATCCTCAATACCTCCATTTTGTCCTTCCTTTGCCAAAATGACACATGACACAAAAGTGGGGCACCGGAAAAACTAAAAAACTCTGCCAACGTAGCACCACCGTGTAGACGTAGACACCACTCGTACGTACGTACACGCCAATGCCACGTTCGCCCACCGAATCACCCAAAACCAACGTTGAAGTAGTGCTGGAATGTTTAAAAACTAAAAGCTCGGAAGTGTAAACAAATATCAACATAAATTCACTAGGTGAACACATATAAAATTTTAATTTAAATTTTCAGCATTTTACAAATTTTTGGACACCCAATTTTACTCACAAACTCATACATCTTCATTTTTTCTTAGAATGCAGGCATAACCCACTAGGTAGTCATTAAAAATCAGCGGAACACTGCAGAAGTTATTATAGGTCAAACTAGCAGTTTGCTTGAACTTGGTTGGTTTGTTGGTTATTGTAGTTGAAACTAGCCCTTTGGCGCCATCATATTGACCATCACTATGTAGGACTAAAAAATATTGAAGTTAATCATTGCAACCAAATAAAATGTCAGCACTTTTTTCCAGCCACATTGACGTTGACATTCATGGGAAATGTGGCCCGCAGCGCCGTACCATAGACAATGATGAAGCCAAAGCAATGTTGAAGAATGATTACTACTTCTACTTGGCCTTTGAAAATAGCATTTGCTTAGATTATATTACAGAGAAATTTGGTAAAATTGTAAATTTTGTGGTGCCAGTTGTGCTGCACGGTAAGTAAGATTGGTGTTTGTTTCCTACAATCTTTTTTGATACATGGCGCCTATGGTCAGGGACGTATCCAGGATTTTTGAGCGGGGGGGGGGCTGCTTGTTTACGGAGGCCGGCAAACCGGGGGGAGGGCTCAGCCCCCCATCGAAATTTTGCCTTCACAGTGACGGAATGGCGCCATGGCGCTGGCGCCATTGATAGGCGCCACGCCATGGCGCTATTGGCGCTGGCGCCAGCGCCAGAAGCAGCTGTATATGTATGTACATACACGCTCATACACAGCCACAGGCACACAATTTCATGGATTAGTTGTCATGAATTTTCACCCGACTACTTTTTACTCAACCAAATTCTACTATGGCACACTGCCAAGTTTTACCGATCTCACACCTACTCGTTGGATGAGCGTCAAAGTAAGGCAACGGAAAAACGACTACCGATTTAATTCGCAACGCACAATGGTGAATCCACCGGAGTGAATTCACAGGTGTACGCTACGTCAATTAGGTTAGCATTTAGTGAATGGCGTTTTTATCAACGCGCTAGAAATTAGTTGAATGTCTAATTTACACCAAGGGGTCCGAAGTTTTTTAGAAGAGTTTTTATTTTAGGCGATTTTAGTCTCAGAATTCACACATTCAAGTAGAACACAGGGAACAAACTGAGAGCGAGTTTCTAACCAGCGGCACAAAACTTTCGAAATACTCCAAGAAATAAAACCAAAGCAATTTGACTGAATCGACCCCTACTCTAAATTACGGTACGCTTTTATACGCAACAACATAAGCCAAGTCCAGACAGCACTTCCACATACCACGAGAAGCATGCTTACAGCAGATATGACAGACACGCAGAATTTGAAAATGGGCATACCTAAAATTATTCACGGCGTCAGTTTGCAGGATATGTCGATCAAGGCACACAAAAACACAAAGAATTCACGCACAAAAAAAATGGATGGGAACGAAAATAGAAAAATGAACGAATGCGAGAAGAATGGAGAGAAAAGGAAAAACACAAGAGATACTGTAAAAACAAGTTTTAGCGCGAAAAAATGGCGGGCGATTCAAAAATTATTCAGCGAACTCTACCGAAAATCCAAAACCACCACCACGAACGGGGAAACACACAGCGATAAGCGAAACGAATAGACAGGCGAACAATAATCCCATCAGCAAAAAGAGCGTATAGTAAACGAACACAACGTTGATATCCAAAACATAAGACGCACACATATTATTAATGCACAATGACAAAATGTCGTAGGGGGGATAATCCATAATGAGATTAGGATACCGGTAAGGCGAACGGAATTAACTTTCACACTGACTGTCAAGGAAAACAAAAATTACGGTACCATTTTAAAGACGCTGAACGGAAATTCCACTAAAGTGATAAACTACATATTCAAATCAAATCACCTTTACACTTATCAAAATATTTGGGAAAAACAGAAAAAACTAAGCGGCTTACTATTTCATCTCTTTGTATACTAAAGATCAATCACGAAATTTGCATAAATTCCTAAATATCCAAATGTCAAGCTATCAGTTTAGGAAAAGGAAATACTCAAAAACGATCTAGGATTAGGTAGATAAAAAATAGCGAAGTTGCAAAACTAAGAAAAGTCAGATAAAAATTAACATAGTCGAGTTTTACCTATTCCCTGCCAAACCTAAAGTTGAAATAAATGTGAAATCGGTATGATGCAAAATACGAACGCAAATGATTGGCAACCAGAAACTTGACAATTTCAATCTTTTAAAACTCAAATGCATGTTTAGATCGCATGATTTTAGCAATTCGAAACTGAACAAAATACTTAAGTGAATCCACTGCCACATGCTGAAACGCAACAGCCACTAACCATCGAAGACACTTATCTCTAGAAAATGACCACTTTCGCTGCTACACCACTCATTCTGCTACCAGAATTATAATTAGTTAACCATGACTTTTGGTCCCATACGCACTGCACAAAAACCACACCCCAAAATAACCGAACTGTTCAATCTAATCAAAAAAATAAGTACACTTGTCACTGTATGGGTGCTTGTTTCGATGAGATCGGCGGACTGGGCTGCTCTCACAGCAAGCCAAGGGAGTAGGCATTTAAACATGAAATCATGTTTGTCGAGTTAGACTCAATTCTTTTAATTACCTCTCATCTCAACACCAATCATCACCGCACCACTATATTTCAGTGTACTTTTGTAAAATCGCTTGAAAATCAACTTTTGTCTTTCAACCGGAAATGCAGAAATGTACAGTGCATACTAGACCAATAGCCACAGCCTTTACCTCCAAAATTGCAGCGAAAGTTAAAGTCAAATATCAACCTATGTGTCCTCAGTCATCACTGACCATTCACGCAATATGACACGTAACAACAGTGTCACTCCTTTTTCACTTAGAGAAAAAATCAAACTTTATTATGCAATCTAAACCGCAGGTAAAAATTATTCTTCTAGTCAACTTGCCACAAAAATTGTTGCCATCTCACTTGTCACACTTAATTGCTCCAAAAAATACTTTCTAGTAGATAAAAAAATATAAAAAATTGAAAAAACACCTATTTACATCACAGCGTCAACTTTGTGTCAGATCCTCAATACCTCCAATCCTTTCCTTGGCCAAATGGACACACAAAACACAATGGGGCACCAGAAAAACGGAAATATACGTTGCGTTGCCAGTGTAGCGCAGCAACGTCGCCAAAAACGTCAACGCCACGTTCGCCCACCGAATCGCCCAACGTCAAAGTAGAACTGAAATGTTTTGATCACTGTAAGCTCGGAAGTGTAAACAACCCTCTACATAAATTCACTAGTTGAACGGTATATACATTTACGTTTAAAATTTTTTTAGAATTTCAAAATTTTTGACGTCCACTTTTACTCACATAGTGTCACCGGTGATAATTATGTATTGGAGCGGAGGGACGCTCGCCAGCGCGCGAAATTTTTGCACCGAGGATGAAAAATGTATAGGAAAAGTTGTATTTTCCGGTATTTTTAGGTCTCACCCCGGGAGCGGGGGGGGGGGGCTGCAGGCCTGGGGGTCCCGTGGATACGTTCTTGCCTATGGTCATTCACGATGGCTAGCCCTTTGGAAAAACGTGTTCAATTTTTTAGTATTTTTCTACGAAAATGACTTGTCGAATTTCGTCACAGTAATCGCATATAAAGAAATACAGCAAATAGTTGCATTCATTCCTGTACAGGTGCACTTTACCAGGATTCACTGGTGCCGAGGGACTCGTTCATAGCTGCAGATGATTTCAAATCACCAAAACATTTGGCTGACTATCTGAAGAGTCTCATCTCAAACTCCAGTGCCTACTTGAGCTATTTTCAATGGAGACACGAATTTAAAATCCAGGATGCAGTACCAGCTGGGGTTAAATATTCTTCTAATTGAAATACAGCATAATAAAGGTCTTCACACAGAAATCTGGAAACACTAGTGATCTAAAAAGTGTGGTGTCGAAAAGTGTGGTGTGTGGTAAAAAATGTCGCACCCACAGCCATCACTGGTCTGTGGTGCCTTCTATCGATGTAACGATGGCAAGCAAAAAATTTGAAAACGTTTTTTTATAGTTTTTATTCTCCAATGAGAGATGCCGTATTTCGAATACGTATACTTAAAATTAACAAGAATTTTTTTTTATTCGATAGTCTAGTGTAAACAATTGATATTCGAAAAGTATGCCAAAAACTTTGGAAAGTTAGAGACTTAGGTATTTTTTTCCCGGAATAAAGCAGTAAAACTTGGGTAATGGTCAACTGACTGGATGCTTGATAGAGTCCAAATTAGGGCTCGAACTCGACTCGACTCGTGACTCGAGGGTAAAATTTGGTACCGACTCGACTCGACCGAAAAAATATGCCCCAAACTCGAGACTCGAGGTTTTTGCCAGATTCGACTCGAAATTTTGGCAAATTTCGAGTCGGGGATCACCATTGAAGCATGTCAAAGATATCTTATTTAATGTGGATTTTGAAACATTTTTTCAAAATTTTTGCGCGCAAGCGCGCATTTCGACGCCGAATGCAAAATTTATCAGTATGTTTATACTCTTAGATACCGTATTTCCTCGAATTACCCCCGGGGGTTTATTTTTTTTACAGTGAACATTTTGAGAGAAAAACGTGAAAAATGCAACAATAACCACCATTTATAAGTTTTTACAGCCTTATATAAGGATGTAGATGGTATAAACGATGTTCTAACGTAACACAGTAAGTGTTTTGAACGTCTGTTATGCATTTCCCGGACCACAAACTCATAGTGCCCATTTTGAGGGGGGTATTTCGAGGGGGGGGGGGTATTTCGAGTTAATACAGTACGTATTTATCGATTAAATGTAAATACATTTTAACAACCATGCATGTAATTTCCTGGCCGGTTTAGGGATGTAATTTTATCAATAATTTTCTTTAAAAAATTGTACTTATTATAAAAACTGGGTCAATAAAATATGTTGTTTTTCCATTGCCAGGCTGTTTTTTTGCAACTTTTTGTGGGAACATCAATAGAGTGAAAATGTGTGACAAAAAGTTTTGCTTTATCTTGGTATAAAAATGAACTGTATGTATTAGACTTCATTAAGTGTGTGTGTGAAAACATTGGTAGAGAAACCAGTATCTGAAATTTCTGCAAGTCATTCCAAAAAGTAACGCATCCGACTCGACTCGAGACTCGAGATTTTTGCCTGACTCGACTTGACTTTTCACAAACTCGCCCGACTCGACTCGCCGACTCGACCGGAAAAATTTTGTGGTTGCGACTCGAAAACGAGTTTGAAAAAAATCGAGTTTCGAGCCCTAGTCCAAATGCCAAATTCGTACATCGCAGCACCTGTGCGTTCTGTGCGACAAGGTGCGGCAGCACGTGAACACCCCCGAGGCGCAGAGGGTGCACAATTCCTACGCAGACATAACATTCTGGTGCCACTCCCGCACCCTGTAAAGTTTGAAGTCAAGGGTCATGCACAATGTTATACAAATTGTCAAGCGCAGTGTCAAAAGTTCAGTAATAATCGTTGTATGGGTGCTTGTTTCGATGAGATCGGCGGACTGGGCTGCTCTCACAGCAAGCCAAAGGAGTAGGCATTTAAACATGGGATCATGTTTGTTGAGTTAAACTCAATTCTTTTAATTGCCTCTCATCTCAACACCAATCATCACTGCACCAACTATATTTCAGTGTACTCAGTATAATCGTATTGGAATCACTTTTGTCTCTCACCCGGAATTGTACAGTTCACACTAGACCTACAGCCATGGTGTCAACATTTCAAATTTTGCAGCAAAAGTTACAAATACTACATGTCCTCAGTCACCACTGACCATTTACGCACCACAGCATGAAACAACAGCGTCACTTTCTTTCTAGCTAATAAATTAAAGTAAAACTACACTCTCTTATTTTTATGCGATCTAGACTGCATGCAAAAAAATCATTTTTTAGCGAACTAAATAAATTTTTTGCCACATCATTTTTCAAAATGCTTCCATACCCATTCAAATACTTCCGGGTTGATATAAAAAAATTAAAATACATGTTTAACTACATCACAGACAACATTGACAGATCCTCAATACCTCCATTTTGTCCTTCCTTTGCCAAAATGACACATGACACAAAAGTGGGGCACCGGAAAAACTAAAAAACTCTGCCAACGTAGCACCACCGTGTAGACGTAGACACCACTCGTACGTACGTACATGCCAATGCCACGTTCGCCCACCGAATCACCCAAAACCAACGTTGAAGTAGTGCTGGAATGTTTAAAAACTAAAAGCTCGGAAGTGTAAACAAATATCAACATAAATTCACTAGGTGAACACATATAAAATTTTAATTTAAATTTTCAGCATTTTACAAATTTTTGGACACCCAATTTTACTCACAAACTCATACATCTTCATTTTTTCTTAGAATGCAGGCATAACCCACTAGGTAGTCATTAAAAATCAGCGGAACACTGCAGAAGTTATTATAGGTCAAACTAGCAGTTTGCTTGAACTTGGTTGGTTTGTTGGTTATTGTAGTTGAAACTAGCCCTTTGGCGCCATCATATTGACCATCACTATGTAGGACTAAAAAATATTGAAGTTAATCATTGCAACCAAATAAAATGTCAGCACTTTTTTCCAGCCACATTGACGTTGACATTCATGGGAAATGTGGCCCGCAGCGCCGTACCATAGACAATGATGAAGCCAAAGCAATGTTGAAGAATGATTACTACTTCTACTTGGCCTTTGAAAATAGCATTTGCTTAGATTATATTACAGAGAAATTTGGTAAAATTGTAAATTTTGTGGTGCCAGTTGTGCTGCACGGTAAGTAAGATTGGTGTTTGTTTCCTACAATCTTTTTTGATACATGGCGCCTATGGTCAGGGACGTATCCAGGATTTTTGAGCGGGGGGGGGGGGCTGCTTGTTTACGGAGGCCGGCAAACCGGGGGGAGGGCTCAGCCCCCCATCGAAATTTTGCCTTCACAGTGACGGAATGGCGCCATGGCGCTGGCGCCATTGATAGGCGCCACGCCATGGCGCTATTGGCGCTGGCGCCAGCGCCAGAAGCAGCTGTATATGTATGTACATACACGCTCATACACAGCCACAGGCACACAATTTCATGGATTAGTTGTCATGAATTTTCACCCGACTACTTTTTACTCAACCAAATTCTACTATGGCACACTGCCAAGTTTTACCAATCTCACACCTACTCGTTGGATGAGCGTCAAAGTAAGGCAACGGAAAAACGACTACCGATTTAATTCGCAACGCACAATGGTGAATCCACCGGAGTGAATTCACAGGTGTACGCTACGTCAATTAGGTTAGCATTTAGTGAATGGCGTTTTTATCAACGCGCTAGAAATTAGTTGAATGTCTAATTTACACCAAGGGGTCCGAAGTTTTTTAGAAGAGTTTTTATTTTAGGCGATTTTAGTCTCAGAATTCACACATTCAAGTAGAACACAGGGAACAAACTGAGAGCGAGTTTCTAACCAGCGGCACAAAACTTTCGAAATACTCCAAGAAATAAAACCAAAGCAATTTGACTGAATCGACCCCTACTCTAAATTACGGTATGCTTTTATACGCAACAACATAAGCCAAGTCCAGACAGCACTTCCACATACCACGAGAAGCATGCTTACAGCAGATATGACAGACACGCGGAATTTGAAAATGGGCATACCTAAAATTATTCACGGCGTCAGTTTGCAGGATATGTCGATCAAGGCACACAAAAACACAAAGAATTCACGCACAAAAAAAATGGATGGGAACGAAAATAGAAAAATGAACGAATGCGAGAAGAATGGAGAGAAAAGGAAAAACACAAGAGATACTGTAAAAACAAGTTTTAGCGCGAAAAAATGGCGGGCGATTCAAAAATTATTCAGCGAACTCTACCGAAAATCCAAAACCACCACCACGAACGGGGAAACACACAGCGATAAGCGAAACGAATAGACAGGCGAACAATAATCCCATCAGCAAAAAGAGCGTATAGTAAACGAACACAACGTTGATATCCAAAACATAAGACGCGCACATATTATTAATGCACAATGACAAAATGTCGTAGGGGGGATAATCCATAATGAGATTAGGATACCGGTAAGGCGAACGGAATTAACTTTCACACTGACTGTCAAGGAAAACAAAAATTACGGTACCATTTTAAAGACGCTGAACGGAAATTCCACTAAAGTGATAAACTACATATTCAAATCAAATCACCTTTACACTTATCAAAATATTTGGGAAAAACAGAAAAAACTAAGCGGCTTATTATTTCATCTCTTTGTATACTAAAGATCAATCACGAAATTTGCATAAATTCCTAAATATCCAAATGTCAAGCTATCAGTTTAGGAAAAGGAAATACTCAAAAACGATCTAGGATTAGGTAGATAAAAAATAGCGAAGTTGCAAAACTAAGAAAAGTCAGATAAAAATTAACATAGTCGAGTTTTACCTATTCCCTGCCAAACCTAAAGTTGAAATAAATGTGAAATCGGTATGACGCAAAATACGAACGCAAATGATTGGCAACCAGAAACTTGACAATTTCAATCTTTTAAAACTCAAATGCATGTTTAGATCGCATGATTTTAGCAATTCGAAACTGAACAAAATACTTAAGTGAATCCACTGCCACATGCTGAAACGCAACAGCCACTAACCATCGAAGACACTTATCTCTAGAAAATGACCACTTTCGCTGCTACACCACTCATTCTGCTACCAGAATTATAATTAGTTAACCATGACTTTTGGTCCCATACGCACTGCACAAAAACCACACCCCAAAATAACCGAACTGTTCAATCTAATCAAAAAAATAAGTACACTTGTCACTGTATGGGTGCTTGTTTCGATGAGATCGGCGGACTGGGCTGCTCTCACAGCAAGCCAAGGGAGTAGGCATTTAAACATGAAATCATGTTTGTCGAGTTAGACTCAATTCTTTTAATTACCTCTCATCTCAACACCAATCATCACCGCACCACTATATTTCAGTGTACTTTTGTAAAATCGCTTGAAAATCAACTTTTGTCTTTCAACCGGAAATGCAGAAATGTACAGTGCATACTAGACCAATAGCCACAGCCTTTACCTCCAAAATTGCAGCGAAAGTTAAAGTCAAATATCAACCTATGTGTCCTCAGTCATCACTGACCATTCACGCAATACGACACGTAACAACAGTGTCACTCCTTTTTCACTTAGAGAAAAAATCAAACTTTATTATGCAATCTAAACCGCAGGTAAAAATTATTCTTCTAGTCAACTTGCCACAAAAATTGTTGCCATCTCACTTGTCACACTTAATTGCTCCAAAAAATACTTTCTAGTAGATAAAAAAATATAAAAAATTGAAAAAACACCTATTTACATCACAGCGTCAACTTTGTGTCAGATCCTCAATACCTCCAATCCTTTCCTTGGCCAAATGGACACACAAAACACAATGGGGCACCGGAAAAACGGAAATATACGTTGCGTTGCCAGTGTAGCGCAGCAACGTCGCCAAAAACGTCAACGCCACGTTCGCCCACCGAATCGCACAACGTCGAAGTAGAACTGAAATGTTTTGATCACTGTAAGCTCGGAAGTGTAAACAACCCTCTACATAAATTCACTAGTTGAACGGTATATACATTTACGTTTAAAATTTTTTTATAATTTCAAAATTTTTGACGTCCACTTTTACTCACATAGTGTCACCGGTGATAATTATGTATTGGAGCGGAGGGACGCTCGCCAGCGCGCGAAATTTTTGCACCGAGGATGAAAAATGTATAGGAAAAGTTGTATTTTCCGGTATTTTTAGGTCTCACCCCGGGAGCGGGGGGGGGGGGGGGCTGCAGGCCTGGGGGTCCCGTGGATACGTTCTTGCCTATGGTCATTCACGATGGCTAGCCCTTTGGAAAAACGTGTTCAATTTTTTAGTATTTTTCTACGAAAATGACTTGTCGAATTTCGTCACAGTAATCGCATATAAAGAAATACAGCAAATAGTTGCATTCATTCCTGTACAGGTGCACTTTACCAGGATTCACTGGTGCCGAGGGACTCGTTCATAGCTGCAGATGATTTCAAATCACCAAAACATTTGGCTGACTATCTGAAGAGTCTCATCTCAAACTCCAGTGCCTACTTGAGCTATTTTCAATGGAGACACGAATTTAAAATCCAGGATGCAGTACCAGCTGGGGTTAAATATTCTTCTAATTGAAATACAGCATAATAAAGGTCTTCACACAGAAATCTGGAAACACTAGTGATCTAAAAAGTGTGGTGTCGAAAAGTGTGGTGTGTGGTAAAAAATGTCGCACCCACAGCCATCACTGGTCTGTGGTGCCTTCTATCGATGTAACGATGGCAAGCAAAAAATTTGAAAACGTTTTTTTATAGTTTTTATTCTCCAATGAGAGATGCCGTATTTCGAATACGTATACTTAAAATTAACAAGAATTTTTTTTTATTCGATAGTCTAGTGTAAACAATTGATATTCGAAAAGTATGCCAAAAACTTTGGAAAGTTAGAGACTTAGGTATTTTTTTCCCGGAATAAAGCAGTAAAACTTGGGTAATGGTCAACTGACTGGATGCTTGATAGAGTCCAAATTAGGGCTCGAACTCGACTCGACTCGTGACTCGAGGGTAAAATTTGGTACTGACTCGACTCGACAGACTCGACCGAAAAAATATGCCCCAAACTCGAGACTCGAGGTTTTTGCCAGATTCGACTCGAAATTTTGGCAAATTTCGAGTCGGGGATCACCATTGAAGCATGTCAAAGATATCTTATTTAATGTGGATTTTGAAACATTTTTTCAAAATTTTTGCGCGCAAGCGCGCATTTCGACGCCGAATGCAAAATTTATCAGTATGTTTATACTCTTAGATACCGTATTTCCTCGAATTACCCCCGGGGGTTTATTTTTTTTACAGTGAACATTTTGAGAGAAAAACGTGAAAAATGCAACAATAACCACCATTTATAAGTTTTTACAGCCTTATATAAGGATGTAGATGGTATAAACGATGTTCTAACGTAACACAGTAAGTGTTTTGAACGTCTGTTATGCATTTCCCGGACCACAAACTCATAGTGCCCATTTTGAGGGGGGTATTTCGAGGGGGGGGGGTATTTCGAGTTAATACAGTACGTATTTATCGATTAAATGTAAATACATTTTAACAACCATGCATGTAATTTCCTGGCCGGTTTAGGGATGTAATTTTATCAATAATTTTCTTTAAAAAATTGTACTTATTATAAAAACTGGGTCAATAAAATATGTTGTTTTTCCATTGCCAGGCTGTTTTTTTGCAACTTTTTGTGGGAACATCAATAGAGTGAAAATGTGTGACAAAAAGTTTTGCTTTATCTTGGTATAAAAATGAACTGTATGTATTAGACTTCATTAAGTGTGTGTGTGAAAACATTGGTAGAGAAACCAGTATCTGAAATTTCTGCAAGTCATTCCAAAAAGTAACGCATCCGACTCGACTCGAGACTCGAGATTTTTGCCTGACTCGACTTGACTTTTCACAAACTCGCCCGACTCGACTCGCCGACTCGACCGGAAAAATTTTGTGGTTGCGACTCGAAAACGAGTTTGAAAAAAATCGAGTTTCGAGCCCTAGTCCAAATGCCAAATTCGTACATCGCAGCACCTGTGCGTTCTGTGCGACAAGGTGCGGCAGCACGTGAACACCCCCGAGGCGCAGAGGGTGCACAATTCCTACGCAGACATAACATTCTGGTGCCACTCCCGCACCCTGTAAAGTTTGAAGTCAAGGGTCATGCACAATGTTATACAAATTGTCAAGCGCAGTGTCAAAAGTTCAGTAATAATCGTTTCTGAATTTACATGTGAAATGGCATTTTACAGTTGACTTACATACTACAGGGTGCGGGATTGCTACCAGGTGGAACAAATTGGCACACTGCCAGAGTGCATTTGCAGCTAAGTTATTAGGCAACACGTGAACTAGTGATGGAATTTTTTATTATGGGATGGGATTGGATGCTAGTTTTCTGTTCACCTGTTATGTTCACCTCGGCGAACAGCACACCCAGTATGAAAACCTACCATAATTTGATGAATAAAATATTGTGAAAAAATTCTTAATTAATTATTCCATAGTAAAAACGAAATATTATGATGAAACACTGTATAATTTTTTGTTCATTATTCAGATGGGTTATGATAGGTTTTCATACTAAGTGTGATGTCCGCCGAGTATACTAAACACCTTCCCGATCAAGTCCGGCCCCCTATTTTTATTTTCACTACGCACGCCCTATCTCTGGTTGTGGGCGGGGTGGAAAGCTAATACCTGTGGGGTATATAGGTGCAACCCCCCACTACCCCTCATGAATAAATGGGGCAGCGGCGACTAACTATAGAGGGGGTCGCCGTATATGTGAAAATTTTTGCGGCGTTTTCACTGTCCCGCACAGGTCTGGCCCCCAGTTTATTTCTCATGCTATGGCTTGAAAAAGGGGCGTCAGGCACCAATAACGCCACAGGAAATAGGTGCCATGGCGTGGCACCACTTGGCTACCTCAAATGGCACCAGTGCCATGGCCCTAAGCCACAAACATTCCACAAACACCCACCCCCTTAGCAGCAGACAGGAAAAAGAACTTGGCAAATTTAAACATTCACTTTTTGCTTTTATTTTTTTACACACTTCACACACTGGTTTAGGATGTTTTAAAGAGTGGGGTATAAGGTTCCAAGCTGCATAAAAAACTTTACCTCTAAAATGCCTCAATGATAAAATTTACTTGGGGTGAACTTTATGATGTCAAAATTACGCCATTACAGGAACAAAAATTGTCAAAATTTTCTATTTTGAATTAACCCCAAGTAAATTTTCTAATGGAGGCATTTTTGGGGTATAGTTCTTTACGCAACTTGGAACCTTAAACCGTCCTCTATAAAACACCCTAAACCAGCAGGTCAAGTTTGTCACAAAATAAAAGTGTAAAAAGCCTTTTAAAATTCAAGGTTTGGGATTGGGAAAAAATATCGAGGCATCGGGATTAGTGATGTAATGGCGCCATGGCACTGGCGCCATTTGAGAAGGTCATTAGCACTTAGCACCATTTTCCAGTGGCGTTATTGGCGTCTGACGCCCCTTTTACAAGCCGTTGCGTAAGAAATAAACTGGGGGCCGGACCTGTGCGGAACAGTGAAAACGCCGCAAAAAAATTTCACATATACAGCGACCCCCTCTATAATGAGTCGCCGCTGCCCCATTTTTTCATGAGGGGTAGTGGGGAGTTGCACCTATATACCCCACAAGTATTAGCTTTCCACCCCTCACACAACCGGAGATAGGGCATGCGAAGTGAAAATAAAAATAGGGGGCCGGACTTGATCGGGAAGGTGTTTATTTAGACGTGCTGTATGACTGTGTAGATTTCTTGATGTCTTCGAACTTAATAAATCTGCACACCCCTAGGGTTGGCCGATGTTTTTTTTTAAACGTTTTTTATTAAAAAAAAACGTTTTTTTTTAAAAAAAAACATGACGTCCGAAATGTTTTTTTTTAAAAAAAAACATCGACCGAAATTTTTAGTACTAAGCACTAGGTATTTTGCAAAATTTTTGCGCGCAAGCGCGCAATTTCACACACAAATTGACATTGGTGGTTGTTTTCATTGGTTTTGTGGCATTTTTAGTATCAAAGTATCCATTTCTATGTGCTACCATGGGTTAATAAGCCGTCATATGTTGCTGTAGTATATAATATTGAGGTAATGTGCTTCCATGTACCTCCACAGTGTGTAACTTCACTCCCAAAGTAACAACCTCGTTTTATAACCTTGTTTGATCACTATTCCGTGCCAAACTTTACCTGAAGTCACGAACATTCGACTATAAGGCGATATACAAACAATATGTCGACGAAAAATGGATATTTTTGACACAAATCACCACTTATAATGCTATCCCATGGCTCCACAGACATTATATGGTCATATATAACATCACAGAGTATTGCCACTGTCTGATATACCTATATATGTTGACACAAGGTCATATCTGGGAGCTTTTAAAAAAAAACGTTTTTTATTAAAAAAAAACGTTTTTTTTTAAAAAAAAACGTTTTTTTTTAAAAAAAAACATCGAGTTAAAAAAAAACGTTTTTTTTCCAACCCTACACACCCCTGCCGATTGTGATCACTGAACACGGAAAAGAAGAGTGTTCATGGTTGGAAAGGGACTTTCACACGGTTTTCTTGAACAAAAATTTGCTAGAAAAATGTGAAGATGCAAAATGTAAAAATGTGTCATCGGTGAATGGCCCCGCGCACACTAGTGTTTTCACACGAAATTGCTTAAACTCGTAAATGAGATTTGAACGTGTAAGAGTTTTCCACAATTGGTCATTTTTTGATCTCCGTCAACTGTAGTTGACAGCCACCTCATTGTAGAAAACTCAAATGCGTTCTACGCTGATTTGTGAGTTTTCGAAATTTCGTGTGAAAACTAGTGTGCGCAGGTTTATTATGACATGAACAGGGAAGCGGGTTGGCGAGACGCGCCCAACCGACAATTCCAAAAACTTTTTTTTTTATTTGTCGGTGGCGGTCCGCAAAGCCTAGTAATGAAGCCACAGTGCGCCGATGTGTCGCAGGCAGCACCAACATTTCTCAATTATCGCGAAAATGCGGCAGATGAATAGAATTTTCTACCATCACGTCAAAACCGTATGAAATTAGGTTTCATGCATCGTAAATGATTCGGCTGGAACGAAATTTACTGGAAGTTTTGGGGCAAGTGCTTGTTTGCTTGGATGAAGATTTCCCGAGTGATCAAAGTTAGGTCATCCAAAAAAGTTGTAAATAATTTAACATCCTAAACTATCACATTGTGTGAAATTTATATACTCGGTTCAATTTGAAGCATGCAATAGGTGGTACTCGGGATCTGTTATATTCACAAACATTACCCGCTAAAAATTTCTGCGAAGAAATAATTTTCGCTGGATCTATTTAAAATACCGTAACCGGCGATGTCGTATTCCACGACAATATGCGAAAAATCAGCACGACTTTCAATCTTCATATTATCTCAACAATAACGGATCAAAAACGAACGAGCCAGTAAACAAAACGAGGTTTATGACCATAATCACCATAAATACAACAAATTCACGGCTCACTTTTTCTTCTGGGCTCTTTTCAGGGCGACAATCTCTTTCCTGATAATTCTGTTGCGCATTTGTTTTGCCTTCACCAGTTTGAATCTATCGAAATCGCTCATGCCGGCACGCTACAGAAAAAGTGATGATTTTTAGGTTGGAAATATTTTTGAAATATTGAAATGCGCAGCATCGGAGATAACTAGAGAGATTTTGGTCCGCATTTCATTAGAGTAACGAAAGGTGCACATAACATTGGGTCACTTTTTACACCAACTGCCGCATGAGATTCTATGGGATACGATGCTTTTTAAGCCCAACTATATAAGTTGCGAATGCCAAGCGAATGCCCGGCAAGATAAGAAAGTGTTCAAACAAAGACTCTTCCCACAGTAATTATTATTGAGAAAAAAAGCTAACGGCTCCGTCAAGTTCACAGTTTCGGAATTTTCCTCTGTTAACTAGTACGCGAACATGAATTGCAAAACGAAATATTAAAACATTGAACCAATCCCACATGGATTCGCATCAGAACCGAAAAATCCTCACACCCGCTCACAATTTTGCTCGACTGCAACTTCTTAGCCCAGGCAGACTGCTTCCACTTTTCGTCCATCTTCTGCTCGTGCCAGAGCTTGGCCACGTTGCCGCTGCGCTGGTTGTAGCGGCACTTGCTCAGGCACAGCGTGGTCAGCCGCATCTGCTTCAAGTTGATCTTTTGCCGCGGCACGCCCGTCGTCACGCCGTCGACCAGCACCTGAATTGTTTTTTTGTCGATGTGGTATTCTGGCGCCGATTCTGTGATACTCTGGCACCGAGAGTACGCAAGTGGTAGCAAGTGATTTGAAAAGTAAAAGTTCTTATAGGACGATATTAGTGTTGGGAAGAGTTTTTTAAGTGATAGTGTAAAAGTAAAGTGTTTAATCATACTTGAGTTGTATGAAAAATATGAAACTTATATGCAAAGTTTTATGTAATACTTTGCCTTTGCCGTAAAAATATTTATGTTTTATGCAAAGTATATTGCCTAAATTATATCCACTATACAAGGATATCACAGCCTGTTATTATGTGCTAGTACACAGAAACTTGAGTTGTCACGCCGCAAATGCCACACAACATTGTAAATTGAAATGACATTGTAAATTCAGACTAAACACGTTTTACAATACACGTAGAGAAAAAGTACTTAATCACCCACATCCTCAACCAAACCTAGTTACAAAAAACGACTGTTCAGACCCCCGGATCATTGAAATGAGGAATGAGAAATCATTATCTTCACTTCTCCAGAAGGTGCCAGAAACCGCACAAAATGACCAACGCCAAAAAAACACTGTGACTGCTCTAAAAGCGACAAATAAAACCCACCGCTGGCCACCGTAACTTCAATAAAGCAAAAATTAAACCAACGTGCTGCTGATCGATCACATTGACAATGACGGCTAGTTTTCCCTCGTACTTTCCACCGGTCACGAGCGCCACACGCCCCACCTCAACGTAACGCCCGTAGATGGCCACCTGAAAAATCGATTTTTAACCGTTCTGCTATGTAATATCGTCGTGAATAGAGTTACTAACCATTTTTCTGCTGCCGAAATCTGCACCAATTTACTTTTAGAATTTTCTTTTTCGTAATTTTTTTATTATTGGAAATTGGCCAACAAGGGCTTCGGGCCGAAATTTGTCAAGTTGACCTCCGAACAGGGACGCATTCCAAATGCGTGATTTACGACACCAAAACCCAGATGTATGTTGTACACGTACCTGTATAAAATTCACTCATAAATACGGTATTCGTTATCGATAATCCCTCTTTTTTTCGAATATGGTTTCTGCAGCGCCTTTTAACACAATTTTACAATATTCGCTAATCCACTGTGTACATTACATTATGCCATTCTAAAAGTAATTTTCTAATGAAGTTTTTGAGTAATGTTGTTGCATTTTTCAGCAGTTCTTATATGCACAACATGATTCTCCACAATGGGAGGTATTGTCTACTTACCACACACTTTGTAGTGAAATCTGCCTTATTCCCCCTGAAGAAAGATGAAATCTTTTATTTTTTATCACATCACTACAGTTAAATATATTGTGTGGTCCGTGATTTGAAGACTTCTATTCCCAAACTCAGTAAAATTGGTCAGATTTTTTAACAGTGGGTGCTAATAGTCAGAAAAATTCATGAATCTCACATTGAAAGTGCAGAAGTCCACTATGAAAAAAATTTGTTTTGATTTCTAAAAGAACATTTCTGCTCCTGAATAGCCTCCAGAATAACCTTACAAAATTGAATTTCATTTCCATAATTACATCTGCAAATTACCAAAACATTCAGCTCTATATATCAAATGTTGGTTATCTATAGATCTAAAAATTGTGGTCAGGTACTGTTCAGCATGAGCTTTTCAATAGTGTTATTGTGTTTACTTTGCAATGTACCATAAAGAGGTTATTTAGCATTGAATTTCAAATGTTCACATTTACTTCCTGTTTTGGGTTATTTTTCAAATATACCATTAGGTACTCACAAAAGATTTGATGTATCAGAAAAATTGGGGATACACAAATCTTTCAGGTATCTGAAACATGTTCGGTAAGCTTTCTCACTCCAACAGGGTGCAGCCAGATTGTCAAATAAAAAAAGCAAATTAAAAATAAAAAAATTTCTAGGACTACTGGAATGAAATTCTTCATTTCTGATGTGAGGTTTTCATAATAAAAGATTATTGTAATATTCTTTGTAAAATATGTGGTTAGATCAGTATACTGATCAATATAAAATACGTGAACGCAAATGAAATGCGCGAATGGAATACGCCCCTGTACATGCAATCCACAGAAGGTGTGAACACATCGGAGATAATGCTCGCGTCCGTCTTTGTACTTTTTGGGCCGACCCGTTCGAAATCGATTTTCACAGAAAAATGCCTGGAAAATCCATTTCGATGGTGGATTGTGGGCGCCTGCCAGGATCAATAACTACCGTACGCAACCTTCGCAGATAGCAAACGGGTCGCCCGCTTCACTGCACTGCCGCATAATCGAAACGAGGCAACTAGCGGCGGCCCGCTGCACTGCCGTCTATCAAATTCAATCTAAAAATGCTGTCATTAGTCGCCATTAATTAGGCACCGATTTGTCAAGGCCAGGCATGGACGAGGGGGACGATTACGTGCCGAACATGTCGGCGCTGGGCGACGGCTTCGGCGCGCCCGGCTACGGCGACACTTCAGCCGCCGCGGCCGCCAGCGACCCCTACGTGCCGCCCGCGCCGGGACCCTCGCAGATTTCACAGGTGCGCTTTTTTGATGTTGTAGTTTGGCGTGGGTGGTAGTTTGTTCCGTGTGGGAATTTATTGAACGCGACTGTTTGGAACAGTGCCAAGTTGTCGCAAGTCTCATCTATATAAGAAGTGATGCTGCAACCCATCGTTTGTTCATGATAGGCTCTGTATCTCATCTATTCATATTGGAATCTTTTGACGAGCGAGCGTAATGACGTCTCATTCGTATTGTTTCTTTGGCTCTCCGTATTGTGATGTCGGCCACAATTTGCAGGCGCAACCGATGCAGTACATGTCGCACCCGCAGTACGCGCAGCAGCAGGCGCCGGGCATGTACCCAGGACAGCCCAGGACCGCCGTGCCCGGCCAGATGCAGCAGCACCACATGGCTCAATCGGTGTGTTTCGTTTAGCTCGCTCTATTTTACGCTCCAAACTTCAACCCTAACCCACAACTGCAGCCGCAACAAATGGGCATGTACAACGTGCACGCGGGCATGCAGGGCATGATGCAGCGCATGCCGCAACCCATGCCGCAGCCCATGGGGCACATGCCTCAGCCGGGCGCCGTGTCCCAGCCCATACAGTCTCCGATTGCAGTGGCGCAACAGTCAAAGAGTGGCGCGACCACGAAGAGCGGCAAGCCGAAAAAACTCACTAAAAAGCAGAGAGAGGCTGCCGAGGCTGCAGCCAGGGCTGCCGCGCAGCAGCAACCGCCCGGCTCGCAGCCACCTGGTTCCATGCATAGTAGGTTCTTTGCTAGTGTTATCTGATCAGGGACGTATCCAGGATCTTTGAGCGGGCGGCTGTCTGTTTAGGGAGCCCGGTCCCAAATTTTTTTTACCTATACAGCGATAGAATGGCGCCATTCATTGATGCCACGCCATTGGCGCCAGCGCCAGGGACCGATTATGTATGTCAATATACAGCGACAGACACAGAATTTTGTTCATGTTCATGGATTTCTGTCTACAGGGACCAATTTTCTGACAATACTATGTGTGGCTAAGAAATAGCGCGCATGCGTGCAAAAATTTTACCGAAATATGATATGTTGTAAAACTAGCATTTCCTGGGGATTTTTAGGTCTCACCCCAGAAGGGGGGGGGGGCTGCAGTCCACCTCAACTAGGGTTCAAACGGGATCCCGATCCCGATCCCGGATCCCGTGAAATTCCGGGATTTACCAGTCCCGATCCCGATCCCGAAATCTCAAAAAGTGAATCCCGATCCCGATCCCGAAAAGTCAATCCCGTTTGAACCCTAACCTCAACCCCCCCTCCTGGATACGCCCCTGCTTGTATATGATACATAAACATTTCGCTGCAAACTTTCACACCCCACCCAGGCGCCGGCTACACAGACGTCAGCAGCGGCTACTCCCAACAATCAGCCTGGCCGTCGCAGTCCGGTCCCGGCCCAGCTTACAACCAACAAACTGCAGCGCCGCAACCTGGCCCGCCGCAGCAGGGCGCCCAGCAGGCGCCCGAATACCAAACCATGTATCCCGGTGGACAACCGCCGCCGCAGCAGCAGCAGTACTCTGCTGTCGTGTCGACGGCGCCCTACCCGCCGCCTGGACAGTACTACTCGCCGCAACCGGTTATGAGCCAGGCGTATAGGTGTGTTTGATGTCTGGGTATTTTGATGTGTGCAAGGTTTTTTTGTCAACTTGAAAGTTGAAGGTTCATTAAGTTTCAATTGATTTAATTATAAATAATTACTGTTTATTAAGTGAATAATTACTTTTTACACTGAGAATGATTCACTTTCATGCTATTGCATTGCTCTGCAGTAATTATTTTATGACATAGCGGTACGGTGGCTTTCATTTTTTATAACTTTTAGTTTCATTTGTATCGCCCTGAGATGTTATTTTGAAGAACAGAGAATTTGATTTCGGCCAACTTTTACTCATACCTGTAGACGCTGTCTGTCTGTACGTGTAAATAAATACATAGACACATTTCCCTCAGGCCGAGCCAGGATCCATACTACAGTCAACAACAGCGGCCGGGAGCGCCTGGCGCGCCCATGTATCCCACTGGCGGCGGCGGCGCGCCTTACGGCCAGGCGCCACAGGCGCCCTATGGACAACCTATGGCGCCTTCGCCTGGCCAGTACCCGCAGGGACCCAGATACCCCACGCCGAATTATCCTAGTGAGTGATGGCAAATACGTTTAACCGTTTTGGCACTTTGGATCCAGGATATTTTCTGTATAGGTCTTTTGCACGCAAAAAACGACTTGCATGTACTGTAGCTGTTCACTCGCAGCATGTAGATTTTACCGCACAATTGTTTTTATCATTCTCATTTCTAACTTCGCGTTTTACCACAGGTACTTCGATGGGGGCTTTCGGCGGGCGGCCGGGCGGTCAGCCCACACCCAACTACCCGGGCATGCCGGCTCAACCCGCCTACCCGGCCGGTACCCAATACCCGGGCAGTGAGTACCCGCAGCCGAGGTACCCCCGTTCTGTCACTCCCCAGCAGCAGCAGCCGATCAGGTTCGATTTTTCTGTTTTTATTTATTAGGCCAGTTCCAAGAAATGAGAAGTAAAATAGCATATGCGGAGTAAAATGGCAAAAGCGACGTGAATTGAGAAGTAAAATGGCAAAAACGACGAGAAATTACTTTTTTTTATTGTTTTACTTAGCTTTTGCCAATTTACTTGCCATTTCACTTCACTTTTGCAATTTCACTTCGCTTTTGCCATTTTACTTCTCAATTTCCGGAACTGCCATCCGTGTAGAAAATGTGTCTATGGTTTCATGCACTGTATCTTTGTCGATTGGGTCCAAACAACAATCGTTCAGGTGGCCGGCGCCTGATTCCGGAGGTTACGGTATGCAGCAACAGCCGCAGGGCCGGCCGCTCACACCGCAAACGGTCGCGAACGTTTTGAACGAATGTAACAGGGAAATGATGTTCATGCACCAGGAGGTCTGTTCTTGTGCGCTTTTTATTGGCTGTTAAGTAGGTTCAAGTGGTTTGACTTTTCGTGATCGGGATTGATATTTTGAATTTTCGGGATAGGGCTCTGGATTGGGGTTACGGGATCGTTTTTTTTGTGTTTTCGGGATCGGGATTGGGATTAGGGTCTCAAGATGGGGGTTCGGCCATAATTCTCGTATTGAGGGTTTCTTTACAAAAAAGTCTAAAACACGCTTGCTTTATGCTATCAGAGAAGTAGTAGCATAAAGCATACTGGATTTTTCCCTTCAGGTTTTCGCCATGCAAAAAGTAGTTTTTCATATTTTTATAATTCCCACCTAGGGTTGGCCGATGTTTTTTTTAAACGTTTTTTTAAAAAAAAACACGTTTTTTTTAAAAAAAAAACATGACGTCCGAAATGTTTTTTTTTTTAAAAAAAACATCGGCCGAAATTTTTAGTACTAAGCACTAGGTATTTTGCAAAATTTTTGCGCGCAAGCGCGCAATTTCACACACAAATTGACATTGGTGGTTGTTTTCATTGGTTTTGTTGCATTTTTAGTATCAAAACATCCATTTCTATGTGCTACCATGGGTGAATAAGCCGACATATGTTGCTGTAATATATAATATTGAGGTAATGTGCTTCCGTGTACCTCCACAGTGTGTAACTTCACTCTCAAAGTAACAACCTCCTTTTATAACCTTGTTTGATCACCATTCCGTGCCAAACTTTACCTGAAGTCACGAACATTCGACTATAAGGCGATATACGAACGATATGTCGACGAAAAATGGATATTTTTGACACAAATCACCACTTATAATGCTATCCCATGGCTCCACAGCCATTATATGGTCATATTTAACATCACAGAGTATTGCCAGTGTCTGATATACCTATATATGTTGACACTAGGTCATATCTGGGAGCTTTTAAAAAAAAAACGTTTTTTTTTTAAAAAAAACATCGAGTTAAAAAAAACGTTTTTTTTTAACCCTATTCCCACCAATTTTTCTGGGATAAGGATTGGTGTCACGAGATCGGGATCGTGATTTGCAAATTTTCCGGATCAGGATCCCGTTTGAACCCTAGCGTCATGTAAATACAAGTAGAAACATGCCAATTTAGCGTGATCCACTAAAAAAACTACAAAAAAACATTCAGATCTGCCGGCTGTCGTCGCAGCAGCAGACGCCGGCCACTCAGGGCCAGATCACGCAGCTGCAGCAGCGCATGGAAATGACGCGGCAGCGCGGCGCCATGCTCCAGGCGCAGCACCAGCAGATGATGCAGGTGCGTGCTCGTGTCCGCGCTGTCCCAGTCTTTGTGTGGGTCCTGTGTAAATGTGCGTATGTGTGTGCGTGCCAGTGGTTCAGTTCCCGTGGTGTTGTTGGTGTCTAGATATTTGCGTACAGGCGGTGTTTAGTTTCCGATTTTTGCGTTTTCCCATTGTGCCTGCGCACACTAGTTTTCACACGAAATTTTGAAAACTCAAATCAGCTTAGAACGCATTTGAGTTTTCTACAATGTGATGGCCGTCAACTACAGTTGACGGAGATTGAATACGTACCATTGTGGAAAACTCAAACGTTCAAAGCTCATTTATGAGTTTTCGAAAGTTCCTGTGAAAACTAGTGTGCGCAGGGTCATCGCACCAACAATGCACATGGTCGATTGATTGATTATGTTTATCGATGGTTTGCTAGTAGTGCGTGCCCGTGTTCTGTACCGCTTGGTGGTTGGGGGAAAATCCGGCTATGCGATTACGATCGTCCATTTATGTGTTACTTTTCATATTCCACACTCGTTTCCTTTCTGAAATTGTGTGGCCACGATCTCGATGTGTTGTATATATGCACATGTGAATTAATCGAATTGGCTTTTATGTGAATGTTCGAACTAAGAATCGGTTCACCGTGTGCTGGCTTCATAAAAACATGGATATTGAGCGACGATTTTGTAGAAATTTTGTTATCGTGGGATATCCAGTCGCATCAATTGAGGATACGTATCACTGGCACATTGGGTATCAACATTGAAAATATGATCGTATATATAGATATCTAAAAATAGAAAATCAAAAATCTGATAAAAAATTCGAACTCCTTCTTTTCTGATATTCATGGACAGTTAAATTTTGAAGATCAAAACGACACCGATATTTAAATTCTGGGCAAACAGAGCGATATCAGAAATAACCCTCAATCGCACTCGTATCTTATCACCATTGAGCGGAGCCGGTGCCATGGGTCAAAACCCGTCCCTCGCACACAGTACGGACAGCCGATGCTCGTGGCGCAGCAGGTGTCCCCCGGCCAGCTCCAGCCCGCCGCCGTGCAATACGCCTACGCCGACGTGCGCTATTCTCCTTATTTTCCCTTCTTTCTAGTTTGATTTTCACGATTTTTAGGCTTCACCCGTATTTATTATACTTGCATGCAAAGGTTTTTCTTCCGTCCACCTTACGAATTTCGATGTCGATCCGTATTTATTTTTTTGCATGAGAACAGACGAGATAATTTCAGCGATAGCCGTTTTCGCGTTTGATTATAATGCATGCGCTGCTCCATGAACCTTCACATCCATTGAAGCCATTAAAAATGCGCCTCAAACTTCAGGGGCGCGACGAGCGCCAACCCGACATGATGGGCTCCCCAGTGCCCGGGCAACAAGGGCAACAGCACCAGCAGCTGCAGGGCCAACAACAGCCGCCGCCGCAGGGTCAACAGCAGGGCGGCCAGCCGGCCAGCGGGCAGCAAACGCCGCCGCCCCCGCCGCCGCTGCCGCCGCATCACAAACAGCAGCAGCAACAGTTGCAGCAGCAGCAGCAACAACAGCAACAGCAACAACAACAGCAACAGATGCAGCAGCAGCAACAAATGCAGCAGCAAATGAACATGCCGCCTCATGTGGGTCCCTTTCATTTTTGCCGCCACTAGGGTGGCTGAATTTACCGCGTACCGCACTTTTCAGATTTACCGTAGCGTACCGTTTACCGCAAAATTAGAGATTTACCATACCGTACCGTTTACCGCAAAATTAGAGATTTACCGTACCGTACCGTTAACCGCAAAATTGAAGATGTACCGTACCATTTACCGCAAAATATAATATTTACCGTACCGTACGGTTTACCGCATTTACCGGTTAACCGTACGATTTACGGCCGTACCGTCTGCCACCCTCAGAACAACCGTCAACATAAATTTCCACCTGCAGTCCGTCTCGACCTCGCAGCCGGGCCACGGGCCGCAACAACCACCCATGCTGCAGCAATCTGGTCAGCCGGGCGGGCAGATGGGCGCGCGCCAGCCCGACGACGGCATGCCGCCCACGAGCATGGCCAGCATATCGCTCATGCCGCAGGGCCAGTCGCAGCACATGGCCACCGTCGGGCAGCGGCCCGCCGTCGAGGTATGGCGGTTGTTTGGATCGAAGATTGTGGGAGATTCGACGTGACGTTCAGGGGGTTTCTACGTTTTGACCCTCCTGGCGGTTGGATATTTAGCTGAAAAATTAGGGAGGGGGTGATGCGGTGGTTCATTATACGCTTTTTCGACGTGTAGAGGGAAGAAAAGGGAGTAATATCGCTCAAACTATGTGAAAAATAGGTCAGCATGCGTATATCGCAAAAATGCTGCAAATAGGCAACAAGGCACATGATCTACCGATTTTGGAGGTGAAAATCTATAAAACGTAGAAAAAATAAAGAATTAGCGTTATCTTATCGGCTACATTGTGGTGTGGTTCAAACGGGATTGACTTTTCGGGATCGGGATTGGTTTTTTGAGATTTCGGGATCGGGATAGGCCTTTCGGGATCGGGATTGGCTTTTTGAAATTTCGGGATCGGGATTGACCTTTAGTGATCTGGATTGGCGTTTCTTCGGGATCGGGATCAAGGCCTAAAAAAATTAGTTTTCAGGGTTTTTTTTGCTGACATTTCACAAAATGACCCAAAACACCAAAAACAATGGATGCCAGAAACGTTGGATTAAATTGGCATTCAAAACAATGGTATAGATTTATTTAGGCACTGCGCAATGGGCTGCCTGGCATTGTCATTCACACCACTGTCTACCATATATGCATGTATGTGTATTCACCTTAAACTGTGGTAATGGGCACTGTATCGAGTCCATTTGTAGTGGTGTCCATTCCCATGGAACAGAGATATAGAGGGAGGTGAGGAAGTGCGCGCTCGCGCGCAAAATGTTTGCAAACTGCATACAAAAATGGTCCTTTAAAAGTGCCATTTCCGGCACCTTTTGTGTCTGAATTTTTCCGGTATCGGGATTGTGGTATTTTTTTCGGGATCGGGATTGGGATTTTCAAAGTCTCGGGATCGGGATTGGCTTTTTCAAATTTCGGGATCGGGATTGAGGTTTCGGGATCGGGATCGGGACCGGGACCACAAAATCCCGAAATTTCTCGGGATTCGGGATCGGGATCCCGTTTGAACCCTACTACATGGTCGGAAATTGGTCTACAATTTCTGACAAATCGCTCTGGCAAATCGATAGCTGGGCGATTTGGGGGAGTAACCCATCCCTCAACCTCAACCCCCAATGACCTTTAACCGACCATTCACTTACCCAGGTCAACATCAAGCCAGACGCGCGCAGCCACACTTTGATCAGCGTCTACCAGTACCAAGAGTCGCCCACGAGCGTGGCGGGTGGAGTTTGCGCGCCGCCGCGGCCCGCTGCTTCGAGTCCGTCTGCGTTGGGGCACTCCACGCACCCGCCGGAGCCGCTGCCGCCCGCTATGCATAGGTGGGTGGGGGTGGGGGTGTTTTTGGGAAAATTGGGCGGTTTTGTGCGCTTTTTGGGTTTTTTTAAAGGTTTTTTGGCAGGTAACCGGGGTTGTAATTGCCTTGACACGTGCAGTATAAATATTTCAATCAAGTTAAATAACCTTTTCATGCGATAGTTGAAAATAATACTTTTCCGACAGTACCTCCACGGCAAATTGTAATTTTTAGGGATAGATACCGCCATATTGGCCCTACACAAACTAGTTTTCACCGTGACTTGGGTGAAAACTGAAAGGTGACATTGCGACATTCAGCCTACTCTTACTGTATGTTATATGTGTTTTTGTTTTCAAGTTTTAACTTTCATTAATTAAAAAATTCATAAATCATTCCACCGTGATGATTAATTTGCGTTTGAAAAATTTTCAGTTTTCACCGAAGTCACGGTGAAAACTATTGTGTGTAGGCACGTGCGGGTATAATTTTTTTTTCTCGTGTAAATACTAATGAATCAAAGTATAACCATTATGGTTTGTGATATTGTTTAAACGTCCATGTGTAAACATTACAGGGCATTACTTTTTCCAATGATTGTTAGCTGACAGAAACTGTACTACTCACCACCACTCCTTTTTTAAACCAAAATCTCCACCAAATCATTCCTCAAATCCAGGGCGCCACAACAAAGCATGTCGCACACGATCAGCCCGAAGAGCGTGCCGCAGCCGCCAGTGGTGTCGCCGTCCATCCCGACGGCTCCATCCAGCGTGAGCCCGGCCGCGCCGTCGGCTCCGCCAATGTTCACGCAGGCGCCGCTGCGGCCGCAGCACCAGTTGCCCGTGGTGTCGACGAGCAGCGCGCTGGCCGCCTCTACGGTCGGCAGCAGTACCCCTGTTGCGTGCGAGGCCAGTCCGACTAGGGTGCACATGTTCACGCCGGAGCCCACTGAGGAGTCGCCGGCTGTGAAGCAGGAGGTTTGTGCATCGGTGATGCTTATTTTCAGTATTGGGCCCACACATACTGGTTGACATTCAAATTCGTGTCAACGAAACTCAACTACATTTTGGTTAATTATGTGATTTGAACTTTCCTGGCATTTTATATGGTGACTCCTTTTGTTTTTGTTAAGTGTGATGCTTTTCAAATTGTTTTTGTGTTATTAGTTGACATTCAGTTGACACGCTTTTGCGATAACAACTCGTGTGTGGGCTCATTCAGCACGAACCTCTCTCGTATACATAATCTATCCACCTATCTCAGACATCAAAGCCGCCAGCACTTCTAAACACGCCGCCAGCGGTCACTCCAATGGCGGCATCGCCGCCGCGCCCCGAGCCGTTTCCAACGAGCGACGCGGCGCCGGCTCCGCCCACACAAGAGCCCACTGGCGACACTAGCGAGTGCGCGACCGCATTGAGCACCGTGTTGCCGCAGCACAGTGCTGAGCCAATAAGGGCAGCCGCGCCGGATATTGAGGAGGAGTTGAAAGAAAGTGATGGGACCATCGCGGTTGAGACTCAGGTTTGTGTCTTGCGGTGATTCTGCAGCTTATCTTATGATCCATCTTCTGGAAACTTTTCTTGTCACTTTATATTTTTTGTCACTTTACTTGACAATTGCATCTCGCCTGTCGTGATTCGAATTTCTATCTCGATAGTCTTGACGTCGAGTGACGTAAAAATGCAAAATCACTTTCAGGAACAGAAAGAGGTCCCAGTGGCGAGTCCCGCACTGACCAGTCCCGCACTGGCGCTGGAATCGACGCAGCCAGTTCTCAGTGAGGCTGTATCGGAGGTTGTCCAAACGGGCATCTTGCACCAGGCACCAACGCCAATGTAAGTTGGCTTCCATTGTTTTGATGAACATTGTGAAAGGGCATTAGGAATAGCTGATTTTCTGACAATATACCTACTTGAATATTTATCATGTCAAAAAATTCTCAAAAAGGAAGTATGATTAAATCACTCAGAGAGAAGGTAGAGAACATTTAAATGGTATATTTTATGTTTCTTTTTAAATTGAAATTAAACTAAATTTACGCTGGAAAAATCTGGAGCAACGATAAATACAAGATTTTTTATTTTTCCTGAATTTTTAAAATATAAATCTCCCGAGATTTTTTAGAACACTAAATAATATATGCGTGAGGTGACATTCTGATAGGGTTAAAGAGGATATAAATATGTCTGTTTTCTAAATATGTGATAATTGATATCCAAAGTAACCAGTAAGGCTTAGAGTGAGGTATAAATATGATCTAAATGATATAAATGTAGGTAGAATAAACATGATGTGTGACATACCTTGACGTCACCAACTCGCAGCGTCTACTCTGCTGCCGTCGTGGCGCCCGTTGCTGCCGCCGTGACGCCTGTTGCCGCCGCCAGCACCGCTGCCGCTACACCTGCGGCAGCGGCAGAACCGGACTACGACGACCAGCCGCTAGTGGTGCGAACCGGGCGCGGCAAGAAGTCGCGCAGCAAGAAGACGCCCAGCGCGCTCGACGACACGGCCGAGTCGCCCAAAGCGAAGCCTAGACGGCGGCGGCGAGCTAGCAACGTTCCACCGGCCGCGGCTGCAGTCGCCAGCACCGACAGCGTGGACACTGTGGCTGAAAGCAAAGTGGAGGAGGCGGCGCTGCCGGACACTCAGGCCAGCCCCATGATGGACACGCAGTCGATCATTGCTGCTGTCAGTGCGGAGATTGGCGCCGCGCCAACTGTCGCCGCCGCTGAAGATTCACTAGCTGATGGGGGTGCGTTGCTTTTTTGATTACAAGTTGAATATTCGCGATTGTGATAACGAATAGATCAATCTTTTTAGATCAATGTCAACGCGTATTTTGGTATTCCAAAAACATAAATACTAAAATTGTGTCGTACTTGCCGTTGTTGGAGTAGTCGCCTTGTTTACCTAATATTTATGATCATCGTGCGTTTTGATCGCGCAGCAATCGTTGGAAATTGACTATATGAAGGGTGTGCTTCTAAAAGTACCGATCTACAAATTTTTCAAATTTGGGTTAGGACAATTTTTGGAGTCCCCAACAAATGCGCTTCAAACCTATATATATAATATGTGGGGGGTGCGAAATTCATTTTGAGATATGGGGGGTCGAAAAAAGCAAAAAAAATGCAAAATACAGTTTTTGAAATTTTAAAAGTACCGATCTACAAGCTTTTTCAGCTTTTGTGTTTTTAAAAGTACCGATCTACACACATTTTTTGAAATTGTACTTCTAAATGTACTGATCTGCACTTTATTTTTTGTACTTCTAAAAGTACCGATGTCAGCTCGGCATCATCAGCAGCAAAAACTCAATTTGTGTTTTTTTACTATGGGTAAAAGTACCGATCTACATCTGATTTTGTGCTTTAAAAGGTACCGATCTACATGCTATTACCAATTTGTTCCTTTAAAAATGTACTGTACTACAAAAATACGATTCACTAAATGTTATATAGGTAGTGTTATGTGTATAAACAATGATTATACCCATGCATGTGGATACCCAACAATATGGCCGAAATACCCATACCCAAAATTCCCATACCCAATACCCATGTATGGGTATTGCATACTTCAAACTTTCAATCGCGATTATCTCAAAATCGATTTTTTGTAGATCGGTACATTTAGAAGCACACCCTTCATATGCATTCGAACTTTTTTTGCAAAGTCGTAATTAAATAAGATCCTATTGTAAATAGTCGGAACCGCTTAAAATTTCCGCAGTTTTTCCGTCTTTTCCTAACTAAAGTCATTCGAACCGACTTTGAGTTACGCGTGTGCATAATTCAAAAACGGTCGAATGCGTATCGCTAATTTTCAGTGTGCGGTGCGCCGATAAAAGTCCTAGCTGATCGATTTTTTTAACAAAGCAGTTGACGACAGTGACACCTTGACTTGACAAGTTTCCATGAAACTGCCACATGAAAATCATCACCCCAGGTGCATCGCTACCCGACGGCGACGGCGGCAACAGCACGCCCGACGTCAAAAAGTCCACCTCCCGTTCGAAACGTTCGCGCGCGCGCGTCAAACGCGACCCGGAAATTCCGCCGCCGCCGCCAGAGCCCCAGTATGAGTACGACGAGTTTGAAGAAAACCTTTTTCGGACTAATAAGGCCACCCGGAAAAGTTATCCTGGTAAAAGAAAGCGACCCAGCCGCAAGCGGAAGCGCGCCAGTTATGAGTCCGATTATGGGGAGTCTGGCGACGAGGCGGCCAAAGCGAAATTGGCTAAACAGGTTTCTGTGCAGCCGGCCACTGATAGTGCTGAGAATGAGGAGGCGGGAGTTAATGGGACGGTTGTTGATGCAGATTTGGAGTCCTTCATTGAGGTGTGTATTGTGGCGCTTTTTGAATGCATAATTGTTGAAGGTTGAAATGTTTTTCCAAAATTCATAAAAGCAAATTTTTTGTATTTACTGGTTATGTATTCAGAAAAATTTTCATCGCCTGAACCCCCTCTCAAAAACATATTTTGGAATCGCTCCAAACTCTCGCCAACATTGGTCCCTTCCCATTCAGACCCGCCGCTCTGGCCGGGCGGGCGCCCGCAACAAGAAATACACCTATGAAATGGACGAGCTAGATCTATCAGACGAGAACAACAAGCTGCCGATGCCGTCCAAGAGCGACACGGTGACGCCCAGCCGCCGCCCCATGCCCGGCCACGCCAGCGGCACCGCCACGCCCGTCGCGCAGCCGAAAGGTTTCTTATTGGTTTTACTTGAATATTTAATTCATCGTGTCAGTCAGGGGTCTCCTAGGGGGGGGGGGGCTGCCCCCCCCCAAATCCGCCAGCTATCTATCTATCCCGGAGGCCGCTCAGCTATCTATCCGTGAGGCAAATTTTTTGGCTATCTATCCCCAAATCGGCCAGCTATCTACCTATCTGTAGCGATTTTTGAGAAATTTTGCGCCAATTTTCGCTCAAAATCGGTAATTTTCGTAACTGTTTATACTATTTGACCTTCAAAATCGCGGCTTTCGCCTGTACACATGTTTATATATCTATTTTTAGCCATTTTTGCCTGTTTTAGCCACTTTTAACCTGTTTTTAGCGATTTTCCCCCGTTCTGCCTTCTATGCATTGAAAAAGCCTATATATTTTGCCCCGGCGAGCCCCCCCAGAAAAAATTTCACCTATCTATCCCTGCGGAGGAGCGATTTGCTATCTATCCAGCCCCTGCAAGGTCCAAAATCTTGGAGACCCCTGGTGTCAGTTATAAGTGTCAGTGTCAGGAGACTATATTTCAGAAAGAGTCTCAAATTTGGCCCTTTGGGGGGTTTGATAGATATTTAGCAAATCGCTCTTCCGGAGGAATAGATAGCTGGATTTTTTTGTTGGGGGGGGGGGGGGGTTCAATACAATATCGGCTTTTTCAAGGTGTAGAAGAAGAAAAGATAGAAAAAATCACCATAAAAAGTGGGAAATATAGCTAAAATTGCGTTTCCCGAAGCTTTTGTCATCTACGTTCTATATACACCTAATTTGTGGGGGTATTTCGAGGGGGATGGGGTTTATAAACTCATAGGGTCCATTTTGAGGGGGGTTATTTCGAGGAAAATAAGCTGGAAATAGTCGATGTTGCCGCGCACACTCAAAATTGTCAAGCGCGGATCGAACGTTTGTGAGTTCCGCCAAGGCGGAACTCCAGGGGCGGTTCGAACGATTTGAGAATTGAAATCGAGGGCGGTTCGAACGTTTGGATTCGGCCCCCGTTTTTAATTCCGCCTTTTGATTCCGCCCTTGCAAAAAGTCTTCGAGCCGCCCTTGACAATTTCGAGTATGCGCAGCCGCATTTAGGCACATGAACGTTATAGATTTTGAAAGTGAATATCTATAAAACGGTATAAAAGTTAGTCGGAGTCTGTTTTCAAGTTCGTAGCTTCCAATTATCCAAGTTGCTGTCCAATTCACATGTGAATCGTCGTTCGAAAGATGTATTAGGTTGTAAACTAATAAAGTGTCTTTTTTTGCCATCTCATACAAATATACATTTGTGCTTTCCATTCTTTTGTACGCCAGCCGATTTTGATGCCATTCGAGTATGTTGGGGTTTCGGGTCTGGGCTATGAAGAAATGTTTTTGTTTGCTCGAATAATCCCCCAGTCCCGAGATAAGGGGGGTCTATAAAAATGTGGTCATTTTACATGGCCAATATGCACATTGACTTTGAAGCTTAATAACTCAGCCATTTCTGGGCCGATTCGGATCGTTTAAAAATTTCAAATAATCAGGACAACCTGCCGATTCAATTTTTGTAGTCAAATTAGTGATGTCTTAATTCCGTATGCCGATTCGACCCGGTTTTTTGAACATGAAAAATAATCGTAATTATAATTTTTCAAGACGTGTTTTTTTGAAGGTGCTATCATATACTATAGACAAAAAGAATATTTCTGGTCCAAAAATTATTTCAATATCTCTCTCCAGTCCAAAGTTATATCACTTTAAACATTCGCCTCCCAACAAGATATAGAAAAATCTTCATGATGAGCAATGCATGTAACTTCAGAAATCCATATCTCGGCCATTTCTCAGCCGATTTTTACCAATGAACACTTAAAATGATCAGAAAAACCTGAAAGTTTCATTTTTATGCTCAGGTTATCTGTATTCATCGTTATTGATTAGTTATTTACATGTATGTGAGGCGGAAGTTTAAAGTTATATTACTTTTGATTGGAAAGAGATATTGAAATAATTTTTTTGGTATATGAATCCCCATTGTCTAAAGTATATGATAGGATGTTCAGAAAAAAAATTTTTGGTGTTAAAAACTGGGTCAAATCGGCATACGGAATTTAGACATCACTTATCCGGCCACAAAAATGGAATCTACAGGTTGTGCCGATCATTTTAAGTGTTGAACGATCCAAATTGGCCCAGAAATAGCTGAGTTATTAAGCTTCAAATTCAATGTGCATATTGGCCACGTAAAATGACCACCTTTTTATAGACCCCCCTTATCTCGGGACTGGGGAATTATTCGAGCGAACAAAAACATTTCTTCATAGCCCAGACCCCAAACCCCAACATACTCAAATGGCATCAAAATCGGTCGACGTACAACATAATGTGGGATGCACGGATGTATATTTGTGTGAAATTGAAAAAAGACACTTTATTAGTTTACAACCTAATATTTGAACCGTATATACAAACCGACCCGTCACTCACCCCCGCTGCTCCCAGGCAAAGGCGGCCGGCGCAAGGGGGGTGCCTTGGACGAGAACTCTATGCAGTCGCTGCCGGCCGACTCGTTGGCCTCGGCGGACCCGACGCTGCTGGACGCGCTCGACGAGGAGGAGGTGTCGCAGCAGACCATACCCGTGGGGCTGCCCATGCCTACTATGGTAGATGAGGACACCTTGGTTGGTGGTTGGGGAGTTTCCTCGTTTTACTGCTTTTGCCGTTTTTGTGAAGATTTTTTTATTTGCTTTTACTGTTTTGCTGCTAAAACTATTTTATGCAGTTCTCTAAATTAGTTGTGTAAATTTCGGCAAAGACAGACTAACCGTAAAAATAAATGTATGTGAGTAGTCAAAGTCCCCTTCCCTCCGTTTTGGATTTCCGGTGCCAGTTCCGCAAATTGAGAAGTGATAAGTAAAATGACAAAATCGAATTGAAATGGCAAAAGTGGAGTGAAATGGCAAGTAGCGAAGCAAAAAATAACAAGAAAAAGTCATTTCTCTTGCTATTTTTCCATTTTACTTCCCAATTCAGTTCGCTTTTACCATTCCATTTCGCATTTGCCATTTTACTTCTCACCTTGCGGAACTGGCCCCTGCTTTCAACGTTTTCAATACCTATCGTATCGACGATCTAGCACTTTTTTTCATATCGATATCGATATTTTGAAAAAATCGAATGGCGAAAAGCCACTTGCATTTTCGTCATTTATAAATCACCACTTGGTTCTTTTCCGAACCCACAACTTTGTACTCGCGCCCGCAGATGGTCGAGAAAATTATGGCGTCACGGACGCGCGGTCAAAAAGAGCACGCGCACAGCAAAACGATCGGCGAGGACGAGTCGAAGGAAAATCCAAAGAAAGACGGCAGCGGAGGCGAAGCGGATGTCGAGGATGGCCCGGTGGAATATTATGTCAAGTTCAAGAATTAGTAAGTTGTTTGACTCGACCCAGCAGCTGTGGACAACAAACACCCCTGGAAAAAAATGTTGCCTGCGGAAACGGACAATTTTTTGCACTTGCCGGAAAACTGAAACAGAAAATTTTTTGCACTTGCCAGAAGATGAAATGAAAAAAAAAATAGCCTGCGGAAATGGGAACGGCAATAGTTTTGCCTGCGGAAACGGAAAAAATTTGACTGCAGAAATGGAAAACGGAAAAAAATTTGACTGCAGAAATGGAAAACGGAAAAAAAATTGCCTGCAGAAACGAAAAAAATTGCACTTGCCGGAAAGCGGAAACGGAAAACGGAAAGTTGACACCCTAGTTGCGGCCCATGTAAATACTACTAGATCCGGTCCCTTACTACTCAACATATCTATCACACCCCCTCACAGTTCCTACATGCACTGCGCGTGGAAGACGCTCGAAGAACTAGAAATCGGCGACAAACGTGCCGCGGGCAAAGTGCGCCGCTACCAGCAGCGACGCGAAACGGCGACCACCTTCCTGGACGAGCAGTACGACGAGGACGAGCCGTTCAACCCCGACTTCGTGCAGGTGGAGCGGGTGCTCGACATGTCCACTGAGATGGTGCTGAAGTCCCCGAAGAGTAGGGCGAGGAAGAGTGGTTGGTTGGGTCGTTTGTTCGGAAGTCAATTCAGAATACTGTGATTCCTCTAATAGAACGGCATACCTCCAATAGAACGACATACCTCCAATAGAACGGCACCTCCAATATAACGGCAGATTTTGGCACTTTTTCACCCGCGAAAAAATAGAACGGCAGCCTCAAATAGGTATAAAAGGTGGCGAAAAAATAGAACGGCGCTCTTCTATTAGAAGAAATACGGTGTTCAGAATTTTCAAAGATAAAATATTTGACATAGGTATTTTGAAATTTTGAACATAGAAAGTCGTTTTGTTGAATGTCGACATTGAAAAGGGTGAAAATATCGAAACTGTGATCGATAGTTCATGCTGCTCTAGTTATCCATTAGCGCTGCAACGTTAGCAGCTCCATTCTGCAAATTTTCTCCATCAATTTGACATAACCGCACTCCCAGAACCCGCTGTCTCGGAACCCAACAAAGCGCCGCTGGCGGACATGATCATCGAAAAAATGCTGGAATCTGGCAAGGTGACAAATGGCGACAGCAAAGATGACACGGAAACGGATGAAGTTGGCGACGTGCCAAAAGTGGAGGCTGAACCAATGGAAACTGATGGATCTCCTGAAAAATCAGCAGAGCCTGAAAAAGAAAAGTCTCCTGAGAAGGAAAATTCAGCTGCTGATGACAGTAAAGAGGGCGAAAGCGAGCCTAAAGCGGACAGTGATGTTGATAAAAAGTGTGAGGGTGTTGAGGAGTCTGAAGAGAAGCAGGACGTAACAAAACAAAGTGAGGCTGTGGAGGCTGAGGAGGAGGAAGAGGTTTGGAACATTTTTGTATTTTTGGAAAAAAAATGAGTTTATTGTTGTTAGTTTGATGAAATGTGCTTTCTTGTGTTTGAAAGCATATGCTACTTTATTTCCACCATAATAATGTAGAACACCTGATATAATATTTGATCATAAATATTCATAGACTATTTTAGTGACTATTTTATCAGGAGAAATGTTACAATCATTTTTTCGGACACAAAAACAGGCGAAGTTATGCTAATGCCATCATTCATCGTGGAACTAAATGTAACCGTTCCACCACCATTTCACCGAGTTTTCAAGTTTCAAGTCCATTTTCACACTTCCTTGAAATTCAGGAATCTGAGGGCGAGCCCGAATACGAAACAGTGACCCACTATTTGATCAAGTGGCGTTCACTTTCGTATGAAGAGTGCACCTGGGAACTGGAGAAGGATGTGGACAATGACAAGATCGACGAGTTTCTGCATAGACGAAAGCCGTTGCCTGAACGCTTGGTTGGTTTGTGGTGGCTGGGGGCGGTCACAAGTCATGTAAAGTGTAAACAGGTGTCAAATGTAAAGTAAACTGTCAATTGTCAGACAAAGTTCAGTAATAAAATCTTTTTTTGTTGTTTTGATTGACACTTTACTTTGCATTTGACTTTACATTTGACACTTTACAGTGCTTGGGACTGCCACCACGTTGACGATTTTTTTGTGACGAGTTTTTGACAAAAAAATGTTTATGACATATATCAAAATTTCATATTGATCTCCAAAAATGTTGTATAGAATATCGACTTTTTTGTTATTATCGATTGTGGATAATTTTGATGCAATCTCGAGACAAAAATATTGTGATTGTACTGAATTTGAAACTTCATTAGTCACTCAAAGGGACACATTCGAGATTCCGAATTGAAACATTCTCGCATAAAGATTTTTAATACATTCCGATTCATTGCAGCGTGATAAATCCCGGCCCACGGCGACAGAGTGGCGAAAGGTGTCCAAGAACCCAACCTTCAAAAATAACAATGAATTGCGAGAGTACCAGCTGGAAGGTCTCAACTGGCTGCTGTTCTGTTACTATCACAAGTCTGTAATTTTTGTGATATTGTTCAGTTTTGATAGAATAGGGTTGGGTGAAAATCGCTTTTCTTGACGACCGCTTTTTTAAAGCGGTTTTTAGAAAACAGCGCTTTTTTGCTTTTTTCAAATTTGTCCATTTCCAATTTGTAAAAAATGTCCAGAATTTCCAAATTTGCCCATTTCACACTCAAAACACTTTTTTAAAGCGGCGCTTTTTTAATTAAAAAGCGGTTGAAAAAAGCGCTGGTAATCCCTAGTTTCGTGTCTCTCAATCGACGTCAAAACCTGCAAATTTTCTCAGACAAAACTGCATCCTGGCCGACGAGATGGGTCTGGGCAAAACCATTCAAACAATCACATTCCTGTGCCAGCTGCAACGGGTGGTGGGCATCCGCAGCCCGTTTCTTGTAATCGCTCCCCTTTCGACCATACACAATTGGCAGCGGGAATTCGAAACTTGGTCGGATATCAATGCGATCACTTATCACGGCTCGGCTGTGTCCAGGAAAATGCTGCAGCAGTATGAGTTCTATTATTATGATCAGGATGTGAGTTGGGGGACTTTTCGAGGCGGTGTTGATCTGCATACTCATTCATAGGGTTCAAACGGGATCCCGATCCCGATCCCGGATCCCGTGGAATTCCGGGATTTAGCAGTCCCGATCCCGATCCCGAAACTTTTCAAATCCCGATCCCGAGAAACTCCAAAGTCCGGGATCCCGATCCCGGAAAAATTAGTGGTAATTATCAAACGCGAAAAAACGACGTTTTTGCATGCAAAAATGTGAACGCAAACCCCCAGCGTTCATTTTATGCCACGTTTCTGGCATACAACAGTGTTTTTAGACCTTTATGAACAACTGTGGATGCCAAAACATTGGCCAAAATCTCTATCCCAAGACCCCAATCCCGATCCCGATAAAATGCCAATCCCGATCCCGATCCCGTGACCCCAATCCCGGCCAATCCCGATCCCGATCCCGAAATCTCAAAAAACCAATCCCGATCCCGAAAAGTCAATCCCGTTTGAACCCTACATACTCATACAAAATGCATACACTCTCAAATATCCTAAAACTTAAAATCACCTGTTCTGTCGAAATTACCAGCGAATCTGAGCTCAGACAAATGTTTAGTGACAAGATCGCTGCTTACCTATTCAAAAACTGAATACTATCTGGTCTTATGATTTTTTAAATCAATCGAAAAAATGTTTGAGCACAATTAGGGTTCAAACGGGATTGACATTTCGGGTTTGGGATTGGTTTTTTGACATTTCGGGATCGGGATTGGCTTTTTCAAAATTCGGGATCGGGATTGAGGTTTCGGGATCGGGTCCACAAAATCCCGAAATTTTTCGGGATCCGGGATTGGGATCCCGTTGGAACCCTAAGCGCAATGGACCCACACAGACTAGCTGACATCGCAAATTCGTGTCAACTGAATCACAAAAAAGCATCATCGCACGCAACAGAAACAATGAAAATCATCCTCTGTGTCCTCTATCACATAAGAATGGTGAAATCACACAATTAATCGAAATTTAGTTGACACGAATTTTTTATGTCAACTAGTCTGTGTTGTCACCTCGCACAGTCACTTTTCTTCACATCCCTACCCCCCTCCCCCAGGGCCAGCGCATCGCGGGCCGCTACAAGTTCGACGCGATGATCACCACCTACGAGATGGTGCTCACCGACGTGGAAGAGCTCAAGGCGATCCCGTGGCGCGTGTGCGTCATCGACGAGGCGCACCGACTGAAGAATCGCAATTGCAAACTGTTGACTGGATTGAATCAGTTCAGATTGGAGCACAGAGTGCTGTTGACCGGCACGCCGTTGCAGAATAATATTGATGAATTGTTTTCGTTGTTGTCGTTTTTGGAGCCCAAGAGATTTGCTTCTCCTGAGGAGTTTATGCGCGATTTTGGCAGCTGCGCTAGCGAGGAACAGGTTGGAATGGAGTTTATTTGGTATTTTTTAATGTTGTGTATACTATGTACAAAAATCCCAATAGCTAAGCCAAGCGTCGGACAATTGAAATTTTAGCCAATGATCGTAAGCCCCCGGTAAAAAATCAAACCAAATACCTTTTATGCGTTTATTTGGCACCCTGTAGTGCGTGCTGTCTTCTCGTTAGCCCATGCATTCATTTCACCGTGTTCAATATTTTTCAGGTCATGAAACTGCAAGATATCTTGAAACCAATGATGTTGCGCCGACTTAAGGAGGATGTCGAGAAGAATTTGAAGCCAAAGGAAGAAACTATTGTTGAGGTGTGGATTGAATCATTGAAATTTGGATTTATTTGATAACTGGCCAATGATGATCCAGCCATGCTAATTTGTATGCGCGCGCATAAGCTGACTGGGTCGGCGCCGCGTGCAAATGATAAGATTTTCAATGTCTGAGGCCACCTTCTTATCATAAAATTTTGTTTCCCGATGGTAGTCCCGCGCCTGTAAAGCCAAGTGTCAAATGTCATGCTAAAAGTCGTACAATTTTTCAAATGTCATAAAAAATGAATGTCAAAAGTACAGTAATAATTTTTTTTCTAATGCCATTTTATATGACACTTTACAGGGTGCGAGACTGCTCCCTGCCACCATTTTTCTCAAAATCTTTCATAGTATCCCACAAACGCAGGTCGAGCTGACCAACACCCAGAAGAAATATTACAGGGCGATTTTGGAGCGTAACTTTTCGCATTTATTGAAGGGTGCCAATGTGCCGTCGCTGATGAACACCATGATGGAGCTGCGCAAGTGCTGCAACCATCCCTTTTTGATTACCGGCGCCGAAGAGCAAATTTTGAACGAGTTCCGCGGCAATAGAGGTGCGGATGGCGCCACTGATGCTGATTATTTCAACGCGTTGGTGCAGTCGTCTGGAAAGGTGCGATTTTTCATTTTGCGCGCTGGGAGTGTATCGATCTGGCGAAGGTGACAAGCTCTGTAAAGTCTAAATTCTGGGACTACTCTGTGAAATATACCTGAAATAACTGCTGAAATGGCGCTCCACACGCTGGAAATTCAACTGGTTTGGAGTCAACTCATTTTAGCTGAATTTAGGTAGCAGGATTATTTTCAAGTGAATATGTGGCAATGTCGAAAAGGAATCAATATTGCCATGTGCATTTGAACATGGTTTCGCGACCCATAAACGAAAATCTTGATGAAAACCATTCGACCAGTTGACATTGGGATGTCAACTGATGTCAACTGCACCAACTGCACCAACCGGTTTTGATCAAGATTTCAGTTTATGGGTTGCGAAACCATGGCACATGGCAATATTGATTCCGTTTCGACATGGCCGCATGTGCACTTGAAATTGTCATGCAACCAAAATTGAGCTAAAATCGAGTTGACACTGAAACCAGTTGACATTCCAGCGTGTGGAGCGCCAATATACTGGGCTGGGGGTTCTTCTATCTTTTTCTAGTGGTGCAATTAGTTTAACGGGTGAATAAGCACCTAGAAATGAGAAGGTCAATGGACAGCTATGTAAACACCTTCCCGGACAAGTTCACCACCCATTTTTTTATTTCACTTCGAATGCAATATCTCCGTCCATGGGGGTGTTATAAAGCTGAAACTTTGTATATATAAAGTTGTAAGACCCCTCTACTCCCCAACAAAGGGGGAGGTGCGGCAACTCACTACAGGGTGGGTCACCCTATATGCAAAAAATTTTGTGGCGTTTTTGGTGTCCCAATCAAGTTCACCACCCACTTGATTGGCTACACTACGAGAGACATATCTCCAGCTGTGATGGCGGTATGAAGCTGAAATTTGGGGGATGTCTTGCCAACAACCCCCCTCACAATACACCAGTGGGGCTTTTAACCTTTCACTTTTAACCTAGTCACTTTTAACCAATTTTTTGTTTCACACTTTAAAACTTGGTTTACAAAGTTCACTAGAGAATGGTCTAAGGTTCAAAGTTATGTAAACAACATATCCTCTAAAATGCTTCCATAAGGAAATTTATTTGGGGTGAATGAAAATATGAAAATTTTGTCAAATTTTGTTCCTGCAATGACATCATTTTGACATCAAAGAATTCACCCAAAGTAAATTTCCTTATGGAGGCATTTTAGAGGTTATGTTGTTTACATAACTTTGAACCTTGACCATTCTCTAGTGAACTTTGTAAACCAACTTTTTAAGTGTGAAACAAAAAAATGGTTTAAAGTGAAATTTTCAGTCTACCATTTATGGGACAGGGTGGGTGCCCTACTGAATTTTTTTTTGACTGAACTAGGGTTCCAACCAGATTCAGTTTTATGTGAGGTATGTTGTTGCAACATTTTTTTTAAATGCAGTTGGGTGATGAACTTGTTTTGGGACACTTGGGCTGTTTTTAGAAAATGGTCAACGTTATATGCAGTGACCCATGCTTTAGTGGGTCGTCGGCAGCCGCCCCACTGGTGTATTGTGAGGGGGGTTGTTGGCAAGACATCCCCCAAATTTCAGCTTTATACCGCCATCACAGCTGGAGATATGGCTCTCGAAGTGTAGCCAATCAAGTGGGTGGTGAACTTGATTGGGACACCAAAAACGCCAAAAAAAAATGTTGCATATAGAGCGACCCACCCTGTAGTGAGTCGCCGCACCTCCCCCATTGTTGGGGAGTAGAGGGGTCTTACAACTTTATATATACAAAGTTTCAGCTTTATAACACCCCCATGGACGGAAATATTGCATTCGAAGTGAAATAAAAAAATGGGTGGTGAACTTGTCCGGGAAGGTGTTTATTTATATCCAAAATAACTACGGTTTTTGTGTCCAGTACCCTAACAATTTCTTACGACCTCCATTCGCAGGTGGTGCTGGTGGACAAGCTCCTGCCCAAGCTGCGGCACGACGGGCACAAGGTGCTCATCTTCAGCCAGATGGTCCGCTGCTTGGACCTCATCGAGGAGTATCTCATCTACAAAAAGTACCCATTTGAGCGGATCGATGGCAACGTCCGCGGCGATCTCAGACAAATGGCCATCGATCGATTCAGCAAAAAGGATTCCGATCGATTCGTCTTCCTGTTGTGCACCAGAGCCGGTGGATTGGGTATTAATTTGACCGCGGCTGACACTGTGATTATTTACGATAGTGACTGGAATCCTCAGAATGATTTGCAGGCGCAGGCCAGATGTCACAGGTTTGTATTTGTGATTTCATATTTGACAGATTTAGTTTGTAAACGTGTGGCGTTCCAGCGTGTAAGTCAACTCAATGCATACATATAAATACTAGGCGGACCGCAAAGTATGCCTCCAAATTACTCATGTCTTGATCGATAACGCGTGAGTAGGATATTTATGCACACAAAAAAATTTAAAATAAAAAGGCGGAGTCAAGCACAATCAAATAATAATTTTTTTCTGAAACGTTTTTTTCTTGTTTTTCGAACAATTTTTCTTTTTTAACGTGTTTTGTTCTGAAAAATGCATTGAGTGCGGTCCGCGGAATATTCAACAGAAATTTGGAAAATAATTTCAACAAAATGAACAAAATGCCTGACCACAAACAAATGACCCCACTCCCTTTTCAGGATCGGCCAGCAAAAGTACGTCAAGTGCTACCGCCTAATCACGCGCAACACGTACGAGCGCGAGATGTTCGACAAGGCCTCCTTGAAGCTCGGCCTAGACAAGGCCGTGCTCCAGTCCATGGGACCCAAAGAGAACTTGGCCGCGCAACTGTCCAAGAAAGAGGTAGAAGAGTTGCTAAAGAGGGGGGCCTATGGAGCTATTATGGACGAGACTAATGAGAGTGAAAAGTTCTCGGAGGAGGATATTGATACGATTTTGTCGCGTCGTACTACTACGATTACAGGTGAGGGGAGTTTACGGTTTGGGCTGGGCCCACACACTAGTTGACATCGCAAATAAATGTCAACTAAACCACTAAAAAAATTTAAAGCATCACTCATAACAGTAACGATGAACATTAAGTGTCACGATATAAACTTAAAACAATGCTCTATCACATAGGAAAGTTGAAATCGAATAATTTACAAAATTTAGTTGACATGACTTTTGACCTCAATTTGTGTGTGTAACGCGTGCGACCTTGTGCAAAGGCCACCTTGTCCGATACGCCACGCGATCAGTCTTTCGGGGTGAGACGAATTATTGCGGTGTTGAACTGGTGTCGGGTATTTCTTGTCGAGGATATTAGGTATCGATATCTTAAAGTAATTTCGTCAAGGCAACTTTACTTGCTCACATTTTTGCGGCATATTTATCACCGAAGCACTCCCAATTAACCCCCCCCCGCTCAGTCGCACCTGGCCAAAAGGGCTCCACCTTTGCCAAGGCCTCGTTCAATGTGTCCTCCAATCGCGACGACATCGACGTGAACGACCCCAATTTTTGGCAAATGTGGGCCAAACGCGCAAATGTGGAGGCAGTCGATCCCACTGCAGAGTTGATGGTTTATGGGCCCAGACAGAGGAAAAGGAGATTTAATGATGATAGTTATAAGGTAATTTTGTGTGGGGCTAAAACGGGATCGACTTTTCGGAATCGGTATTGGTTTTAAAATTTTCGTGATCGGAATGGCGCCTCAGAATCGGGATTTTCAAACTTTCGCAATCGGGATTTTGGACAAAGTTCTCGTATTCAGGATCGCAAATATTTCCGAGATCCGCATTGGGAAAATTTTTACCTGGATCGGGATAAGCATTTCACATTTTTGGATTCACAGAATCGGTATTGAGCCTCAGGATCTGGATACAGTACATATTCACTTTCAAACCCTTTTTGATGTTGAATTATCACATATCAATGTAAAATCTTGTCAAACTATCGATCATCAAATATCAACATCCAACATTTAATTTCTACTTTTTATCACGCAATTTTGGTTTACATCAATCATGTCGTTTTATTGGAAACTTGCCAATTCGCAGCAAGTGTCCGGCTCATCTGACAACGAATCGGACAAGGGCAACGAAGATACGGATGCTGAGGATGGGGGCAAACGGCGTCGGCAGATCGATGGCAATTATGTCCCCGACGAGTTGGCGCACACGAAGGCGGATTATTTCAAGGTGATTTGCTTGGCTCGTAAGATTTATTTTCAAGTTTGATCTTTAAAACTTGACATTTAGGATATTTTCAAAAAGATCTGTCATTGTCGAGTGGCGAAAATTCGAGCGAGTTGAGCTATTCACGTTTTCTTGTAAATAGCTGTTTTTGTCATTTCTAACTTTCAAAACCTGCATATTACTGATCACGATTCGTCCACCATGATGTAGATGGCAACACCGCCATTGGTGCACCCAAACCTAAATCCCCTCACCACCCCCCCCCCACACAGGTGGAAAAACACCTGTGCGTCTACGGCTGGGGCAGGTGGCCGGAAATAGTCGAATCGTGCGGCGACGCGCTGCGCTGCGGCCCCAACGAGGTGGAGCATATGGCCCGTACGGTTTTGCTGCACTGCCTGCGTACTTATAATGGGGATGAGAGAGTGCGCACTTTTATATGGGATCTGATTAGTGTGCCCTATGAGCCCACTGAGGCATCTGAGAAGGCGGTGGAGGATGTTAAGAAGCAGAAAAAGTCGCGTGGGTTTGGGTTTGTGGATTGTTTTGATTTTTAAGTGGTTTTATCTGCGCAATATGGATTTTTTTAGGTGCACTTCATTGTATCGAATGATTAACATTTTCCTGAGAATGTGAAAGCCACCCAAATGCAAATAAACGCGGCACACACACTTGTTGACTCATGTGTGTCAACTGGTTTATGTCAACTCAGATTTCGGCTTCACGTGTCGCAGAGCGATCTCCAAATGCGCATGAGGCATTGGAAGATCACTCTGCGACACGTGAAGCCGAAATCTGAATTGACACAGACCAGTTGACACACATGCGTCAACTAGTGTGTGGGCTCCAATGATATGAATGTTGTTTCATCGTCAACCCGGTCCCAATTTCACATCCAATTCTCTCTCCTTCTCAGTGAACACGCGAAGCGCGCGCAAGGGCCGTTCGTGCACGAGCACGCCCCGGAACGACTCGGCCACGAACCTCAGCTCGCCCAACGGCGCCAAGGCCAACGAGGACGACAACCCGCCCGGCACGAGCGAGTACCACTCCGGCTGGGCCGCCCTGCCCGCGTACAACCCGCCCGCGCTGGCTGTCGATTTTGCGTATGAGAGACACTTGCAGCGGCACGCTAATAAGTCGGTTTTTGATGGGTTGAGGTGAAGTTGTAGCGTGAATGGTGTATCAAACAATGGGTGATTTTCAGGGAATACAATAAAGTATAATCTCGGAAAATGTCTCGAAAATATAATATAATTAAATCTCTCTGAGAAAAACAACAAGTAAATATAAATGAGATATTTTTATATTTTCTTCTAATAAAAGATAAAAAAATTTACATTATATATCTCTAAAAAACGTGGAGAAAAAAACAATTTAATATAATATAATATTTAAAAAGTATAAATATCCTGAGATTTTTGGTAGGATACTCATGAATGAAGAATAAAAATATCTATCATTAGGTACGTTTGATTTTCAATATTTATTTTATTTTATTTATTCATAAATATATGTTTCAGTCCCACTAATGATTCCGTTGTAATTTAACGATTATTCAATTTTTGCATTTTCAACCTAAATTGTCAGTTTACATTCAGCGTAAATTTCATAAACTCCTCAAATGTCAACTCAAAACTAACCACAACCCTCCCCAATCCTTTACCACACTCAGAGTGCTGCTGCGCGTGCGCATGCTCTACCTGCTCGAGCACGAAATGCTCGGCCCCGAGCTGACCGGCCGCATCAGAGCCGGCGCCAGCGCCACGGAAATCGACCTGCCCACCCCCTGGCACCCGGAATTGCCCGTCGAGTGGTGGGACGCGGCCGCGGATAAGAGTCTACTTATTGGCATTTATAAGCATGGTTATGAGATGATGGATGCTATTCGGTGGGTTCGGTGTTATTGTTGCTGCTTGAAAGGATCTATAGTCGTGTTCAGGATTTGTTTGGGAGACTGTTTGTTTACGGAGCCCGACGAACGGTTGAAATTTCCATTGATGATGGAATTTTCTGCAGTGATGGAATTTTCTGCAGTGATGGAATTGTGTCATGGCGCTGCGCCTTTTTTAGGGGTTGGCATTGGCGCTGGCGCCAGGGACCACTGCGTATGTAGCAATATAAATACATATATTTACAGCGACAGGCACACGATAGAGTGCATTTTGAGGAATTTGTGTTTAAAATATATATAAACAAGACTTAAAAAATGCTCTTATATCTCCCGTAGTACACTTCCGCGGTTTCGCTTCTGTGAAATTGTAAATTCATATCTACCTAAACCCGGAACTATCCTTTTTAGAACGACAAATTTTTGCACTTTTTATATTACAACTAAACAATCTCCCTATCTTTTGCAGGGACGACCGGGCGCTGTGCTTTTTGGAAGTGTGCGGCCCCAGCGACGCAACTATAGCCGAGCGGGCGGCGGCTGCCAATGGACCCGCTGAGAACACTGAGAAGGATGACAATAAGAAGGAGGAGGGTATGGAGGGTGATGTGAAGAAAGAGTGTGTTTATTCTGGAGGGTTATGGTATTTTTTTTGTGATTTTTAATTTTTTATCATTTTTTCAGAGCCGATGAAGCTCCAGCCGAAAGTGGGGACGATGAAATTGAGCCGGAAAAACGACCGGTGGGTTTATGCTTTTTTGCAATCTAACTAGGGTTTAAGCGGGATCCCGATTCCGAACCCGATAATTTCCGGATTTTGCGGTCCCGATCCCGAAATCTGAAAGAACGAATCCCGATCCCCGCCCGAAAAATTAAAGGGGATTCCGATTTCGAAATAATTTGTCTAAATAGTTTTTTGCACAAATAAATGTGAACGGAAACGATAAGGTTCCACGTTATGCCACGTTTCTGGCACCCAGATGTTTTTAAAGATTGTTTTTGACATTTTTATTTATGACAAATTAAAGGAAAGAACCCTTAAAATCAGAACTTTTTCCAAAATCCCAATCCCGATTCCAAAAAATGTTTATCCCGATCCCTAGACACCAATCCCATCCCTAAAACTAAAAAAAACTAATCCCGATCCCAAAAAGTCGATCCCGTTTGAACCCTAAATCTAACATTTCCGCTTCAATCGCCGCCATTACAAATCAGCGCCATTACAGGTGAAAACGCGTAGCGGCAAAAGCCGGTCGCGATCGAAAAAGTCCAAAAAAGAGCGCGCCAAGGAACCGGAGGAACCGCGGCAGAGCGAAACTCCGGCTTCTACGGCAGCTGTTAGCAATAAGTTGCCATTCCCCGGCAATGTGGAGCTGAATGCCCGCTTCAGGCGATTAATGACCCTGTATCAGCGCACCAGCAAACTGATCAGCATGCGCGAGGAACAGCTGAAGAAGGTTTGTATACTGGGCGTACCCGATCCTCTGCACTCGCAGTTATTTATGTCTCGTGTTGGAAGAGTGCCAACTGCGAATGATAATTAAAGCATGCGTTTTTCTTTTTTTTAATAAAAAATTCATTGTGTTTAGAAAACGTTAAACATTAAATTTTATAACGTTAAACGTTAAAAATCGCAGTTAAACATCGTCAACGTTTTTTCCGTTTTTTTAATTGATAAAATAAATAATTACATATAATTCAATGTAAATAATTGCATATTTTCATAAAACGTATATAATTTACCGCAAATAATTACACACCCGCAGCGCAACGCTCGCCAAGAGCAGATCCAGCAATTCATCCAAGAACGCGAATTGAAAAAGCTGACCGACCGACAGCGGTGGACGCGTCGGGAAGAGAACGAGTTCTATCGGACGCTCATCTCGTTCGGCGTGGAGCGCTGCAACGGCAACGGCACCGGCGAGGAACTCGCCCCGCCCGACGCCGAGTACAATTGGAACACGTTCAAACAGCTCGCCAGACTGGACGCGAAGCTCGACCAGACGCTCACAGAGTATTTGGTTGCTTTTGTGGCCATGTGTAAAAAGGTTGGCTGCTTTTTGCTACTGCGAAAGTTGTAGAGCTTCTGAATCAAAAAGTCGGTGATTTTCATACCTTTTATAGTTTTTCACTTTCAAAATCGCGGTTTTCGGTTATATACCTTTTTCAAGCAATTTTGACTACTTTTAAGCGATTTAGCGTTTGTTTCCCTTTTCTGCCTTCAACACCTGGAAAAAGCCTATAGTATAGCCCTGGCAAGCCCCCCTCCAGAAAAATTATCAGCTATACTCGGCAGATACAAACAGATAGGAGTCTTCGGCTGGCAGAACTTATGAAACAACGTGATGAAACATCCGCCAGAGACCGGGCGTCATGCGTCATGTAAGGGCTGCAGTGCTGTGCAGTCAGCCGCAGTTCACTGCACACTGCGGTGATGACGTCATGATGGAGTGTTTCCTCCGGGAAAATGTTGGCTGTAATGTCACCCGAGTATATCTATCCCTCCGGAGGACCGATTTGCTATCTATCCCGCCCCCACGAGTAGGGTGTCAAAAAAAAATTTTTACAGAAAACGGAAACGGAAAAAAAAATTTCAGCGGCCGGAAAACGGAACGGAAAACGGAAAAAAATTTGCACTTGGCGGAAAACGGAAACGGAAATGGAAATAAAATTTCAGCGGCCAGAAAACTGAAAAAGAGGCCGGAAAAACGGAAACGGAAAAATCAAATTTGCACAGAAATGGAAAAACTTGCTGAAATTTTGCCGGAAAACGGATAAAATTGGCTCAAATTTTGCTGGAAGTGGAAAAAATTTGCAGCTATTTTGCTGGAAACAGAAATTTTGTTACATCATTGACAATCTGCATGAATTTTTACCAGTTTAGCTGATCAAAAAACAGAAAGTTGAGCCAGAAAAAGGTAAAATGAGGTGGAAAAATGGAAAATTGAGGCGGAAAATTGAAAAAAGGCAGAAAAACTGGAAATTGAGGCGGAAAACGGAAAAAGGCGGAAAAACTGAAAATTTAGCCGGAAAACGGAACATGAGCCAGAAAAACGGAAACGGAAAAAAAATGTTGCCGGAAAACGGAACGGAAAACGGAAAAAAAAATTCTGCAGCCGGAAAACGGAAAAAATTTGCCTGCAGAAAACGTAAATTTGACACCCTACCCACGAGGGTCAAAATCGTGGAGACCCTTCCATTTCCGTAAAACATCGAATATGGTAAAACATCGAACATCGAATACGTCAAAAAAATTTGGGAAGTATCGGAAGCACGAATATCGAGCCTGCTAGTAGCCACCCTGGGGGCACCCCCAGTCTCTGTAAAAAGCCCTGTAAAATGTCAAATGTCATGCAGTGTCAAAAGTCATGGAAAACCGAGTTGCCATTTTGCAGGGCATTTTCCATGACTTTTGACACTTTGCGTGACATTTGACATTTTACAGGGCCTTTTATAGGGTCTGGGAGTGGCACCTCAACCCCGCTGCCATCCAATCACTCGTATTCAAACACACCATTGGCACAGGTGGCCGGCCGCGGCATGACGCCCACCGAGGAAGCTGCAGCCACGCTGGCCACCGACGCGGTGAGCGAGGAGCGCGCCAACAAAGTTCTGCAGCGGATCGAGTTCATGGACAGGGTGCGGAGGGCGCTCGCCCACCCCCAGTTGGAGGAACGATTGAAGCTGTGCAAGCAGACGCCCGATTTGCCCACTTGGTTCGTTTGGTTTTTTTTGGTGTGGTTTGTAGTTTGTAGGGTTGGAATCGAAGTCGCTTCTGTCGTTTTATTATTGGAGTTGGTTGAATTTTCTTTTCTGATAAATAGAACGACGTTCTCGATAAATACATTTTAAGATGCAAAAAGAGAGGCATAAATATTTTTAAAAAGAAAAAAAGAAAACGTAATGCAATCAGGTACCAGTCCCAGATCCTGTAAAATGTCATGTGTCATGTAAAGCACCCATTTGGATACGATACAATATTATTTGGATACATATGACACTTTACAGGGTCTTTTACATGACACCTGACAGCGGACATTTTACAGGGTCTTTTACATGACAACTTAGAGTGGACATTTTACAGGGTCTTTTACATGACACATGACATTTTACATGACCTTTTATACTTTACAGGGTTTTTTTACAAGGTCTGAGACTGCCAGCGGAAAACAGTGACTAATTTCATTCTACACAGCATGCTCACTTCCAAAAACTCACTCAGGTGGGAAGCTGGCGGCGAACACGATCTGGACCTGCTGCGCGGCGTGGCGCGCCACGGCGTATCCAAATCTGAAGAGTATGTCGTGCACGACCCGGATCTGTGCTTCAAGGCTGTGCTGCGCAAACTGCAGAAGGAGGCTGATGAAGTGGCTCCTGAAACCAGGGCTAGGGCTAAGGGACTTAGTGAAGGGGACGGGGCTGGACAGAAAACAGGTTGGTAGAAGAAATATACGTGTTTTGTGTTGCGAGACATTTTGTCACTAACTGTGATAAAATGGATTAATATTTAGTTTTTGTCGTTTAAGTCTGAGTCAAACTCCGTATTTTTGACCGCTTCTGCATTGTGATTAACAACGAAAAAATGGGTGATGTTGAGAAAATATATTAAAATATAATCTCAGTAAATCCCTCAAAAATAAAATATAGTTAAACTCTCTAAAAAGCTGGAAAATATATATATAAATATTGAACATATCTTTTTATAATTTCTGATATTTTTGAAAATCTCAAAAACACTGGAAAAGATAAATCAAAGAAATCTTCTATTTTTGAAAAAACCCTTAGATTTTACAATGGTAATCGTGACGCAAACGCAGAGCCAGCCGACGACACCAAACCCGTCGAAAATCCAACCGACGAGGCAGAAGCCAAGGCCGCGGCCACAATGGAGGCCGCAGTGCAAATGCTCGCCGCGCAGCAAGCCTCCGCAGTCATACACTGGCCCAAAGAGCGCATGGTCATTTACCGGCTGCAGAATGTTTGCCACACCATCGAGCAAGGCGAGTGGCCGGCGGCGGCGACCGGCCGCAACGCCCTGGCTGCAGCTATGGCCGCTACTGCGGCAGGGGAGGACGCCAAGTCTGAGCTGTCCACGGATGATACGCCGCGCGACACGCCTGGCTTGCTGACGGCGGAGGATAGTGCGGTCGCGTCGCCCGCTATTCCGATGAGGGACGCACGGTGCGTCTTTAGTGCCTTTTTGTATTTGAATGAGGATTCGAACTGGATCCCGATCCCGAATCCCGAAAATGTTTGGGGATTTAGCGGTTCCGATCCCGAAATCTTAAAAAAACGAATCCCTATCCTGAAAAATGCCAATCCCGATCCTAATCCCGAGACACCAATCCCGATGCCGATTCCGAATTTAAAAAAATCAACTCGACCCCGGTCCCGAAAACTCAGAAAAACGAACCCGATCCCGTCATGTTTAAATCGTTTAAATCATGTCAAGTCATGTTTAAATTCTACATTGGAGTGAATCGTTTTCTACCGGCTGACCTTATCATGGCGTCGTCGCAGATCCAGTTCTGGGACGCCCAAAATCATTGCGCACACGTCGGCGACCCGACGCGGCAGAAAGCCGAAGAACACTGTGCCGCAACTGGCGTTGTCCAATAGTGCAGCGGCGTCAGCTAATGCTGCATCGGCTCAAGGTATTTTAGTTGTTTGACTGGATGCTTTGCGAGATAACTGCCAATATCAGAGCCTGGAAAGTGTAAAGTCAAGTGTCAAATGTCATGTAAAATGTTTTGCTATGTGTCAATTATAATGACAAATGTAAAGTAAAGCGTCAATTGTCATACAAAGTTTTAGTAATAAAAAAGTGTATTTGGTTTTGATTGACATTTTACATGACATTTGACACTTTACTTTACACTTTACAGGGTCTGAGGCAGCCCCCTGGGCGTCACCTCATTTTTACACCACGCTGTGCTCCGTCGCAGGTCCAAGCAGTTCAAACGCAAACCCCCTGCAAGACCTAATGGAAGCGGAAAAAGAGCGCATGCGAGCCCTGATGCACCAGTCGTTCTTGCAACAACTGGACCAGCTGCCGCTTGCTGCTGCAGCCGCGCTGGCCTCTGGATCAGCTGATCTTGGTTGGTTTTCTTTTATTTTAGACAATGAGTTATTTGGCGCGATTAAATGTATTTATGTTTACATTTTGCGATTACAAATTGAGATCATATTTAATTATATATTCTCAAAATCATCAATTTTTAATGCTACTTGAGGTGCGTACTTGCGGAACAAGCTTACTTGCAGTAAGAGTTCCGACCGTTTTTTTAACTTCCACTCAATATTGTTGAACATGAAAAACTACTTTATATCTGACCTATCCACTCAACAAAACCGTTCGAAACAATACCACTCACATTCCACCGATCCACTCTTTTTCTCCTCCCAGCGAGCCTCGGCCTAGCGGGCCTAAACCTACCCACATCATCGGCCGCGCTGGCCGACCTGGCCGCCAGCCTGGTGAGCGCCTGCGACACTGCCAACATGTCCGACGTGGCCGGCGCGCTCAATTTGTCCACCAAGAAACCATCCGGCGCCAAGGCCAACACGACCACGTCGGCGTCGAGCAGCAGCAAGCCGTCCACGAGCAAGGCGGCTGTGAATGCGGACGCGGCGGCGGTCGCGGCCGCTGAGGCGGCTGCTGTGGCCGCGCTCGCTGGCGCGGGGGCTGGTGGATTGCAGCTGCCCGATATTATGGCGCTGGCTAGCATGCCGCCTGATACTAGGATACCTGTGCTTAATTTGAAGGATGGAAGTAGACTGACAGGGAAGGAGGCGCCCACGCTGCGAAATTTGGGCCAGTGGCTAGCTGATCACCCGAATTACGTGTTTGATATGCCGGCGCCTGGAGACGAGGTTGGGAATTGAGTTTGAAATACCTGAATGGGGACGGGGTTGTGAAGCCTTTTCAGTTGACATTTATTTCTGTCGAAAACTAAAATACTACTTCTGAAATTTAAGATAAGATTTATAATTGATGAAACAATGCAAAACATTTGTGATTTATTTGATTTTCCCCCCCTGCCCTTCTCTCATTTCTAAACACGACAAAAAAAATTTCCACAAACTCAGCTCGAGCCCGGTGAAATTCGGCGATCCGCATCGTCGGTCACGCCGAAAGCGATCAAATCGGAGGAGTGCGAACAACTGGAGAACACGTTTATCACCGTTGTCAACCGCAAGAGCGGCTCGCAGCTGTCCGGCGCCAAAGCGCCGCAATTGAAAAACCTGGCAATGTGGCTTGAGAAGAACCCTGAGTGGGATGTGGACCACAGTTGCGCCAAGATGGTCGAGGTTTGTTGTCTGGGGCGCGCCATTCTGTGTATTTTTTGAGTGAAAACAAGACACGTTGTTTGTTAGATCTGGGGGCAGTCCAGAGCCCTGTAATGTGCAAACCCAAATGTCACTCAAATTTGTCAATTCTCATGCAACGTGTCAAATTTCAGTAAAAAAATCGTCTTTTTTGATTGACATTGACCCTGTGTAGCATTAGGACCTGTCGTACTGTACTCCGTCGTTGTACGGGGGGTTGTGAAGCATCTTTTTTTTCTCAAAATTTCGACATTTTATGCTTACTCTGTTTCTGATAATACTTAAAAATTGATAAATATTTATGTAGTTACTTATTCACATTTTCATTTCCAGGGTCGTCTGCCATCTGCCTTAACTGGCCGTGTGCAGCGCAGCACGAAATCAACGCAAAAGGAAGCTTCTACGTCTGCGCAGCGAAATGCCCCGACACCGGCGGCCGTCGCACCAGTGAATATGTTCGATCAAGCGGCGGCGATGACAAATAGTAGTGTGTTTTTGGATTTGCCTCGCGCTTTGTTTGGACTATGTTTATTATTGTAAAAAGATACTTTTGAAACAGTGGACCATAAAATTTATAGTTTTTATAGTTATTTTTATAAAAAACGGTGTTGTTTTTTTAAAACGGGGTTGTTTTTTTTTAACGGGGTCGTTGAACAAAAAAAATGTTTTTCCTATCCGTGAAGCACTCAGTTTCTTTATTTCTAAATATATCACATCCCAACCCTGAAAATCCCAATTCAGCCACGGCGGCCACGCCGCCCGCAGCGCTGGGCAATCTGGGCGTATTGGACCCGTTCATGGCGAGCCTGCTGCCGGGCATGGACGCGGCGACGCAGATGCAAATGCAGCTGCTGATGGCGCAGTCGGCGGCGCCGTTCTCCAACCCGGCGCTGATGGCTGCGGCGCTCGGCCTGCCGCCCGGCACCACCGTCGCGTCCACGTCGGCGGCGCAGTCGCAAGCGAACGCGGCCGCGGCCGCTTTGAACTCGTTCCTGGCCGGCGCCGGGAACCTGTCGTCGCCGAGCGCTCTGGCGGCTCTCGCCGGCTTTACTATGCCGCCGGTCACTGCCGTGGCGTCGTCGTCTAAGGTGCGTGCATGTCGATTGGTTTTGGTATTGGAAAATGGGTAATTTCGTGAAAATTGATGTCAGAAAATCTCTCAAAAAGAAAATGTAAGCAAATATCTTTGAAAAATGCGGATAAAACAAATGTTTTTGATATTTTCTTCTTTTTAAATAAATGAATTTAAATAAATTTCGCTGGATAAAAACCTGACAAGATTTTTTATGTTTTTTGATATTCGAAAAATATAAATATCCCGAGATTCCTTCAACGTTGATTGGTTGACCCATCGACCTAGTTGTGCACACCGAAACACGATTCTGATACACCGTTCCAAAACTCGCAGACAACTACAACGGGCGCCACGTCAACGCGCACCTCCGAGAGCGTGTCGTCCAGCAGGGCTCGCGCCAAGGAGCAGAGCGCAGCCGCCGCACGCCGCGAGCGCGAAAAGGAACGGGAGCGGCAGCAGGAGCGCGAACGCAAGGAGGCCGCCCGTCAGGCGCAACAGGCCCAAGCCGCGCTGCAGGACCAGCTGATGCAGCAGCAAGTGGCCGCGGCCGCGCTGCTCGCCGGCGACCCCAGCGGCTCGTTGCTGGCTGCCTTTGGACTGGACCCGGCGACTGCAAATCTACTCGCGGCGGCCAGTAGCCTGCCGCTGCCGCCGGCCACGACTGCCGTGTCCACTTCTGCCGCCGCTGCGGCCAGTATGAATCCGTTCTTGGCGGGCGTGTTCGGCAACGGCACGGGCGCCAGTTCTCCCGGCCTGGCCGTGCCCAGCAGCAGCGCTGCCTCGTCGCAGGCCGCGGCTAACCAGGCGGCCATGGCGCAGCTGAACAGCTTGATGTCCTTGCCGGGCATGGACGCGGCGCTGCTCGCCTCGCTCGGTCGGTGACCATTTTGATGATATATTGGCTAGGAAGTAAGTGGCAAAAAAATGGTTATTGTGTGGATGCCAAATTTCCTCGAATTATCCCCCCCCCCCGAAATAACCCCAGATCTAAGGTCTGTGCAACACGGGTGTCAAATGGGAGCTATGCACTCGCAGGTATACCGGGCATGACTATGCCGGCGGCGGCGTCCACGCCGCCAGCCAGTTCGACTCAGACGAGACCGGCCGCGGCCACCAGCAGCACTGACGCCGCCAGCAGGTAGATTCACTAGTGAACCTGGGGTCAACTTGCGCACCGTGTCTCACTAGCGTGATAAGAACAGTGATCAGTTGTAGGTTGGCGTTTGAGATGTATACTCGGTGGGCCACAAAGTGTGCTCAAAATTATTTATGTCGTGGTCAGCAATGTGCGTACTTGATACTTTGTATGCACTTTCACGGAGAAGAAAAATGTTATTAAAAGAAAATGTGTTGAGTACGACCAACATATTTACGTTTCATGCCTGAAATCATTTTTGTTTTGTTTTTTTGCAACGATTTCAATTCTATTGATGATGACGTCATTATGCAGTTTTTCGTGCAGAAAAATGCATAGTATGCGGTCCGCCGAGTACAAGTAAAGCAAGTTTTCAGTTGTCACTCACGAGTTGTCACGTGACTTATCACTTTTCATATCAAATTTTCGTATCGAACAAACTACCTAGTTTCGGATGAGCCGTGAACCATATGTAAAATTCTGAATCAAAATTCTAAATGTGTCATACTTGGCACATGACACGATGGGAACTGTATCATGTCGATGTTTTTTAAAATTTAAATTTCGATCGTTTTTGGAAAAAATGTGTGTCGAAACGAGTGCTTTTGATCGCAGGCCGCGCAGCACGGCAAAAGCGGAGCAAAGCAGATCGAATAAATTGTCGGCTTTAGTGGATAAGTTGGCAGCCAATCAAAAATCCGACGGTCAATGAGCACATTGGGATAATGATTCTTTATTGATATGGATGACTGTGGTAGATATCAGTGTGTATTCCTATATTGCTGTTGTCAGATTTGTGTTTTTATCCGGCTTTTACTCTCGACACGTTGTACGTACACATAGCACAAATCTTCACGAAGTATTTTGTCCCGCATTTGCAGAATACAGTGTTGTAGGCGAATAATACACATACCGTGTATCCTCGATTAAGTCCCCCCCCACTTCGAAAAACTCCCTCTGTTAGCTGACTGAGGAAAAATAACTTGCTCACTCGAAAAACTCACCCTCTATGATGGCTGGGAAAGACATGTTAGAACAATGTACTTATTTATGTGCTCTTTAAAAGCATGTTTTCTTCTGCAGCTGATGTTATATCACTGTTATTAAGTCACTAGCATTTATATCATTGCATGGAATTTGTATAAAATTATATTCTCACCCAAGGTTTATGGAACTAATTTATTTTTATTCAGTCATAAAAAAATGATTCATTCTACATTTTACTTTATATTCTGACGGAAAAATACCCCCCCCCCTCGAATAACAGCCCAGAAAAAAAACCCCGGGCTTATTCGAGGATCTACGGTACATATTTATTAAGACATCCAATGTGGACTGTTGTGTTTTTCACTCTCATCGCATCTAACCCAGTGACTACTGAACCTAAGCCGCTTTTTAACTGTCCCCGCGCGGGGTGCTTCCAAGGGCAGTCGTTTCCGACTGATTCACAAAAGGATCTGAACTCATCTGCATTTTCATTTTTTTTTCTTCAAAGTTGTGTCAAGGCAGTTTTTCCGAAATATTGATGTTGTCTCCCTTTAATATTATTGCGCAATTTTTTTTCCGCTCTGTCAAGGGATTGTGGAGGCTCACCTATTTTTTCACTGTTCCCCCGTATCGTTGTTGCATATTGTGACCCTTTTTGTGTATTTTATAATACTCGGATGTCCGGTGTCGTTTGTGTGTAAATATATATGGATCGTAAGCGGACACCTTTACGTAAAATTTACTTGATGTATTTATGATTTGCCAAACAGCAGAAAATAAACTAAAATATACAAAAAAAATTCGAGTATCGTCAATGCGTATTTATGCGTGAACGAATCGTCGAAAACAACAGTTTCCAGCAATATATACTTCCTTCGGTCCGCCCACATCACGTAAATATCTCTGCATTTGAACTCAAGCAAGAGATTTTCTCAGCAGAAATAACAAAGAAAATGGTGCGTCCTGGTGCTCGTGGTGCTGAAGGTGCAGCCGGTCGACCGAACGCAAAAGGTAAAAATCTTTTTGAATTGAGAGATTTTTTTGTGTCGGTTCTGGAGAGCTGTTCTGGATGCGTCGACTATGGTGAAACTGTTTTATACCAGGCAAATGCTCTGCATGGTGAAATATGGTTCAGTGACGGGCGTCTGATTTCTGTTTCATTTATATCTACTATTTCTCCGGTTTAAATATAGGTATGCTCGGGGGTCCGCAAGCTATGAATTTTTCTGAAGGAAACCCTATCATGACATCATCATTTATAAAACAAAAATAATTCTAGCAAAAAAAAGGAAAATACATTCGGGAAAAAAACATTACTCGTTTGTACGCGACTCCGCCTTTTTGTGAAAATGCATACATAAGTATCCAGCTCGCGCGTTATCAACCAAGACATAACTAATTTTGGGCGCATACTTTGCAGTCCGCCGAGTATACCTTGCTCAAGTTAAGAATTCTGGTGTTCGCCTACACCGACCGCACGCTCTAATCTCGCGCAGGTCGGGGCACCGCCCACCGCGGCCCTATGGGCGGCGGCGTGCGGCACGGTTTCGACGGACAAGTGTCGGCGCCGTGGCGCAAAATGATGAACTTGGAGAAGCTGCCGGTGACGTTGCTGCGCAGCACGCACAAGGAGACAAAGCCGACGCCGCCGCACGTGGCCCAGTTGACCATGGGCAAGCCGCTGCCCAAGCAAGAGAAACCTAGACAAGTAGGATTTCGAACTGTTTTCGCATTTTTGATGCTTTTCTGATAATTGGAACGTTGCCAAACCGTCGCATATGATAAGACGGAATTGGTACGACCAAATGCATTGACCCCTGCACACTAGTTGACAACGGATTATCGTTAAACTGATAAACCTGTTTTAAACACATTTGAAATTACCAGAATGAATCATTTTATATCTCCATCAACAGTAGTTGACAGACTCCACATACCGGTAAACAAAAATGTATGTAAATCAGCCCTGAAAATGTTTGTTATCTCAACTAAATACTGCGCGTACCATACCGACATTGTCACACCAAGTGGCATATCCCCCCTCTTCTCAGGTCTTCTGGGCGAAACGCTTGGAGGGCATGCGAGCTATCCGCCTGGGCCAGAGCGACGCACCCACGCAAGAACCTAGCGCGCTGCCGGCGCGCATGCACGCAGTGGGTCCAGCTGTGAGCGTGTGGGCGGCGGCGAGCTCGCTGAACGCCGCCCTGGCCAACCCGTCGCCCGCCTACCACCCCGTCATGGGCCAGACCAACACCAGGTGGCACTCTAGGACCATGTGAAATGCCCTGGAAGATGGAAAATTTCCTGCAAAGTGTCAAAAGTCATGTAAAATGGCCTCGAAAATGGCAAACGTACGTTTGCCATTTTCCAGGCCATTTTACATGACTTTTGACACTTTGCATGACTTTTTCCACCTTCCAGGGCATTTCACATGGTCCGTGAGTGTCGCCAGGAGGAACTTGGACAACAACGTGGCCGCGTTCATCAACCCCGACCAGCCGCTGGTGCAGGCGGTGGTCGTGTCCGACGCGGACATCGTGGCGCAGGAGAGACGTGTTTTGGACGCCAGGAAGAGATTGGAGCACCTGCGCAAGCAGTTCGGCTTGACTTCGTGATTGGGTGTGGATGGATTGATTTGGAGATTCTGGGTGTGTGTATTGTTCACTGGTACTTTCATTTGTATCTCAAGCCTTTTTGTACGATGATCTTCTGTTTGTGTATTCAGATGGAAAATAAATGTAATCACACATCATATTGGTTGTGGCGTTGTGGCCAATTACGCAACTGGGCAGGTGACAACAAAAGCAAGTTTGTCAAGTCAAGCATAGTTGTTAAAACGTATTTACGTTTACTCAAAAAGTACGTATACTCGAGTACTGAGTAAATACGTTTACGCATACTTTGAAAAAAGTAGTCGTACTCGCTTTTACGTATACTTTTTGAAAGTACTCGAGTACAGATTTACGTACGAGTACGTATTTCAGATAGGCTTTTTATAGGCATAGATGGGAGAAAAGGGAAAAATAGGAAAAAAATTGCTGAAAATAGGTACATAACACATGTACTTGTGAATTTGAAGGTCAAAATGGACAAAACGTATGAAAATGAGTGATTTTGCTGACAGGTGCCCCGAGAGACCTCCACCTAATCTTGTTTATCACTTACTTGGAATCTTGCCAATTCCCTCAATATCTCTGGAGAGGATGTAAAAGTCACCCAACAGGTTTTATTTGTCTGGTTACGTTTTGTGAAATTGGGTGAAAATTGGGCGAAAATTTTCCAAAAATACTCAAAAATACGTTTTCTGGAGGGAAAAGTATTTTATTCATGTTTACTCATGAGTAAAAGTTAAAAAATTTACTTAACGTTTTCTGTACTCAGGGGATGAGTAAAAAATAAATACTTTACGTTTACGTATACTTTGAAAAAGTTCGGTACTTTTAACAACTCTGAAGTCAAGTGACTAGAAAATAACTTTTATTGTCACGTGTCACATTTTCGCGGGAGGCACATACTTGGCTAATTTTTCATATCGGCTCATTTGGGTTCGATTTTTATCTGCACACCATTCCTACATTTTGGTTTTGGCATCCACATGACTGCGTGTGTGAATCTTTAGAATGGGTGATATCGGCGCGGGCTCGTGCAGCGGCCGCGTGCAGCACTTGGTTGTCGATGCAGCTGCATTCATCAAAAATGAAAGGCTCGAGGTGTGATTCTGTTTTTCTGATTCATTCTACGTTCTAAATGATGGGTGGTTGTCAAAAAAATATTATTCAATGCAATGTCAGGAAATCCCCAGAAAATTGAATAAAATCTAAAAAAGGCGGGGAAAACCCGACAATTTTTTTCTATTTTCTTATAAAACCAATGATTAAAAACCCGGTTAAAATAAAATAAATATAAGATTGTTGATGTTAAATAATAAAAAAACGTAATATATGAAACGCAAATCTATGTTCGACTATCAAACAATGCTGCTTCTGTTGTCAGGCTCATGGGTTCAAAATCCACACTCTACAACGAGTCCTGGACGAAGTCCGGCACGCGCCCACGCGCCAGCGTCTCAGCGCCCTGCCGTACCAACTGCAGATAGCCAACGTGCAGCCGGACTGCCTCAAGGTGGCCAAGCAGGCGGCGCAGTTGACGGGCGACTTGCCCAGCTTGTCCGCCACTGATTTGCACGTGATCGCGTTGACCTACCAGTTGACCAGACTGTTTGATCAACAGAGGGAAGTTGTCACCGAGCCGAAAGTTGTCAAGAGAGAGGTGCCCGCTTTTAGGGTGACTCAGCGAGGCCCGGAAAATGCGCCGAAAGTGTCAGAGCCGGTGGATCGGCGGAAAAGTGGAAGGTTTGATTCGTGCGAATATTTACTCAGCTTGGACAACACGTCAATCTGTTTTCTCGATGCAGCGAACACGGCAGTGATGTGCAAGAAACTGTTCAGCATTTGGCAAACTGCCAACTGACTGACCAAATCTCTGACGAGCATAAAGAGAACCCTGGGCAAGACAATGCAACGGCGCCTGTGACTGTCGATTGTCACTGTGACACCTGCAGTGGTGGTGACACTGAAACTGAAAGTGAGACCGACAGTGGTGCAGAGGATGACTGGATAACTGAGGACAACTTCCAACAATATGTCACTGGGGCACAGTCTTCTGTTCAGGCCGGTGGCGATGCGGTACCTGATGATGCGCATGTTGTTGCATGTATTACTAGCGATTTCGCCATTCAGGTGTGGTGTGGTTTGTGCTTTAATCCAGCTTTGAACCCCTGTTTTATGTCACATGAACATTGCAGAATGTGTTGCTGCACATGCGGCTGGGCGTCATGTCCGTTGATGGCCTTATGGTCCGTCAACTGCGCAGTTATTTGATGCGTTGCCGTGCCTGTTTCAAGTTGGTGTTTTTGTGCCTGTTGAATGTGAACGTTCATTCCGTCCGAGACGTATAAAAAGTTTTTTTTACAGGACCACCAAGCCCTCAAATAATCCGTTTTGTCAATTTTGCGGTCACGCGTCACTGGACAAAGTACCTGTGACGGTCACACCGGACGGCGTCATGCACGTGTACCTGTCGCGCAGACGTCTGCTTAACACCCGGGGCCTTAAACATGCGAATAAGGCGCCCAGTGGAGGGAAGCACCCTACTGGCGTTTTTCGAGTCACTGAGGATCACTCGCTAGCGATGAACAAACCGAGCAAAAAGGCCATCGCCAAGCTGGACCCGTTTGACCCGGATTTTGCCGCTCTTGACTCGCCATTCAGCGTTCACGATACAAACAGCAGGTTAGGGTTCGGTCGGATTTCTACAGTGACGATCTCAACAAACAAACTCAAGGGTCGAATATAACTCAAAAATATCGACGCATGTAATTTTCAACCAGTTCTACGAGTGGTCAAGTGACCAGGGATGTGACAATTGATAAGCAACTTGAACAAAAGTGACAAGTATGTTCATTTTCAAGTTAAATGACTCTTGTTAAATTACTTGTCACTTGACTGGCCACTTAGTCATCGCCTGCCACTTTCTTGTAACTTTTCGCATAATTAGCAATGGATATTTTATATCCGGTCACTTTTTCGAACTCTTAATGTCCTATAATTTTTCAGATCAGTTATGTTGGGCGTTCGTGCTAACGGCGGCCCTGCCACTAGACGAGCCAATCCTAATGCATACGCGCGCGGCAAAAAACGTGGCGGCAAGCGACGATAAAAAAGTTGTTGATTTTGACACTTTATTTGAAGTTGGTTGAATTTGTGTTGTTTGTAAAGTGGAGTTGTGTATGTTGATGATGAATTTGAATGAAAATATTCTAAGGACACCGGCTACTAAATATTTCTTTGATCAATAATATAAATCTGTCAGGGTCGAAAGACATTTGGGTTTCACTAGTTGACTATTTACTACATTTTAGTATAAAAATAGTAAATATTTTACCAGGGGTTAAGATGTTAGAAGTAAAAGACTAGCGACAAGCGTTTTACCTTTACAACACATGTCATTTAAAGTTAACATGCCACTCGATTTTTTAGAACTTTTTTTATCCCTTACACTTTTCATATCACTTGACCATTTTTGGAATCGGCATCACTGTTCACTTCGCTTCACTCTTCTTATACTCCGTATCCAAACTCAACTTCTCAATACACTCGTTCCAATCTGGCCAGTAAGTTTCCCTGATGCGGGCTAAGTAAGCTATCAGTGTGGGATATTCCGTATGCAGTATTTTTTTCAAAGACGTGTCCACGGGGCAGCACTCGTGCATCACCAAGTGGCCATATGCGCAGGCGTCCACCTGAAATTTTGAGCACATTGATGCTAGGTAATTGTTTTTTTGCTTTTCTTTTCACCAACGTTTAAAAGACCCCCGGCGTTTACAAAAAGGCACGTGGGGCTAGAAATCAGTGGGATCACCCTAGATAAATATTCTTGACCCAAACTCAAATTCCGCCAATTTTGGACTTATCCACTTTTACTATTGGGCGCCCATAAATATGTCCTTTCTCACCGTGGCAGCCTGGTCGCCCATAAGGTATTTGTTTTCGCCTAGTAGGTTCTTAATGGCGGTCAAATCTGCACGGAACTGAACCTCCAGCTCGTCCTGTGTCAGCCTACCGACTCCCACTGATCTCGCGCGATTGGTGAACTGTGTGTTGTTTGTCCAAAATTTGTGCGACAGGATTTTACGATCGCGACTGGTGGGTTACGCTGCATTGGGCCGACGACACACACTGGTTGACGTCGGAAATAAATGTCAACCGAATGTCAATTAAATAACGGATAAAAATTTCTACAGCATCACACTTCACAGAAACAATGAAAATTAAGTGTCACGATATAATATTAACTATGCTCTATCACGTAGGAAAATTGAAATCACATAATTAACCAAAATTTGGTTGACACGAATTTTGATGTCATGTCAACTAGTGTGTGTGGACTCATTCATGCCTTCTACTCTAAAGAAAATAGCTAGTGACCCACCCCGCGCTGCTGCAGTGTAGCGAAGAAAAATGGAACGATCCATGCGTTCAAGCCGCTTAGCTGTCTGCCCAGCGCCAATGGCGATGAGTAATGTGCTGGCACATTTTTGGCGCGCTCGTAGAAACACGCCCTGCGTATTTAGAGGTAGCGTCACTTCGCATCCTGGTCATTTTACATTCTCTGTATTTCAGCAGTTTACATTCCACAGTAGTGTGCCTACCGCGTCAGTTTACATCCTGTAAAGAATTGTCGCATCCCACACTTATTGTACAATTCACATTCCATTAAAAAGCGGCACTTTACATCCTATGAAAAAGCAATGACAACATGAAACACTAATCCTCATTTTGAGCACACATCCCATGAGATAACCACAGCAAACAGCTGTGCATTAAAATACTTGTCATAAAAGTGGTGTTTGTGTTGGCATATACAAAAAAAATCGTTCAGGCAAGAGAAGTAATGCCCTTTGATTGAAATAAAAAAGCATGAAATATTTTCAACAGACTCGATGCAAAAAAATATTTCTGGCGAAAAAATAAGCCCCCCTAGAAATACCCCCCCCTCGTTTAACCCCCCCCCTAAAAATTCAAACTCTGAAACAATCACCCCCCGGGGGGTATTTCGAGGAAATACAGTATGTGCAAAATACCAATGGAAACGTGCACCAATGTAAAATATTATTTGTACTGAGTGAAGAAAACCTAAATACATTAGTATAATGTATCAAATCAACAATGGAAATGTGGCATCTATGGCAGGGGTCTCCTAGGGGGGGGCTGGGGGGGGGGGCTGCCCCCCCCCCCAAATCGGCCAGCTATCTATCTATCCCGGAGGCCGCTCAGCTATCTATCTATCCCGAGGCAAAATTTTTGGCTACTACCCCCAAAGACCCCCCCCAAAATCGCTCAGCTATCTATCTATCTGGAGTGGTTTTTGAGAAATTTTGCCCCAATTTTCGCTCAAAATCACAAATTTTCGCACCTTTTTATAGTTTTTCAGCTTCAAAATAGTGCTTTCCAGTTAAATACATGGTTATATACCTATTTTGAGCCATTTTATACCTACTTTTGGCTACTTTTAACTGATTATTAGCGATTTTTTCTCCTTTCTGCCTTCTTAACCTTCAAAAAGCCTATATATTGTGCCCCCGCCAGCCCCCCCCAAGCCCCCCCCAGCCCCCCCCCCCCAGAAAAATTTTCCAGCTATCTATCCCTCCGGAGGAGCGATTTGCTATCTACCCAGCCCCCGCGAGGGCCAAAATCCTGGAGACCCCTGATCTATGGTATGGCATCTGACATAAATATGACAGTAAAACATAAACTATCGATGAACCTGTGGAATGTAAAGTGTCGCTAAGGTACAGGGTGACACATTTTCAGACAGAATGTAAACTGACGCGTTATAGAATTAAAAGTGTCGCATTGTGGAAGAATGTAAACCTTTTTTGCTAGAATGTAAACTGTCCAGAATGTAAAGTGGCCTGGCCTCGCGTAGATTTATGGGTATTTGTGGCTTTACTATAACTGTTGTAATGGCCCTGCGCAAACTAGTATTCACACGAAATTCCGAAAACTCATTAATGAGCTTTGAAAGTGTTTGGGTTATTTTTAGTGAGTCATTTTTAATCTCCGTCAATTGTGGTTGACGGCCACGTCATTGTAGAAAACTCTAATGCGTTCTAAGCTGATTTGTAAGTTTTCGAAATTTCGTGTGAAAACTAGTGTGCGCAGGCGCAATGGCGCACCGCACACTGCAAAGTGTAACGATCGGGTCCGGACGTTTTAATTTCCGCCCGGACAGAATTATAAAGTCAGTTCGGACGATTTTATTTTCGACACATCTAAAAAACTACTGAAATTTGGGTCGGTTCGGGCGATTTTTAATTCCACCCCTCTTTTTAATTCCGCCTTTGAATTCCACCCATGCAAAAATCGTCCGAACTTCCCGTTACACTTTGCAGTGTGCGGTGCGCCATTGGTGTTGTGTAAATTTTTTGAAGATCATTCAGTCAACTCACCACCAGATATTATTCTCAAATATACTCTGCAGCGCTCTAGCGATTCCCTTGTCCCGTGAACTGAGTTTGCCATCCATCGGCGGTGTATTTATTGCGCTCAATTTTGATATGATCACAGACGAGTCCGCAGTTTCTTCTCCGTTGTACTCGATGAATGGGATCTGGCCTTTTTTCGACCACAGTCGAAATTCGTTGCTCACGTTCTGCGTAGGTCGATTTGTGAGTCGACAACTTACTGTGTGACATTTGACAACGACAAGTTGACAATTGACAACGCACCTTGTACGGCAAGTCTGCCATGCGCAGCCATGTTTCAACTTTGAGCGAGAATGGCGACACAGTTGCACCGCTGGCTGACCGCGGAAATTGCACTAGATATACCTGGAGCGGAATTAAATTGGTCGAAACGTGTTTTTTTTCGGGCAGCCAGATTTTTTGGTATCTGAAAGTATACGCTAGCTGATTTGACCCCAATTATTTCAACGTAAATATAATTTCAGATACACCGAAGGGCTGCCCAGCAAAAAATCTCGTTCTAATAAAATCTCTAACCAGATCCTTCTCCCATTCCTTCACCACCAATTCTGTACGCTTCCACATGCTGCAGGGTATTTTCTATATTTTGTTTTTGTGCGTTTTTCGGAGCCTCGTGGGTTGCCAACTGATATGAATATTGATTTTTGTTCAATTTACGGAGGAAACGGCGCATCGTAAATACTTAGGGGCTGTCTGGAAAGTAGTGAGCATCCATGTGAAATGGTAAGTGTGATGCATCAATTTGCCATATGTTAACCATGGTTACCATATTTCCTCGACATACCCCCAGGGGGTTATTTTTTCATAGTGGAAATTTTGAGGGGGTATTTCGAGGGGGGGTTATTTTTTTCCCAGCTCAAAAACACCTGGGGCCAGATTTAATTCTCCCGGCAATATCGGCGACCTTAAGGGATGGTTTCGTATATTTTACAAACCGCCTTGCTCTCGGTGCATGTGCGTCGATGCTGCTGAACTTTAAAAAATCTATCGGGCGTACGCCCTACCCTACAAATCTGTAGGGAGAATTAAATCTGGCCCCTGGGGGTATTTCGAGGAAATACGGTAGATACAATGCAGCCTTTTGAAATCTGGCGTGGTTTGGTTCGGGTCGGTCCCGCATCTTGAATTTTGCTATGTTGCATTTCGATTCATTCAGCATCCATTCCATAAATTTTTTCACACGTTACGTTGCGGGACTAAACCGTGTTTTCATGAGCGGTATTACTGGAACTGCCAACTTACATAAATATTTACGTCTGTTTAACGTCTGCCTAACGGACTGTATTTACTGACCAGGCTCCATTGTTGGTAAATAAACATTGCGGTTCTCGCTTATCAGACTTGTTATTTATTATGGCCTTACACACATTTAGTTGACAATCGAAAGTTGATATAGGTATCTATTTTAAACACATTTGAGTTTACCTGAATGAGGAAACCGTGAAACACTGCTGACAGTAGTTGACGGCGATCGTAAATGATACAATATGTTTATTTATGAACAATATAAACAGATTTATAAGTTTTGCAGATTTCAGTTGTCATCTGGCGTGCGTATACACTATATACCCACCCAGCGCATCTTTTTAAATACTTGCATAGTACAGTTGAGTATCACATGCACATGTTTTCTGTATCCGTGTATTTACACATCAATATCATGCTCACACAAACAGAAAATCACTGGCAACGGCCACTGCTGACGCGACCCGAACAACAGAACTGCTCTGTGCCGCCGCCGCTAGACTTGTTGCACGGGTATGCGAATGTCCTGCGCCGCGGTTGTTTGATGGCAATGTATGGGCCCCACCACACTAGTTGACATCACAAAAATGTCAACTGAATTCAACTGAATGAATTAAGATTTTTTTAATTACCTATTTGATATCAGAATTCCCATGTGATAGCGCATAGTTTGTTTTATACAGTGACACTTGATTTTCATTGTTTCTGTCAAATGTAATGCTTTTAAAAACTATTTTTGTTATTTAGTTGACAATCAGTTGACATTTTTTGCATGTTAAATCCTCATAATGTATTTTTCATCCTCTAGAAATTCCTCACTTGGGACACACGTCGGCGGCGGCAGCGAACGCAGTCTGATCGTTGCTGCCCGCATTGTCCAAATCGTTCTCATCATACTCAATGGGTGCGTTGAAGAACACCTGCGACACGAAGCTGGGCTCGAACTGGCCGTTGCCGAAGTCGAATCTGAGCCGCTTGACCAGGTCGCAGCGGGCGTACACCTTGCCGGTGCAGTAGTTGATTTTGGTGCTGCTGCCGCCGCCGCCCGATGTGGACCTGGTGCACGGCGTGTTGGGGCAGCTGGCCGTGGACACGCTCGTTCCGCTGCGAGTTGTGCGTGTGGCATTGGCGCCACACACTGGATGTCAACTGTTTTGGTGTCAACTCGATTTTAGTTCAATTTAGGTCGCAGGACAATTTTCAAGTGCACGTGCAGCAAAATCTAAGGGGAATTTATATTGCCATGTGCATTAATTGAACCTGGTTTCGCAGCCGATAAACTGAAATCGTAATGAAAACCAGTCCGCCTTGTTGACATCCGGATGTCCTGCGACCTACAGTTTCATAAAACTTGTTGACACTGAAACCAGTTGACATCCAGTGTGTGTGGCACCATTCTCCCTGACTTGTGCCATCACAAAGGCTGGCCTGCACTGACGCACCTGCATGAGCCGCTGGAACACGTGCGCCTACGCTGCGTAGTGCCGCACCCTCCGCACGTGGCAGTGCAGCGCGACCACGAGCCCCAGTTGTTCCATCTGCCCACTGGCCGCTGCGTAGTGGTCGTTGTGACTGGCGCCGTCCCATCTGCGTGTGCGTCGTTTGTCATTTCATCGATCAACGTGCGTTCGGAGCCATGGGCACCTACAGTACTTGTATCTGGCCTGGAAGCCCCTCCAATTGCTGCTCATGCCCGAGTGCGCGTAGTGCCTGAGGCAGTCCCAGACCCTGTAAATGCCCTGTCAAATGTCAAATGTCATGCAAAGTGTTAAAAGAAATGTATAATGCCCTGCAAAATGGCAACCGAGTTGCCATTTGGCAGGGCATTTTTCATGACTTTTGCCACTTTTCATGACATTTTCCATCTTCCAGTGCATTTTACAGGGTCCGGGATTGGCACCTGATCAGCATCACGTTGCCGCTGGCGTAGATCACCGATGGGCGGCTGCAGCAGAAGCGCGGCCCCGTCTGCTCGAAGTCGTTGCTGTCCGATTTGACTTCGACATAGCCCTTGCAGGTGCCGCGCGTAACGCACGGGTAGTTTAGGGAGTCCAGTTGGAACATCACGCGGGTGCCGGCGGGTGACTGCGATACAAGGGAGGGGTGATAGATTGCGGGGGGGGGGGCGATCCCAGACCCTGTGAAGTGTTAAGTAATGTGTCAAATGACATGTAAAATGTCAATCAAAACAAAAAAGAAAAAAATTTTATACTGAACTTTGCATGACAATTGAAACTTTACATTTGTCATGACAATTGAACACTGGCATGACATTTTACATTACTTTACACTTTACAATGTTTGGGATTGGCACCCGGGCGATTTGGGGGGTTACCCCCCCCCTCCCCATTGGATACCCCTGGGGGGCACTGTTTTATACATTTGGCCCGACGAGTGTCTCGCACGGTAAACCCAAACCCACGGTGATTTTCCAGTAGCAGCTTTGGTCGGCCGCGATGGTGGGCGAGCCCAGCGACTTCCAGCTGGAGGTGGCCTGTAGTTCGCCGCCGCAGCCGCGCGCTGATGAAAAGATGTAAATAGTTTTGATGAGCGTGCAATTTTGATTCAATTTTTGTAATTTGAAAAGTGTAATTTACGAACAGGAGGGTTGTACGCCGGTGCAAGTCCTGCCGCCCAGAACGCTGGGGCATTTGCATCTGGGGGCAGTCCCAGACCCTGTAAAATGTCAAGTGTCATGCAAAGTGTCAAAAGTCATGGAAAATGCCCTGCAGAATGGCAACCGAGTTGCCATTGCCATTTTGCAGGGCATTCCACATGACTTTTGACACTTTGCATGACATTATACAGGGCATTTTACAGGGTCTGGGATTGGCACCTGGAGCAGTCATTCGGGTCGGGATATCCACCGTAGGAACAACGCAGGGTAGAACCGCGGCACGTGCCTTCATTAAAGAACACTATTTAGTCCACTGAGTGCACGCTTAACCACGGTTGTTGAAAGTGTGGTAAACTTGTTTCGAAGTAACGTGCCTAAACCTCAACTGAAAACGTTAAGTGATGTTTACTCAAAGTAAATGCTTTTGACTCAAATATGTGTAGAAGAAGTGTATTTTTCTAATTTTCACTCGCGTAAATGTAAAAGTAAATTTTGAGCGGAACTAACTGGAGCAATATTTGTTGTTCGCCTGCTTGATATCGATGAAGCTCAGCTCTGCGCGCTGGCCGAAAGTGTTCACGTAGTTTTTGTCGCGCGGTTCTATGGTCCGGCCCGGGTTGCCAGAGATCAGAAAGCCCTGAAAACGCTTTTTGTAGGTAGTAACAGCAAGTTTACATTTAGGTGAAAAGTAATTGGTTAGCTAAAATGTTTTTTGGTTGAAGAAATGGCACTCCGAGTGAATTTCATGTAAAATATCAAATGTCATGCAAAGTATGAAATTAAAAATTCATCATAAATACCAAATCTCATGAAAAATGTATTAAAACAAACTGAACCATAAAAGGAAATTTGACATTTTACAGGGCAATTTACACTACTATTGACAGTTTGCATCACTTTTGACGTTTTACAAGGCATTTGACAAGGCATCTGGGAGTGACACAAGTAAACAAGGTTTTTGGTCGATAACGGGGTCATTTGCAGTAAAAACTGCAGAAACTGCGATTTACCGTATAACCTCCAATAAGACCCCACCGGAGTAATGTTTTCATCAGAGTTTTTGATGGCGGAGTTTTTCAAGGCGGAGATATTTTTTCTACACTCGGCCAACAGGGGGGTTATCATGGGAGGGAGTTATTCAAGGGGTGTCTTATTCAAGGATATACTCTATATATCTAGCCGTTCTATAAACTGACGGTGGGGCCGTAGTGCATGACACTGCCCAAGTCGTAGTCGCCGCCGTGCGTGTTTATCTCACCCCATGACCGCGCCGTGTATTGCCCTGATACCGAATGAGTAAACTTGTTGGCTTAGTGAACCTTTTAAAAATGAAATAAGTTTTGATTTCATCCAAGCCAATCACATCCAAAATAGCTCACCAAGCATGCCTGGCTGAATGTTAGCTCTCATCACTGTGATGTAATTATTGCGGTCTGGGCGCGCCTGTTCGTGCCAGAAACCCATGGCATGACCGATCTCGTGCGCCACAATACCCATCTGTGCCGATGCATAATAAATTTATTTACCTAGTTCACATTGAAATGCGGAAATATTCGATGTAAAGCAGCGTTTACAGCTTGGTGAAAAATTATATTTATGTGAAACGTAAAATACAGAAGATTCTATAAAATTTTCTTTCTTGTTTTCAAGTTTATTATGCTAAGTTCAAAAATGTTCAAACATGTTTACCCTGTGTTTTGCTTTATGTTTTGCACCCCTCCAAGCTGTTATCACAGACACGTGAAGTGCGCATTTCTGCATTTCATCCATGCATTTTCACCCGAAATCTTCTTGAATACTTCTAGAAAGCAACATATTTTCAGCGTTTTTTCTGTTGATTGATCAAAAATTCGAAAAGTTTAACAAAATTCGATTTTTATCACCGTTTTCCAATCTTCAAATTTTTGTTCGCCATCAAAACCAGCCACCCACTCACACTTTCACAGCCGAACCCAATCGAAATGGTCTGCGTGCCGCCCACGTGTCCAATGCTCGAGTAGCACCCGCTGCCGACTATGAACCGGATCTTGTCGCCCGCATTCGGGTTGTATTGGAACCGGATGCAGGTGTTCTCTTCCCAGTGCCGCATGCCCGCCTTCACTTTGCTCTGCCAACTGCTGCCTTAGCAGGGGGGGGGGGGGGGTGAATGTGTCGGTGATCTCAGTTTGCAGTTGTTTGATGTCGACTAGGTGCCAATCCCAGACCCTGTAAAATGTCAAATGTCATGCAAAGTGTCAAAAGTTATGGAAAATGCCCTGCAAAATGGCAACCGAGTTGCCATTTTTCATTACTTTTGACACTTTGCATGACATTTGACATTTTACAGGGCTTTTGACAGGGTCTGGGAGTGCCCCCATGTGTACCGCATACATACATGTACATAAGTTCTTATGTTTTATATTATTCATTTTTAATGCTCTTTGCGTGTGCGTACACTAGTTTACTGCCAGATTTTTGTAAACTCATAAATCGGCTTTTGAGTTTACTGGAATGAATAATTCTTAATCCCCATCATCTGCAGTTGACAGACACCTTATTCTGGTAAACTCAGATCAAGGTTGATTTATGAGTCTACGAAAATCTGGCAGTAAACTAGTAAATAATGCGCAGCGCCTTTACCGATGCACAACTTGCTTCCCGTTAATTTGACGGTGGTAGGCGGTTCCAACTAGGGTGTCAAATTTCCGTTTTCCGTTTTCCGTTTCCGTTTTCCGCAGGCAAATTTTTTCCGTTTTCCGGCTGCTGAAATTTTTTTCCGTTTTCCAGCCACTTTTTTTCCGTTTCCGTTTTTCCGGCTCATTTTCCATTTTCCGGCTAGAATTTCAGTTTTTCCTCCTTTTTCCGTTTTCCGGCTCAATTTCCAGTTTTTCCACTTTTTTTCCGTTTTCCGCCTCAATTTTCTGTTGTTCCGCCTCATTTTACCTTTTTTGGCTCAACTTTCTGTTTTTTGTTCCATCCAAACTGGGAAAAAATTCATGCAGATTGTCAATTATGTAAATTTTTTCTGTTCCCAGCTAATTTTCAGCAAATTTTTTCCACTTCCAGCAAAATTTCAGCTAATTTTATCCATTTTCTGGCAAAATTTCAGCAAATTTTTCCATTTCCATGCAAATTTCATTTTTCCGTTTCCGTTTTTCCGGCCCCTTTTTCCGTTTTCCGGCCACTGAAAATTTTTTTCCGTTTCCGTTTCCGTTTTCCGCCAAGTGCAAATTTTTCTCCGTTTTCCGTTCCGTTTTCCAGCCGCTAAATTTTTTTTCCGTTTCCGTTTTCCGTAAAAAATTTTTTTTGACACCCTAGTTCCAACTAGTGATGTAAAAGCGCCATTGCGCTGGCGCTTGGCGCTAGCGCTAAAGGAAAAAGCGCCATGGCGCTTCTGGCGCTTGGCGCCATTTTGTTCAGGCGCCATTGGCGCTTGGCGCTAGAGGTCGGAAAAGGGTCATGTCGTCAAGTTCTGGCGCTTTTTACATCACTAGTTCCAACGTAATTTGATACACGTTGGAAAGAGTTAGAAATTTTCTGGCGCATCGGGAAAAAAATCATCAGCAAATAAACGAGACCCAAATCACCTGAATTGCCCCAATAATACGCAATGGTCGTCCTGGGCCAGTGCAACCTAGCCACATTGGTCACCTTCCTCTTACTCCTCCTAGAGCCGATGAAAATGGCTTGCGCCTGCTCCAACGTGAGCACGATGTCGCCCTCGTAGACCTGGTTGATGATGCCGTTGCGATTGTTCGGCGTCAACTCGGTGTCGTCGGAGTAGCCCTCGCCTAGCGGGCTCGCGTTGGGCACTAAATCGGCGATGCCCTGAGGTTTGGTTGAGAAGGTAGTTTTGATTGGTTGTGGGGAATCTGTATTAAAAAACTGTATATCCTGGAATAAGACCCCAGGAAAATTATGATTTCGTCAGACATTTTGGAGGCGGGGGGTTATTCAATGGGGGATCTTATTCAAGGGCGGCCTTTTTCAAGGATATATGGTATGTAGTTTATCTGAATCGTTTGAACCCGTTTATGTGAACCTTGCAAATTTATGATAACATCAGTTTGCGGGCTCATCTGTAGCCCATCACCTCCAGTTCTTTATCAACATTTGAAGGAAACATTTCACTACTCAGTACATCCATTGACCCAAGTAGAATATTTGCGCCCACCCACACACATCAGCATGATTAACTGCCAAAATGTCCCTGCGCAAGTTAACCAATCAAATTTTTAAGATTCAGTAAACTCATTAATCAGCTGTGAACGCGTTTTAGTTTACTGGAGAAACAATTGTACTCCGTCAAATGTAGTTGACGAACACATAATTCCAGTAGGTAACCTCAAATGCCACTCAAAGTTTAGTTTTATTTTATTTATATGATTACGTGGATTGCCGTTAATGGCTGAGACTATACCTTAAGTTATTTTTCTACTAAATTATAAGCTTACTGGCAGTAAACTAGTGTGGCAGTGGCGATGGTCCCACACACACTAGTTGACATCAAAATTGTCAACTAAATATTGGTCAAGTATGTGATTTTAACTTTCATATGTGATAGAGCATACCGTATTACCTCGAAATACCCCCATGGGGGTTTATTATTTCGCCAGCAAAATTTGAGGGGGGGGGGGTTAATTCGAGGGGGGGTTTATTCAAGGGGGGGTCTTATTATTTCGTCTGAAATTTTCGTAAGGATCGTAGTAAATAGTAGGCATTTGCATGCCCAAAACAGGTAATAAATGTGTCCAAACAAGAATTTGGACATAAAAACGTAGATTAGCTAAATACACAAACATGTCCATGTGTAGCTGCAATACAAATAAACAGTAATATACATCCTGTACATTGCATACATGACGTATTTATTATGTACATGACGTACATCATTCCGAAGGGGGGGGGGTTATTATTTCCCCAGACCATTTTGAGGGGGGGGGGGGTTAATTCGAGGGGGGGTTAATTCAGGGGGGGGGTAATTCGAGGTAATACGGTAGGTACATACCGTAGTTTATTGTAGGTATATAGTGACACTGAATTTTCGTCGTTTCTGTCATGTTTCATGCTTAAAAAGATTTTTTCGTGTTATTCAGTTGACATTCAGTTGACATTTTTTCGCGGTGTCAACTAGTACGCGCAGCGCCAATGTGACGCACCCGGTCGCGGCTGAGCAGGCGGCGGACTTGTGCATACTCGCCGCTGTCGAACGCAGAGTCCGGTCCTTCTAGCTCGTTGTCAATCAGCTGCTTGGGGGGGGGGGGTTGGTAGGGTTGGTCTTTTAAGATGTTTTTGGTGGATGTTTGTGGTCGAGAAATTACCTGCGATCTTGTACTGGAAATTGTGCTCAGTGTGATAAAGCATAATGAATAAATTTTAAGTTTATACATTGAGACCATGTTAATAATAGTTAAATTTTGTTGCTCAAACTGATATTGTCCATTCGCGGCTTTCTTGTGGCTCTGCTAAATGTTTTTTACCTCCTTCGGTTTTTTCATCGATACTGAAATGAAATCACGCTGTCGATAGTCGGTGTAATAAACAAGAAAATACGTCAGATGTGCAATTTATTTACTGCAAAATATCATGCCTTTCGACGTGACACGTTTGAATAAAAATTAGATAATTTTTGAAAGAACTGAAAGGAAAAGATGCGTCACTATTTTTCTATATATGGTGCGACGCCTGCGCATATTGCGGCCACGCACACTAGTACACCATCAAAACTTTGGAAACTCATAAATCTGTTTTGAGCGCATTTGAGTTTATCATAATGAATGTTTTCCGATCGCCGTCAACAGTAGTTGACAGATTCTTCATTGCGGTAAACTCAAATGTTCCCAAAACAGATTTATGAGTTCCCCAAATTTCAGTGGTGTACTAGTTTGCGCAGCGCCATTAGTGTATTTACGTTTTATGCGAACAACTGGATAGAAATCCGCCCACATGGTTCACTATGCAAAATCAAGTATTGATTTATAGGTAGCTAATTTATTTGATTTCAGATTCCTGTAAGTTCAACTAACTTACCTATACTCATTTACATGCACTATAAAATTTGAATCTATGGAAATGGGAAAATCATAACTCAAAAAAATATCAGATATACTAGAAAATATTTAAAAACAAATATCACACAACGAATGAGAGATCAAGAACAAATCCACAGGGACGCTTATCGATGTAAAATTATCGAAGACTGGATAATACTCGTAAAAAAGTGCATAAAAATTCACATCATCTCCCACACAAAAATATCATACTTAGAAAAAATTGTGAAGCTCTCGGACATAGTTATGTGAGCAAAATGGACGCTGGCAGGCACATGGATGGGAATGGAATGATTGATGTTTAGAGTTACAGGTATTTACATGATTCTGTATGGTTCAGGCAAAATTTAAGCAACCATTCCAAAGCTGAAGAAAATTGAATTTTATGTCATCACACAAACCCATCGATGTGCGTCCATGGAGGGTAAAAAATTTTGGGGTCACACAAAAACGGTAACTCAACACACCTCGTTTGAAATAAATTAAATGTACAACCGTTCCACCCGGCATTGCATAATCATCTAAGTTGATCAAAACCAGTTTATCACGGAACCGCTGGAATCATTCATATAATAAGAGCGTGTAGTTAAAAAGAAATATCGTATTTCCTCGAAACCCCCGGGGATCATTTTTTCATGGTGCAAATTTTGAGGGACGTTAAACGAGGGGGGTGTCTTAAGGAAATACGGTAGTCTGGAAGAATGTCTTCTCATTGCGGATCATCACTCAGCACACCCTTTTTATCGAACACGGTGCTCAAATCGCACTTGGGCATGGTCACCCTGAGGCTGTCCTCTGTGACCCTCCTGACCAGCGCCCATGCGTCGTCCCCGCACAATTGCTCGATCAATCCGTGGCTGCACGCCAAATAATCACGCATCACTTCGCACAGCCGATCGAAGTAGCCATCTGGGCAAACAAGTTTGGCCATTTTACAAATCATTTTACATGACCTTTGACACTTTGCGTGACATTTTACATTTACTTGGGTTTTGAAACTTCGCATGACATTTGGCATTTTACAGGACATTTCACATTACTTTTGACACTTCGCGTGGTATTTGACATTTCATGGGGTATTTTACATAACTTTTGACAATATGCATGACATTTGACGTTTTACAGGACACTTTACATGACTTTTGACACTTTGCATAGCATTTGACACTTGACGTGGAGTTTTGAATGACATTTGGCACTTACGGGGAGTTTTACAAAACTTTTGACCATATGCATGACATTTGACATTTTACAGGTCATTTTAAATGACTTTTAACACTTTGCATAAAATTTTACATAACTTTTGACAATTTGCTTGATGTTTGACATTTTACATGTGATTTCACAGTGTCCGCGAGTGTCACCTGGTTGGCTCTTGTCCAACTGCAGCGCGCTGATGTGCTCGGTGGCGACGTTTCTGCACTTGAGATAGTGGTTGTGCGCCTCGACGCGGCCGAAACAGGCCACGTGCTTCTCGAAGCGCGGCCGCCCCACCGGGCCGCACATGTAGCCGTAGGACGCGCCGATCGCCGACACCGATACCTGGGTATCGGATATGTAAACGTGTGTACGTGTGGCGTAGCAGCGTGAAGTATTTTTATATATTTACGTCATTTTGCTTTTGGACAGTGCAGATTTTATATTGCTGTCACAAAAGATCGCAACGTTGACACTTGGCATAATAGGTACTTGACGCCCAGTGCTACCGTTTTGATGTCTCTAAGGGCCCACACACACTAGTTGACATAGCAAAGTCGTGTCAACTAAATGTCAACTAATTAACAAAAAACAAACTTTCAATGCATCACCCCTAACAGAAAAAATGAAAATGAAGTGCCACGATACAAAACTATTTAACATAGGAAAGTTGAAATCACATGTTTTAACAAAAATTTGTTTGAATTTAGTTGACACGAATTTTGATGTCAACTAGTGTGTGTGGCCCCTAACATTCCATTGTTTTTTGCAGTGAATTTTATGCCACTTCTCAGGCTTCAACGGGCTTGGTAATTGAAGCCGGTTTTATCTGAGGCTATTCCATCCACAAAAACTTGTTCATCCCACAATCCCTACCGAATGGCACGACTGCATGGGTTTGACGCACTGCTCAAATGTGTCGTGCAGCGCGCACAGCTCCTCGAATATCTGCTCGCTGACTGCCGGCGGGGCGATCTGAGCAAAAGTGCGCCCGCGCCAATAACCCATCCTCGCGCAGTTATCACAAAGTGTAAAGTTGCACTTACTCCCACCTTGATGTGCGCCGACTTTTGCAGCTTGTTGGCGTAGTCGAGCATGGGGCTGAGGCAGTCCTGGCGGCACTCCCGGAGCCTGTAAAATGCCATGTAAAATGTTAAATATCATGCAAAGTGTCTAAAGTAGGTAAAGTAAGTTAAAACGTTCGTTTGCCATTTTACAGGGCATTTTACATTTCGTTTTACAAAATGCATGACACTTGGCATTTTACAGGGCATTTTACAGGGTCTGGGAGTGGCACCTGTATCTGGTGCTCTTCAGACGGGCTGCATTTTCGTTCGACCGCCAGCGCAAGTGCGCACAGATGGGTTAGCAATGAGAGGCGCCAAAAGTACCACAAAAATGTGTGCGATAAATCGACCAGTTTCATGATTGGGATTTTTTATTCAACTTGATGAAGTCCTTATTAAAAATTATCGTAGACCTGTTAATACGTTAATAATCATAATTTTATGTAAACACCTTCCCGGTCACGTCCGGCAGCCATTTTTTGATTGTACTTCTTATGTCCTATCCCCAGTTCTACGGCGCCCCCGAAGTTGAAACTTGGGGGATATATTGGCGCAACCCCCCTCTACTTCGCATGAATTGGGGGGTTGCGGCAACCCCTCTCAGGGTGGGTCGCCCTAAGTGCAAATTTTTTTGTGGCTTTTTTGGTGTCCCACAGCAGGTCCGGCACCCGCTGATTTCTGAGCTGTGGGAGGGGTATAAATCTAAAATTTTGGGGATGTGTTACCAACACCACTCCCCAACTATACACTATCCAATAATGTGAGATTTGTGTGAAAAATTTCTCAAAAATTTGCTTATTCTCTAAAAAACACCACTCCCCAATAGATGGATGACAAAAAAATCACCTTTTGGAACTTTTTTATTAGACACTTGAAGAGCTGGTTTACAATACTTTAAAGGGAATGGTTTGATGTTAAAAGTTATGTAAAGAACCATACCTCTAAAATGCCTGCATTGCAAAATTTACTTGGGGGGAATCTCAAAGTGTAAATTTTGTAACTTTTTGTTCCTGCGATGATGTCATTATGATGTCATGAAATTCGCCCTAAGTAAATTTTGCAATGCAGGCATTTAAGAGGTATGGTTCTTTACATAACTTTAAACATTAAACCCTTCCCTTTAAAGTATCGTAAACCAGCTCTTCAAGTGTCTAATCAAAAAGTTCCAAAAAGTGAATTTTTTGTCATCCATCTATTGGGGAGTGGTGTTTTTTTAGAGAATAAGCGCATTTTTGAGAAATTTTTCACATTAATCTGACATTATTGAATAGTGTATGGTAGGGGAGTGGTGTTGGTAACACATCCCCAAAATTTCAGATTTATACCCCTCCCACAGCTCAGAAATCAGCGGGTGCCGGACTTGCTGTGGGACACCAAAAAAGCCACAAAAAAATTTGCACTTAGGGCGGCGCACCCTGAGAGGGGTCGCCGCGACCCCCCCAATTCATGCGAAGTAGAGGGGGGTTGCGCCAATATCTCCCCCAAGTTTCAGCCTTAGGGGCGCCCTAGAACTGGGTAAAGGATATAAGAAGTAAAATCAAAAAATGACTGCCGGACGTGACCGGGAATGTGTTTAGTATTTCTTGTGACATAATAACATAATAACATAATAACATTGTGAATGTAGATTTAAGGGAGCAGAAACGTGGCAAATGATACGAATCGTTTCAAACGGTGAGTGCAGTTGTAAGTGAGACGATAATTGCAAATATGTTTCTTGTAAATAATCGCACCAACTACGCACGTTATACAACTACCTATTCTTGTCTCTTGGCAATTTTTGGAATTGGTATATAAAATACTATTTATGTTTCATTAAATAGTTCAAACAATAATGTGAAGTGAAAGCCGCAGCCCACGAAAATTCAGTAAACGTAAGCCTTTAAAACAAAATTAGTATTATACGCTAGTTCCATAATTCGATCAGCAATGTGAACGACTGCACTTCCGATGCTGATTAGCATTCCGGTGTCATTGTATCGATGTTTTTAACATATCCGCGGAAACAAACGCTCGCCCTACATGTACATATTAACGATGGCAAACACTCTGGAAAAAGTATTTAAATTTTAAAAAGTGTTTACCTATTACAAAACGAATTTTCGAATTTCTGATTTTTTCCGATAAAATTTTCGAATGTTCGGATCTTTTTTAGGGCTTTCCGAATTTTTTCCACCGAATTACTGCATTTTCGAATTTTTCTGGTGAATTTTGAACACATTTTCATGTTTTTTGCACACCTTTTGTTTTGTCGCTACAAATAAATCCATGTAAAACTGATGCTTGGACCTGCATTTCTCCATTTTTTATGTTTTTTTTCGGTAGGTAAAAAAAATAGGTAAAAAACTCGAAAATTCGAGAATCTTTTAGAATTCTCGAATTTTTGTTTGCCACCTTTGGTACACATACAAACAAACCGGTCGCAGCGCGCAACATATTTGTATGGCGCAATGCAGTGCACTGCATCCATGTCATTCAGCGCTGCGGCGCTGAGAAAAACAGGGAGCCTAGTTTACAAATGCAACGGAATATCTCATTGTGGCCCCTATCGCATGCCTAGAATACGACCGACGGGCAAAACTCATCTGTATTTATCTCGCTTATGGCGCAATTTAGCTGTAGTTATTGGATGGGCAGAAACTGCATATTCCCAATAATGATGGTCTCTGTTGGAATATCAATGAGGGCATGCGAGCTCTCATATTATTCCCTAGAGGTAATCAAGCTAAAGAAAGGATGGCATTTACAATAAGTGGAAATATGGCAACAGTTTTCTTTTTGTTCAAAACCGTTTGAAAAAACTCGGCCAGAGTGGATATAGCAGGGCGTCAATGTTGGCTTTCAGACGAAAATGATCGAACCCAAATAGGCTTGAACTTTGTACCGATGACACGAGAGGTGGGAGCATGCACCGTCTGTCGCGTTCTGTCACTATTGCGCCAATAGTTTATATTTTTGGTGCGCTGCGCTTCTTATGTATCAACAAAATATTATTTTCATCACATACTCATGATAATACTGTAGTGTTCCACTAGTGTGCTGAATCTGCAAAGGTCAGGTTTCAGGGTTCATACAAAAGGCAGCAGTAAGTATTGTTAGTCACTCTTTGGCTCAACTACAGGTTTTTTCTGATTCTGCAGCCACTATCTTTACCACATGAAGTGTGGAAACCTTCATTTGGGACTGCATTCATCCAAATAGAATAGAACTGGGATCACATTTCTTCACATGCTGAGTAGAGCACCATTTTCAGAGCTCAACACTGGCTAGTTGAGGCTCAGAGCGTGCTTGGCAGTTCACTTGTTGTGCAAAAGCTGAATATAGTGAAGTTTTGAGTGCCATGGGCACAACAGTGCCACTCTCTACCAGAGATGGCCAGTGCTTGTTTCAAGCACATTTTTAAAAATTCCACTTAAAAAAACACGTTTTTTAGAATGTGGGACCGTTGAAAAAGCGCTTTTTCCCATCTACTCTCTATGCCAAAGCACGCGTTCCTCAACCTTCTTCCCAAAAAAACGAAATACAACAAGAGAACAAACCTTTGCAAGAATGTCTAAACGCGGCCCGCGTGGCGACCGCATGCAAAAAGTCGCAGGTCGCGAGGCGGCAGCTCAGTGTGCGCTGCGTTCAGCCGCGCCGCTCCGTGGGGGCTGTTTGGCAGAGTGGCCGCGCTACTTGAGTTCGTGGGCGCATGCGAGTAAAAAGCCCGGAGAACTGGCGCCCGCCGCGGCAGGCGACGCTTTGTGTGACCGTGTGCCGGCGGCAATGTAAACCCGCTGGACATGTAGCGTCAAAAAATGGCTATTTTAGACGTTTTCTGTCACTTTTCACTTTTTGAAGTGCTGAACAGATTCTTTGAAGCCCTGAACTCCAAATACATAAGAAATGTCATATTTTACATTATTCAAATGTGTTCAGCACTTTAAAAAGTGAAAAGTGACAAAAATGACAAAATGTCTGTTTTTGATGTTTTTGTCTCTTTTCACTCTATAAAGTGAAGATACTCCTTGAATAAAGACAAAATATGATGAGTAAAGATTTCCCATCATATAGACGAGTCTACATGGCCGCCGGGTAGAATTACACGTCCGCCCGGTCTACATGACCAGCGGGTTTACATGACCAGGGAGCCTACGTCGCTTTGTGCGACTGGGCTGGTCGCGATTATGCGCGCACGGCTGGGAAGCATGGATGAAGCTGGTGTGTTTGGGTAAGGCGAGACAAGTTGTGCTGTGCGTAAAGACTATTCGATAGGCTGGGAATTTGAGTACTTTGTGAGCGATGTACGGTTTCTGATTGGCTGGAAAATTTTCAATGACACCAACATTTCGCTCAGCAGACCAATTTAGGTCGGCTTTTAGGGTGGTCCTGCAATTTTAACACTTTCTGGGTGATTTTGCTAGGAAATTATCATGAAACGGTATTTTTGGAAAACTTCAATGTAACCATAATCATAGGTATATTCCGAGAATACCCAGGTAAACGTAACTACTTTTTGCAACTCTGTTTGGTACCATTTGCTGTTTGGCATCACGTGATAAATATTCAGCTATCCATCAGTTAGGTGGTAATTTCGGAACCGCGTTCTATTATGTGTGCATTAATTATTCACGTGATAAAAGAATTGAATGCAGTATCCATATTATGTGTGAAACCAGTTTGAGAACGGCAACCTATTGTGATAAACAGATCGAAAACAAATGGTTCTTTAACGTGCAGCAGTGGCAATGAGTAGGTAAATAGATCGCAGCACTTTATTAAACCGTACCAACCTGCGGGCGATGAGCCTATTTAATAGCTAAATGTATTTTGCTTATGTAAATAAATGGAGTTCATTGACAGGCTACTTCCAGCCTCTCAAGTGGCTTTTACATATGCGACGAAATAAAGTGCATTGAGTAAAGCACTTTACCACTTTAGGCACCAATTTGAGTGAATAGACGGCCATTGGCAGTCCCCATTGGCGCCTGGGTGTCGAAAGCTGGGCGCGACTAATCTAATACATTCATGCAAATGAGTCAATTTGCACTTATTGTGAAGCAATTTTGCTTACTGGACACCCGGTGCAATAGACTTACCTATTCACACGAATGATAAATTGAATTTCGATGGCATTCCAAACTGTCTGAAATGTGTTTCTTCCGTTGATTTGCCGATGTTGTCTAGCTTTGAGTCCTACGTAAATATAATCATGTCACCGAGATCACCCTAATGGCGACCCGCACACTAGTTGACACACGTGTGTCAACTGGTCTGTGTCAACTCAAGTTTCAGCTTCACGCGTTGCAGATCTCCAAATAAAATGCAAAATAAAGATGGTGCAGTATATGAAAGCGTGTACACATGCGGCAATGTTGAAAAATAAACATTGCGGCAAACGCATTGGAAAATTGCTCAGCTACACGTAAAGCCGAAATCTGAGTTGACACAGACCAGGGGCCAGTTCCGCAAAATGAGAAGTGAGAGTGAAATGGCAAAGATGAAGTAAAAGCGCAAAGGCGAAGTGAAACGGCAAGTGCATTGGCAAAAGCGAAGTAAAAAAAATAAAAATAAAAAGTAATTTCTCTTCGCTTTTGTTATTTCACTTGCTAATTCACTTGCCGTTCCACTTCGCCTTTGCGCTTTCACTTCGCCTTTGCCATTTCACTTCTCACTTCTCATTTTGCGGAACTGGCACCAGTTGACACACATGTGTCAACTAGCGTGTGGGCTGCCAAAACACCAATAAAACATAAATTGTATTGTGTAACAGTGCAGTTCATGCCCACACAGCAATATGATTGCAATCAAATTTTCTCATAAAACATCCAATCAAAGTGCAGCAGTTTAGCCGGTCTAGCTTCATCTATCATAAAAGAGTGAAAAATAGCGTGCTTTCATTTGAGCCGCAGACGTGTGGGCGATATCATTTTACGTTTGATGGCGGTGTCAAGCAATTAGGATTCTGACCATGCAAACCTACAGATCTACCTAGTCACCGTTCACTGGAGTCGACTATTTTATCACCGCGCAAAGCTTGCATTGCAATGCTCCCATAAAGTAGCCAGTTACGACTGGGGCATAAAAGTTGCAGCCGGGTGCCCAATTCAAGGTGCCCGACGGAAGTTTTAGGGCATACTGACTCAATAAATATTATTTGAGGCTAAATAGCAGTTCACGTTGGCCGGGCATCGGTTCTGTGTGGCCCTGATCGGTCGCTGATGTAGCTGTGTATCTACTTCAATTGGTGCCAGTCCCAGACCCTGTAAAATGTCAAATGTCATGCAAAGTGTTACAAATCATGTAAAATGCCCGGTAAAATAGCAAACGTACGTTTGCCATTTTACCGGGCATTTTACATGTCTTTTGCCACTTTGCATTACACTTGACATTTTAAAGGGCAGTATACAGGGTCTGGGACTGCCCCTAGTGGGTACTGTAACTCTCAATACAAGGATCGGGCTGCCCGACAACATCTGTCGGGCTGAACAAACATGGAACCTGACACCCGAAGCCGAATGCCGCAACTACGCTCCTAGCGCTGTAAGTTGGTGCAAATCTAATTTTGATCTGGAGAGCCGTCACATGCAGCCGTCGGCCGCGCCGCCAGGGCGGCCGCCGCGCAAACCGCTCGCCCGACCCGATAACCCGATGAGCTGCGCGAAAACTACATAAATAGTGGCACCCATAGTGGAAAGTAGCGGCGGCACTGCCACTGACACACTGGCGCCGGTGCCAAGCGCTTGGCGCTAGGGTGTCAAATTTCCGTTTCCGTTTTCCGTTTCCGCCTTTCCGCAGGAAAATTTTTTACCTTTCCGTTTTCCGTTTTCCGGCAGCTGAAAAATTTTTACCTTTCCGTTTTCCGTTTTCCGGCAGCTGAAAAATTTTTACCTTTCCGTTTTCCGTTTTCCGGCAGCTGAAAATTTTTTACCTTTCCGTTTCCGTTTTTCCGGCCCATTTTTCCGTTTTCCGGCTGAAAATTTTTAACCTTTCCGTTTCCGTTTTACCAGGCCATTGTTCCATTTTCTGGCTCGATTTTCAGTTTTCTGGCATTTTTCTATTGTTTTTCCAATCTGTATTTATCTTCAATTGGCTCATCCCATTGTGTTGTTTTTGTCTCTTGAAGCAGCATTGACAACTGGGATTTCAGGGTCAGTGAAACAGGTGCTGTGAACCCAATTGGGTCATATGCTGACACCAATAATTTATTCAAGTTTTGTCTGGTTGGTGTTGTGATGCTGTCAATTTGCAATTTTGGTGTTGATATTGCCAGCATGTCCGTTCGGTGATTTTATTTCATGCCCATTACTGTGACAATTTTATTCACCTTTGGACTCCTATCGTTTTCTGCTATTTCATTCATGACTGATCTGGAGTTTGACAGCCATTCCCTCATGTTCATAGAACATTGGTTAAATAAAGCTTTGACTTTGTAATATAGTTCTAAAGCTTCAACTTAATTTGTGACACTCATAATGAGGTTATCGACGTAAATGTTGTTTATTATCATCGCCAACTGGTTTTGTTCCCCTTCATTTTCTTCATATTCATTCATGTTGTTTATTGTCACATTTAAATGGTATTTTATGACTGCTCCCAAAATTGCTGGGCTGCAGTCTGCAGACAAGTCCAAACAGTACGCGTTTAAAACGAAGTACTATTAAGTTATTTTCAGTTACTGGTTTTGAGGCATCTTTCAGCCAGAAAAATCGTGTGTAGTCTCTAGCTTGGTCATGCAATCCTATTTGCAAAAATGCCTTTTCAATATCGGCAATTAATGCTAGATTGCGTGCCCTGAACCGCAGGAGTAAGCCCAGTGCTAATGGTGTTGTAATTGGTCCTCTAAAAAGGCACTCATTGAAACTGGGCTTACCTGCCGACCCATCGTACACGATTCTGCATGATGTCGATTTGCCCGGTGTGATTACTGGCTGGTGTGGCAGGTAATGAATCCCCTTGTTGTCTGTTTTGTCGTCACAGATCTCAATTATTCCCTTTTCTAGTTGGTCATCCAAAACTTTCTGGTATTGTTCGAATAAGTTTGGATCTTTGTTGAATCTTCTTATCAGTGATTTAAACCACACCAAGGCTTCAGCTTTTCCCGTGGGCAGGTCACTGATACTCTCTTTATACGGCCAGTCAATATACTATCGTTTGATGTTGTCGTTGAATTTTATGCTATTTATTATCATCTCCTCTGCAATGTCGTCATCAATTGCATAGGGGTCATCAGTGATTCCCACTGCTTCTAGACTGTGAAATTGTCATAGTGTTTCCTTTCCTATGGCCACTATGGCTACTTTTTGATGATTTTTTGTTGGTTCAGTTAAGCTTGAACTACAAGTGAAGTTACAGGCATGATCCAGAGTTGCAGAATGTACAGCTACCACAATCAAAGCCAAACAGGCAAACCTGCATGCAGGTTTTCCTTCTGCAAATTTGTCTATTACCGTGCTAATTTCACTTTATTTTTTTCCGTTTCCGTGAAAATTTTGCTTTCCGTTTTCCGTTTTCCGGCATTTCATTTTTCCGTTTTCCGTTTTCCGGCCGACAATTTTTTTTACCTTTCCGTTTTCCGTTTTCCGCTGAGTGAAATTTTTTTACCTTTCCGTTTTCCGTTTTCCGGCAGAAATTTGTTTTTTACCTTTCCGTTTTCCGTTTTCCGTAAAGTGAAAAAATTTTACCTTTCCGTTTTCCGTTTTCCGTAAAAAAAATTTTTTGACACCCTACTTGGCGCAACTTTGACGCAATGGCACTGGTGCCACTCCCAGACCCTGTAAAACAGACCCTGCGTTTGACATTTTACAGGGTCTGGGACTGCTCCCTGGTGCGGTGCTATCGTCAAACACTTGTAGCGCTGAAAAATTGACAACTCATTCTCCGGTAAACTTTCGGGCAAACATCCATGGCGCGTTGGCGCTGGCGACTAGAAATTCTAGCATTTTAACAGGAGCACCGGAAATTCCTATTGGAATTGACAAGATACATGCATATTTACGCTGGCAAATGTTTATGGCGGATTTGTCCAGTGAGAGGTGATTGGGAAACAATCTGACAATATGTGGGAAACGAATTTCTAGAATTCACTGATTAGCAATGAGTGGGAGAGGGGGACAAAAAATTTACACCCGGTTGTAATTTTTAGATTTTGTGAGAAACATGGATTCTGCTGAAAAGACCATAATTTGCATCGAACATTTTCAGAACTATCGAGATCAGTCCAAAGCTTGGCGCAAAAATCGGATCGGGCTATTTATGACAAGTTGGTTCACGTCCAAGTTATCGGTTACGTATTGTTAGAAGTGAGAGTGAAGCACCCAAAGTGCTCACAATCGCTAATATTAGCCACATTTAGCTCACTTTCACCTTCATAATTGCTATTTTCGTCTATATACATGGTTATATACCTATTTTTAGCTATTTTATTTATAGCGATTGCGAAATAATTTTTGGCAGGGTTCTTTATGGCATGTTACCAACTTGTCATACGTGGTATTTCCTCAAAAATCGTATGTGCAACCCATGTATCCTTTTCATTTCACTGACGACCAAAACGACGTAATAAAAAAAGTGACCACCAGCGCTGTCACAAACACCCGTAACTTAGCAAAATTTAAATTCTCAAACGCTGTTTGCAAAAAAAGAAACTCGCCTTGCAGTTCATGCGCAGTGACGTGCGGATGGCCAACCGCCATTGAATCAGAAGAATCCTACCACCGCCATGGGTCTCGGCCGTCGCTCAACCAAGTCCACAGTGCACCATCGAACTGCCGCCCCTTCATCGACCGCACAATCAAGTGCCGCCGGCGGCGGTGCGCACCAGGCGGCCGGTGCGCAAGTTGGACACAATGCCGCGCAGCAGGGAGCCCGCGCTGCAGCCCAGCAAGCTGGGGAGGGTGGCAAAGTTGTGAAGTGCGTTTTGGGGTTGGGATTTTCATGTGGTTACCTTGGAAATTGTGTTTTTGCGTGTCGCCGCGTAGTTTCTGCGTGAATGGCACTCTGCCAAAAAGTCATACGTGGTAAACCACCCTCAGAAAATGTCGCCCACATTGATCCATTCCAATGTAATACAAGATCCTTTCCGCAGACAAGTGACTCTCACCGGCGAGCCGGTACCCCCATCGAACGCCGACCCCTGCGCATTTCTCGAGCGCAGTCCTCACCCGCGTCTACCCGAATTGCCTGAACATCAAGGCGAGTTGTTCTACGAGTGCACGCTGTTCCTGTACAGCGTGGCGGCGCTGATGGTGCAGTATATGAACCTGTACAAGACTGCGTGGTGGCTGCCCCATGCGCACGTGCATAATGCTGTGGTGAGGTTGTGGGGGATTTTGTGACGACACGACAACACTAAAAAAGCTCAATAAGTTGGGAAAAAGGTCCCATGTTCGACGTTGTGGAGTTATTATTCTGGCTTCTATTGAGTACCGTATGTGCGGCCTATAGCAATCGTGTCGTGCGGCCTATAGCATTCTGTCTGTTTTACGTATTCACATGTGAGGGGTCGGCGCGGTGATCATCAAAGGCGTGCAATTCCACCAGTAAATAACCACATGCGACATGGACTTGCGTGTGATGCCGGACGAACTTCAATGTGAACTTAGTTGGTGCATCTGTTTACATCAGATTTACACTCTACATAGAGATTGATGTTAATAATTAGCATTTAAATTTGTTTATAAAAATGGAAGGACAAAGAAATTGAAAAAGACGTCGAAATTTGATTGTGATTGTGCAGAAAACATAAATTAGTCAAGGGTGTCAGTAATAATTGCGCGAATTTTAGCCGCTCGGAATTCCCATAAAAACCGGAGTTTGATTCCTAAATTGTGCATTTTAAAATGTGTTTTATAATATACTCTTCTACGAGACCTATTTACTTTTACGGCTGGATTATCACCCATAATCCCTCACCCACACCGTGGTCGGCGACCTCAAAGCCATTGCATCACAATGTAAAAACTATTGCTGAAAAGAAACAGCTGTGCCACACGCAAGTCCATCACGCGTGCTCCTATTTATTGGCGCGTGCAGGGGTTGGTTTTTTCGACAATTGCAAACGTAAATGCATCTAGCGGACGCGCGTATGCCAAACAGACGCGCGTCATTGTCAGATTACTGTAGAATAATAAGTACACTGAACCCCATGTTCATGATAAAAAGTGGTAAATTATACATTCTACCTAGGCGAATATGCATGTAAAGTTACAGAATCGTGCTTGTAGCTCAAGAATTATAGACGAATACAACCCTTGAGATACAAGCACGATTATGCAATTTTACATGCATATGCGCCTAGGCAGAATGTATAATCGACCACTTTTTATCGTGAATATGAACCTTTTTTGTTAACGGATTGAACTTTTTTAGTATTGTCGAGTCGTCACAAGAAAAATCTGTAAACGGAGCCTAGCAAACTCAGAGCGATTTTTTTTTGCAGAAATTCTGGATGATCGACCCTTATCTGGTGTCTTGCGTGGGGCTGATACTGGGCAGACGAGTTACACTTTGTTTCCTCCACAGGGTAAGTTTTTATTATCCAATTTGGTTATTCGCACCTATTATTTCGATCTGAAATTCCATATTCTCACAAAAACAGCTGTCAATAATCCCCTGGGACTGCGACCCGTCCGACGTGCCTGGCATTCTGCGCATAGTGGACGCGGTCCTGAAAACGCCCATGTACACGGCGGTGCTGTCCTCGTTCCTGTTCAGTTTTCTGCGAGTTGTGCAGACGTATCCCATGGCCGCATTGGTGCACTTGTTTTATCCGTTAGTTCAGTGGCTGGGAAGAGTTATAGCTGTCTATGGCTTTGTCAAGTGTTTCAGAGTGATGTCGCACAAAGTTTCAGATTTGCTGTAAAATATTGTTGTTATGGAGCCATTGCGAGCGGAAAGTGGCGAGTACTTTTCTGGTGCTAACTAAAATTTGTACATTTAGCGGATTTTTGGGAGTGAGTGGAAACGTCGTGGTCACGAGTCATCCATAGTCAACAAAATTGATCAAATGTGACCAGTTTTAATTGAGGACGCTCGATAGATCATGATACTACATAATATGTAAATAAATACAGGGGTGGGCATCTTCAGTTACCGCTGGAAAAACGCGATAGCTTGAGCTACAGTTGAGCTATCACAATGAAATTTTAACACAATAGAGTAGACTCCATAGGACACCTATGCTGAAGTTTGCAACCCAAACGGCCACAGTTTGGAGGAGTTGTGGAACACACAGTTTTTAGTGTAATTTTGTGACTTCACCTCCCTTATCTCGGGACTGGGGGACTATTCGAGTAAAAAAAGAATTTGGTAGTAGGCGCGACCACAACATACTCAAAGGGCATCAAAATCGGCCGATGTACGACAGAATGGGACGACACCAACGACCGATGCCCCCCCCCCCCCCTCAAATGCCACCCTCGATTTATCCTATGGGTGACGCCAAGTCACAAAATTACACTAAAAACCGTGTGTTCCACAATTCACCCAAAATGTGGCCGTTTGGGTTGCAAACTTCAGAATAGGTGTCCTATGGAGTCTACTCCATTGTGTTAAAATTTCATTCCGATAGCTCAACCGTAGCTCAATCTATCGCATTTTCCCAGCGGTAACTGAAGATGCCCACCCCTGTATGTAATAGGTAACCATTATTTCTCCGCTCTCAACCACTCAATCATTGCAGCGTGCTCGTGTACCTGTTCCTGTTCTACTACGACCTATTATGGCCCTGGGGTCGATCCAGTCGACACACTGGCGGAAAATGGACAGTTTCAAAGCGACACGCGCGATCTGAAAACTATCCCGATGGGTTGATCGACGCGGAGATTGTCAAGCACAGATGCGGGATCGGTGGCGCCCCTTGGGCTAGGATTGAGGCTGATGTGTGTTTTTTTGTGACAGTGATGGTTTTATCGTTGACATTTATTTGCCTGGGGCCTTTGAGAAAAAGTTTGTTGTAAGAATGAAACATGATTTTCACAAAGATAATGCGGTAATATCCGGGATATAAATAGTTCAATGGTTACTGTAATTTTGACAACATCAGTACATGGAAGTCCACGTATAACACAAATTTTACACTGGCACTCAGTTGGCACAGAACGCTTAATTTCCAGGTGCTGCTGGCGGACTTGGCGTACCGCTGCAGACTGTCCCTTTTCTCGGCGTTCGCAGTCGCCTACTTTGCAGTCTACATTCCCACTGTGTTCGCGCCCGTGAGTATGGTCGCACGTTGCGCTTGAAAGGACGATTTATGGAAGAATTTTGACACTTTATTTTTCAGCCGAGCCTGGCGATCGATCGCTACTGGTCGGGCCAGCTCACGTGCATCGTGTTCCTGTCGTCGCTGACGCTGTATTTCACGTACATGTTCCCGCTGCACTACTGCGATCTCATTCACAGGTGAGAAACTGACATTTGTGTAATTTGGTCCAGGGGTTTCCAATGGGGTTGGGGGGGGGTTTACCAAAATTCGCTTATTTTGATACTTTTGGCTATATTTTTATGTATTGGTATACATATTTTTAGATATTATAAACCTTTTTGGCTATTTTAACCTATTCTTAGCTATTTTTCCCCATTTATCAGTTTCACACCTTTCAAAAAGTTGAAACCCAGCAATTCCCAACCCCCCAAAAAATTGCTAACCCACTAGAGGAGAGATATGCTAATTAACGAACCCCAGGAGGGTCAAAATTTTGGAGATCCCTGTGGTCATCTCTTACTTGCACTCTCAGATGCGCTTGGCATTTGGGTTCGTGGGAGCGCATATCTCCCGCGCTGGCTCGTCAGCTGGCCGCACACGTTGGCGACGGCAGCAGACAGCCCGACGAGGCTTTTGTCACGTTAGCTTTGGGGGCACTTCCTGACCCTGTAAAATGTAAAAATGTCATGCAAAGTGTCAAAAGATATGTAAAATGTCAAGGTTTCATTTTACAGCGCATTTTACATGACTTTTGACATTTTAAAAGGAATTTTACAGGGTCTGGGTGTGGCACCTGATGTATTCATTGACAAAAACGAGTGTGTAATGTGTGAAGTGTTTTCACTTTTCCATCGCAGCTGGAACGAGCACACAACCTATGAGCAGATGCCAAACGTCACCGGCATTCTTGTGGTGCAACACGAGGGACGTACGTATCGGGCTGTGGGCACTCGCATCGCAGCTATTCCGGGATTTTCAGACCATTACAACTTCTACGTTCGTCACGTTACTAGTGATGGAAAGGCACCGGGGTACTGGTGCCCCGTTGCTGCGCACCGAAGGGTACCGGTGCTGGTGCGGTGCGGTGCCATTTTTCGAGGGCGCCTTGCCGGCGCCGATGCAATTTTTTAGAAAAGTTCCGGTGCCGGTTGCGGTGCCATTTTTTCCAGGTACCCAAAGTGCTAGGTGCCCTTTCTGAGGACTGGCAGAGGAGCCGGTGCGTTGCGGTGCCATATTGCCCGGTGCCTTTTCCGTCACCACACGTTAAACTGGTGCGTGAATGAAAATTGGCAAAGTCGAACTGTCAAATTGACCTTTTTCAGCGTTTGGCACACGATCCATTGCGTCTACCCAACGCGCTGTGTTTCCTGGCGGGAAGCGTGATCGCCGCAGAATTTGCTATTTTAATGCACTCGAGCGAGTGGAATCACATTCTCACGTTGTTGCTGCTCATGTTCATCAACTACGGCCTGCTGTTCAAGTTGTTCAAGGATAAAGTGATTTTGGGCAGGATTTATGGCAGTTTTGTTGGGGTGTCTAGTTAGTGGTTGTTTACTATGTTTTTAAAAAGTATTTATGTGGTAGTAAGTATAAAAAATAGTTAAGTGCCTTCGGCATAAATGTTTCCGGCATATGAATGAAATATGTTTTCCGATATTATAATGTGTGTTTAAAATTTGTACTGCTGATTTTAGACGTGTGACTTTAGACTCATCTGAAATTTTTATTCCAGTGTTATGTATTTTTAGTTTATGACATTGTACTGCGTTCCGTACCAAAAATTGTCCTGTGATATTATATAAACACGACGCATATTGTTTTGATTTGTTGCACTGGATTTCGCATTTTGTGTCGAATAAATTGGTCATCGTCGAATGTATCGGATCGAGGTGACATCGATCGTAATTTCAGATTCACTGTTTTATTCAGACTCGCGCCCTGCGCGATTACCTGTCCATCAGACCAGCACAAGCTGTCTAAATTTGTACAATCGTGTCTAAGGTTGATAAAAAGGTCTTGTTAATGCCATGTTTTTAAATAAAAAAACGTTGTTTTTTAAAACGTTTTTATATATATAAAAAACGTTGTTTTATATTTTTATATAAAAAAGCTCCCAGATTCAGCAACATATGATGCCTTATTAACCCATGGTAGCACATAGAAATGGATGCTTTGATACTAAAAATGCCACAAAACCAATGAAAACAATCACCAATGTCAATTTGTGTGTGAAAATGCGCGCTTGGGCGCAAAAATTTTGCAAAATACCTAGTGCTTAGTACTAAAAATTTCTGCCAATGTTTTTTTAAAAAACGTATCGGAAATCGTGTCTAAAACACAAACATCGGCCAACCCTAATCGTGTCGTATTTTAATTCTCAATCTGATCAAAGATGCCGCGCCAGCGAACAGCTCACGCTGCCGCGTCAACGGCAACAGTTGCCGCTCCAAGATCCACACCGAAAAGGGCCACAGTCGTTAGAACCTACCCGAACAACATGCTGTTTCAGTACTTGATGAACAAATGGAGGTTGGAGGCAAAATCGGAGGGCAGTAAAATGCAATACACTTACGCGTCAGCGCAGAGAAGCCTGAAAATATACCCTTTGGAACTGGAGAATGGTGATGAGGCCAAGGCTTTGTTGAAGGGTCGGTGGGTGTTTTGTTCTTGAGGAGTCGCTGTTGTGCCGCTGCCGGACCCTTTGAACTGTCAGGTTTATTTTTGCCCCGGGCGTTTGACATTTCACATTTGGCATTCGACAGTTTCCATGACATTTCGCATTTTACAGGGTCTGAGAGTGGCACCGGCACTGTATTTTTTGCGACTCGTGTATTTGAGAATAAAGCGTTTTTTAACAGCCATTGATCACATCGATAAAATACCATTCCTATTCCTGCGACTTAATTTGTGTCGAGTAGCAATTAAAAGACGAATAGAAGTTTTTAGCACCATATCCGTGTTTACAATGTCGCTGTAACAAGTCGCGGCAATAAAGTTTGCGCCAATGCAGAAAAAAAATGCAAATCTGCCAAGAAAAAGAAAAACACGATAAATCTGCGTATTTACGTAAAAATTGAAAAATTCACGAACTTGTACAATTTCCATTCCCCGCAGGTGTGGGCCTTACAATAGCGAAACGGCTCAACTCTGAATTAAACAGCGCTGTGCAGGCGAACGGCGGCCGGCCCCTCGATCTGGAGTTTGTCAAAAATTACATAGAGGTTCTGAAGTCCGGCAAAAATCCGGCGAATATGAGTAGACCGCTCCGAGCGACACAAGTTGAGCGCACCAGCGTCACTGATGAAAGGTTCGATTGAAATTAAATTTTTTTGATAAATTATAAATTGTAAAGTTCTAATGGACTTTTTACGGGCCCTTCTACTTTTTCGTTAGTTTGTTCCGCTGTCCTTGTTCTACTTCTGGAGCTGGCTCTAATTTGGTGGCTGCGTATAGTCAATAGTGGCAAATCTGTCTTATTGGAGGGTCACTTTTTATTTAAAAAAATTACACGTAAAATCGCAATAAACCACTTTGCCCGCGCCCAGGACGTCCGGCGGCGCTTCCTGCAGCAGCGTTACCACCACTCGGCAAAGCAGCCGCGAAGATTCGGACCACGGCGTTATTTCAAGGCACGACAGCTTTTTCGGCAGCTTGGTGCTCCACGATGACCAGGTGCCATTCCCAGACCCTTATAAATAACCTGTAAAATGGAAAATGCCATGTAAGGTGTCAAAAGTCATGTAAAATGCCCCGCAAAATGGCAAACTTCGTTTGACATGACTTTTGACGCTTTGCATGCCATTTGACATTTTACATGGCATTTTACAGGGTCTGGGACTGTCCCCAGGAGGCCTCTGGCAGTGACAGTACACCGGTGGAACCGGCTTCATCAAGTTCTGGTGCCCTGTTACCTCAGAAGACTGCTGTCAAGAGGCCAGCCGCTGTGGTATAGTAGGGTTTTTTCGTCGGGATTGCTTCGCAAAAATAAAGCGGAAACTTCCGGCGGGCACAAATGTAACCGGCGGTTGGTGTGAGTTCCACGGTGGAACTTCCACCCCGCCTAGTCTTTACGGACACAGATAAAACTCTATTCAAGGGGGGCTAATCGAGGATTAACGGTCCATTCCGCACGATACAGGCATTCAACTCTCCGCTGCCAGCCAGTCCAGCGGTGCGGGTGCCTCTGACCAAACGCGCATCATCTTCGAGTGTGTCGCGTCAGACCAGCGGCACGCAGTTCGGCAAGATCAGGCTTTCACCCGGCTCTTTTGACATTGTCCTCATAGTTGATAATCAGGTGGATTTCGGGGTTTAAACGGGATTGACTTTTTGTGATCGGTATCGGTATTTTGAATTTTCTGCTTTGGGATCGGGATTGGGCTCACGGGATCGGGATTGGTGTCACAGGTCGGGATCGAGGGTGTTTATTGTGTTTTCCGAGTCGGGATTAAGTCTCGGGATCATGATTTTGGCTAAAGTTCTGGTATTGAATGTTTTTCTCTAATTTTTCCCATAAATGCCTAAAACACATGCCAGAGAAGTGGCATAAAAGCACTTTAGAGGCTCCCGTTCACATTTCTCATTTCAAAAAGTCTTTCAAATGTTTGCCGCTTTCAACCATAAACATTTCACACATGCAGGAAAACTCGCGCTACAAAGACGTCGTGCATGGTTTGAACAAGGAGGGCTGCTCGTTCGTACCTCGTCAGTTAAGTGTGGGCGATTACATTTGGGTGGCCAGGGACAAGTCGAACGACAGCACCGAGTTGGTGCTGGATTGGGTAGTGGAAAGGAAGAGGTTGGACGATTTGGCACACTCGATCAAGGAGAAAAATAATAGGTTAGAGGCCGTTTTGTTGAATTGTGCCTAGGGTTGGCCGATGTTTTTTTTTAAACGTTCTAACGACTGTGGCCCTTTTCGGTGTGGATCTTGGAGCGGCAACTGTTGCCGTTGACGCGGCAGCGTGAGCTGTTCGCTGGCGCGGCATCTTTGATCAGATTGAGAATTAAAATACGACACGATTAGGGTTGGCCGATGTTTGTGTTTTAGACACGATTTCCGATACGTTTTTTTAAAAAACATTGGCAGAAATTTTTAGTACTAAGCACTAGGTATTTTGCAAAATTTTTGCGCCCAAGCGCGCATTTTCACACACAAATTGACATTGGTGATTGTTTTCATTGGTTTTGTGGCATTTTTAGTATCAAAACATCCATTTCTATGTGCTACCATGGGTGAATAAGCCGACATATGTTGCTGTAATATATAATATTGAGGTAATGTGCTTCCATGTACCTCCACAGTGTGTAACTTCACTCCCAAAGTAACAACCTCCTTTTATAACCTTGTTTGATCACCATTTCGTGCCAAACTTTACCTGAAGTCTCGAACATTCGACTATAAGGCGATATACGAACGATATGTCGACAAAAAATGGATATTTTTGACACAAATCACCACTTATAATGCTATCCCATGGCTCCACAGCCATTATATGGTCATATTTAACATCACAGAGTATTGCCAGTGTCTGATATACCTATATATGTTGACACTAGGTCATATCTGGGAGCTTTTAAAAAAAAACGTTTTTTTTAAAAAAAAACATCGAGTTAAAAAAAAACGTTTTTTTTCCAACCCTAATGTGCCCAAACACGCTAGTTGACATCGCAAATTCGTGTCAGCTCAATGACAACTACATAAATACTACAATAACACAAAAAAAATTTTAATAGCATCTCACTTAACAAAAACAATGTCAACTTAAGTGTCATTGTGTAAAATTCAGTTACTCTATGAGATAGAAAGTTGAAATGACATAATTCACTAAAATTTTTGTTGACACGAATTCAGTTGACATCCAGCGTGTGTGGCGCCAATGCAGTTTTGTCACTTTCCTGTGTTATTTTTCGTGCTTTCAGATATCGTGAGCAGAAAGCACGTCTGCTAGAGAGCGGCATACAGAATCGTGTGTTTCTAGTAGAGAACTATAACTCTCCGCACATTGGGCTGCCGCGCGAAACGTGTCATCAGGCGACCGTCAACACGCAGGTCTGTTGAAAAGATAATTTAAGTAAATGTTAAAATTTCAACCACCGTATTGCCTCGAATAGTACCCCATGGGAATATTTTTTTCCTCACTCGCATAACAGGGGGGACTATAACAGGGGGGGAAATACGGTATTCACTTGAACACGCACTGCAGATCCATGACAACTTCATAATCTGGCGAACTTCCTGCGGCAGGGATACTGCTCGCTATTTGGCTGTGCTCACGCGGAAGTTGCAGTCGAAGTACACCCGTAACTTAGCAAAATTTAAATTCTCAAACGCTGTTTGCAAAAAAAGAAACTCGCCTTGCAGTTCATGCGCAGTGACGTGCGGATGGCCAACCGCCATTGAATCAGAAGAATCCTACCACCGCCATGGGTCTCGGCCGTCGCTCAACCAAGTCCACAGTGCACCATCGAACTGCCGCCCCTTCATCGACCGCACAATCAAGTGCCGCCGGCGGCGGTGCGCACCAGGCGGCCGGTGCGCAAGTTGGACACAATGCCGCGCAGCAGGGAGCCCGCGCTGCAGCCCAGCAAGCTGGGGAGGGTGGCAAAGTTGTGAAGTGCGTTTTGGGGTTGGGATTTTCATGTGGTTACCTTGGAAATTGTGTTTTTGCGTGTCGCCGCGTAGTTTCTGCGTGAATGGCACTCTGCCAAAAAGTCATACGTGGTAAACCACCCTCAGAAAATGTCGCCCACATTGATCCATCCCAATCTAATAGAAGATCATTTCCGCAGACAAGTGACTCTCACCGGCGAGCCGGTACCCCCATCGAATGCCGACCCCTGCGCCTTTCTCGAGCGCAGTCCCCATCCACGTCTGCCCGAATTGCCTGAGCATCAAGGCGAGTTGTTCTACGAGTGCACGCTGTTCCTGTACAGCGTGGCGGCGCTGATGGTTCAGTATATGAACCTGTACAAGACTGCGTGGTGGCTGCCCCATGCGCACGTGCATCATGCCGTGGTGAGGTTGTGGGGGAGTTTCTGAGAATAGCCAGTTTTTACACGGTATTTTGTGACGACACGACAACACTAAAAAGTTCAATAAGTTGGTGAAAAATGTTCCATATTCATGAGCAAAAGTGGCCAACTATTCATACTACCTAAGCGAGTATGCATGTAAAATTCTAGAATCATGTTTGTTGCTCAAGAGTTATAGACGTTTGAGGCAAAAAATCTCATACGTCTATAACCCTTGAGATGCAAGCACGATTAAGCAATTTTACATGCATATTCGCCTAGGTAGAATGTATAATTGACCACTTTTTATCATGAATATGGAACCTTTTTTGTCAACGTATTGAACTTTTTTAGTGTTGTCGAGTCGTCACAATAAATAGCTGTGAACGGGGTGTAGCAAACTCAGGGCGATATTCTTTTGCAGAAATTCTGGATGATCGACCCCTATCTGGTGTCTTGCGTGGGGCTGATACTGGGCAGACGAGTTACACTTTGTTTCCTCCACAGGGTAAGTTTATCCAATTATCCAATTTGGTTATTCGCACCTATTATTTCGATCTGAAATTCCATATTCTCACAAAAACAGCTATCGATAATCCCCTGGGACTGCGACCCGTCCGACGTGCCTGGCATCCTGCGCATAGTGGACGCGGTCCTGAAAACGCCCATGTACACGGCGGTGCTGTCCTCGTTCCTGTTCAGTTTTCTGCGAGTTGTGCAGACTTACCCCATGGCCGCATTGGTGCACTTGTTTTATCCGTTAGTTCAGTGGCTGGGAAGAGTTATAGCTGTCTATGGCTTTGTCAAGTGTTTCAGAGTAATGTCGCACAAAGTTTCAGATTTGCTGTAAAAGATTGTTGTAATGGAGCCATTGCCAGCGGAAAGTGGCGAGTACTTTTCTGGTGCTAACTAAAATTTGTACATTTACCGGATATTTGGGAGTGAGTGGAAACGTCGTGGTTACGAGGCATCCATAGTCAAAAAATTGATAAAATGTGACCAGTTTTTATTGAGGACGCTCGATAGATCCATGATACTACATAATATGTAAATAAATATGTAATAGGTAACCATTATTTCTCCGCTCTCAACCACTCAATCATTGCAGCGTGCTCGTATACCTGTTCCTGTTCTACTACGACCTATTATGGCCCTGGGGTCGATCCAGTCGACACACTGGCGGAAAATGGACAGTTTCGAAGCGACACGCGCGATCTGAAAACTACCCGGATGGGTTGATCGACGCGGAGATTGTCAAGCACAGATGCGGGATCGGTGGCGCCCCTTGGGCTAGGATTGAGGCTGATGTGCGTTTTTTTGTGACAGTGATGGTTTTATCGTTGACATTTATTTGCCTGGGCCTTTGAGAAAAAGTTTGTTGTAAGAATGAAACATGATTTTCACAAAATGATAATCCGGTAATATTCCGGATATAAATAGTTCAATGGTTACTGTAATTTTGACAACATCAGTACATGGATTTCCTTCTTGAAGTCCACGTAAATATAACACAAATTTTGCACTGGCACTCAGTTGGCACAGAACGCTTTATTTTCAGGTGCTGCTGGCGGACCTGGCGTACCGCTGCAGACTGTCCCTTTTCTCGGCGTTCGCAGTCGCCTACTTTGCAGTCTACATTCCCACTGTGTTCGCGCCCGTGAGTATGGTCACACGCTTGAAACGATCATTTTTGGAAGAATTTCGGTAAATACTTGTATTTTTCAGCCGAGCCTGGCGATCGATCGCTACTGGTCGGGCCAGCTCACGTGCATCGTGTTCCTGTCGTCGCTGACGCTGTATTTCACGTACATGTTCCCGCTGCACTACTGCGATCTCATTCACAGGTGAGAAACTGACATTTGTGAAATTTGGTCCAGGGGTTTCCAATGGGGTTGGGGGTTACCAATTTTCGCTTATTTTGCTACTTTTGGCTATTTTTTATGTATTGATATACCTATTTTTAGATATTATAAACTTTTTTTTGTGGCTATTTTACCTATTCTTACCGATTTTTCCCCATTTATCAGTTTCACACCTTCAAAAAGTTAAAACCCAGCAATTCCCAACCCCCCAAAAAATTGCTAACCCACTAGAGGAGTAATATGCTAATTAACGATCCCCGCGAGGGTCAAAATTTTGGAGATCCCTGTGGTCATCTCTTAATTCCACTCTCAGATGCGCGTGGCATTTGGGTTCGTGGGAGCGAATATCTCCCGCACTGGCTCGTCAGCTGGCCGCACACGTTGGCGACGGCAGCAGACAGCCCGACGAGGCTTTTGTCACGTTAGCTTTGGGGGCACTTCCTGACCCTGTGAAATGTGAAAATGTCATGCAAAGTGTGAAAGGATATGTAAACTGTCAAGGTTTCATTTTACAGCGCATTTTACATGACTTTAGACATTTTAAAAGGAATTTTACAGGGTCGGGGTGTGGCACCTGATGTGTTCATTGATAAAAACGAGTGTGTAATGTGTGACGTGTTTTCACTTTTCCATCGCAGCTGGAACGAGCACACAACCTATGAGCAGATGCCAAACGTCACCGGCATTCTTGTGGTGCAACACGAGGGACGTACGTATCGGGCTGTGGGCACTCGCATCGCAGCTATTCCGGGATTTTCCGACCATTACAACTTCTACGTTCGTCACGTTACTAGTGAAGGAAAGGCACCGGGGTACTGGTGCCCCGTTGCTGCGCACCGAAGGGTACCGGTGCTGGTACGGTGCGGTGCCATTTTTCGAGGGCGCCTGCCGGCGCCGGTGCAATTTTTTAGAAAAGTTCCGGTGCCGGTTGCGGTGCCATTTTTTCCCGGTACCCAAAGTGCCAGGTGCCTATTCTGAGGACTGGCAGAGGAGCCGGTGCGTTGCGGTGCCATATTGCCCGGTGCTTTTTCCGTCACCACACGTTAAACTGGTGCGTGAATGAAAATTGGCAAAGTCGAACTGTCAAATTGACATTTTTCAGCGTTTGGCACACGATCCATTGCGTCTACCCAACGCGCTGTGTTTCCTGGCGGGAAGCGTGATCGCCGCAGAATTTGCTATTTTGATGCACTCGAGCGAGTGGAATCACATTCTCACGTTGTTGCTGCTCATGTTCATCAACTACGGCCTGCTGTTCAAGTTGTTCAAGGATAAAGTTATTTTGGGTAGGATTTATGGCAGTTTTGTCGGGGCGTCTAGTTAGTGTTCTAAACTATGTTTTTTAAGTATTCATATGGTAGTAATAAATATGTTTAAAAAATAGTTGAGTGCCTTCGGAATAAATATGTTTTCCGGCATATGAATGAATATGTTTTCCGATATTATTATGTGTGTTTAAAATTTGTACTCCTGATTTTAGACGTGTAACTTTAGATTCATCTGAAATTTTTATTCCAGTGTTATGTATTTTTAGTTTATAACATTGTACTGCGTTCCGTACCAAAAATTGTCCTGTGATATTATATAAACACGATGCATATTGTTTTGTTTTGTTGCACTGGATTTCGCATTTTGTGTCAGATAAATTTGTCATCGTCGAGTGTATCGGATCAAGGTGACATCGATCGTGATTTCAGATTCACTGTTTTATTCACACTCGCGTCCCGCGCGATTACCTGTCTACGAGACCAGCACAATCTGTCTAAATTACATATTCGCGTCCCGCACACTAGTTGACACGTGTGTCAACTGGTGTGTGGCAACTCAGATTTCGGCTTCACGAGTTGCAGAGCGCACATGCGCATGCGGAAATGCTGAAAAAAAATATTACATTGGAAGATTGCTCTGCGAAAAGTGAAGCCGAAGCTGAGTTGCCACAGAGCAGTTGTGGACCTCCAATTAATTCATGTCTAATTAAATTCTCAATCTGATCAAAGATGCCGCGCCAGCGAACAGCTCACGCTGCCGCGTCAACGGCAACAGTTGCCGCTCCAAGATCCACACCGAAAAGGGCCACAGTCGTTAGAACCTACCCGAACAACATGCTGTTTCAGTACTTGATGAACAAATGGAGGTTGGAGGCAAAATCGGATGGCAGTAAAATGCAATACACTTACGCGTCAGCGCAGAGAAGCCTGAAAATGTACCCTTTGGAACTGGAGAATGGTGATGAGGCCAAGGCTTTGTTGAAGGGTCGGTGGGTGTTTTGTTGTTGAGGAGTCGCTGTTGTGCCGCTGCCGGACCCTTTGAACTGTCAGGTTTCTTTTTGATCCGGGCGTTTGACATTTCACATTTGGCATTCGACAGTTTCCATGACATTTGACAAGGTCTGACAGTGGCACCGGCACTGTATTTTTTGCGACTGTCGTGTATTTGAGAATAAAGCGTTTTTTTAACAGTTATTGATCACATCGAGAAAATACCGTTCCTATTATTGCGACTTAATTTGTGTCGAGTAGCAATTAAAAGACTATCATAACAACGAATAGAAGTTTTTAGCACCATATCCGTGTTTACAATGTCGCTGTAACAAGTCGCGGCAATAAAGTTTGCGCCAATGCAGAAAAAAAATGCAAATCTGCCAAGAAAAAGAAAAACACGATAAATCTGCGTATTTACGTAAAAATTGAAAACTTCACGAACTTGTACAATTTCCATTCCCCGCAGGTGTGGGCCTTACAATAGCGAAACGGCTCAACTCTGAATTAAATAGCGCTGTGCAGGCGAACGGCGGCCGGCCCCTCGATCTGGAGTTTGTCAAAAATTACATAGAGGTTCTGAAGTCCGGCAAAAATCCGTCGAATATGAGTAGACCGCTGCGAGCGACACAAGTTGAGCGCACCAGCGTCACTGATGAAAGGTTCGATTGAAATTAAATTTTTTTGATAAATTATAAATTGTAAAGTTCTAATGGACTTTTTACGGGCCCTTCTACTTTTTCGTTAGTTTGTTCCGCTGTCCTTGTTCTACTTCTGGAGCTGGCTCTAATTTGGTGGCTGCGTATAGTCAATAGTGGCAAATCTGTCTTATTGGAGGGTCACTTTTTATTTTAAAAAATTACACATAAAATCGCAATAAACCACTTTGCCCGCGCCCAGGACGTCCGGCGGCGCTTCCTGCAGCAGCGTTACCACCACTCTGCAAAGCAGCCGCGAAGATTCGGACCACGGCGTTATTTCAAGGCACGACAGCTTTTTCGGCAGCTTGGTGCTCCACGATGACCAGGTGCCATTCCCAGACCCTTATAAATAACCTGTAAAATGGAAAATGCCATGTAAGGTGTCAAAAGTCATGTAAAATGCCCCGCAAAATGGCAAACTTCGTCTGACATCACTTTTGACGCTTTGCATGCCATTTGACATTTTACATGGCATTTTACAGGGTCTGGGACTGTCCCCAGGAGGCCTCTGGCAGTGACAGTACACCGGTGGAACCGGCTTCATCAAGTTCTGGTGCCCTGTTACCTCAGAAGACTGCTGTCAAGAGGCCAGCCGCTGTGGTGAGTAGGGTTTTTTCGTCGGGATTGCTTCGCAAAAATAAAGCGGAAACTTCCGGCGGGCACAAATGTAACCGGCGGTTGGTGTGAGTTCCACGGTGGAACTTCCACCCCGCCTAGTCTTTACGGACGCAGATAAAACTTTATTCAAGGGGGGCTAATCGAGGATTAACGGTCGATGCCGCACGTTACAGGCATTCAATTCTCCACTGCCAGCCAGTCCAGCGGTGCGGGTGCCTCTGACCAAACGCGCATCATCTTCGAGTGTCACGCGTCAGACCAGCGGCACGCAGTTGGGCAAGATCAGGCTTTCACCCGGCACTTTTGACATTGTCCTCATAGTGGATAATCAGGTCGATTTGGGGTTCAAATGGGATTGGCTTTTCGGGATCGGGATGGGATTTTTGAATTTTCGGGTTGGGGGTCTGGATCGGAGTGTATTTGGGTTCGAGATTAGGGTCTCGGGGTCAGGATTTTGGATTTTGGTCAAAGTTCTTTATTTAGGGTTTCTCTCTAATTTTTCACGGAAAAGGTTTAAATTAAAAATGAATATAACAAAATAAATTAAATGGACCTTTATTTGAACTAATAGGGGTGGGGACTTTTACCCCTCACCTGGACTATTTTTCAATTGCCTTTGGCTGGGCACTAAGTGAAGGAGTAGAGTGAAGTGTTTCAGGTGGTGCCTCGCGGACCTTAAGCGCTTTACCCTATGACAACTTGATGTGCAGCCAAAAGTAATTTTGAAAACTAGGTCAAAACTTCAAATAAAACGTGAAAAACACACCTGAATGCCAGAGAAGTAACATAAAAGCACACTGGACTTTCCGGTTCACATTTCTCAGTGCAAAAGGTCGCTTTAAAATGTTTGCCGCTTTCAACCATCAACATTTCACACGTGCAGGAAACCTGCCGCTACAAAGACGTCGTGCATGGTTTGAACAAGGAGGGCTGCTCGTTCAAAACTCGCCAGCTGAGCGTGGGCGATTACATTTGGGTGGCCATGGACAAGTCGAACAGCGACACCGAGTTGGTGCTGGATTGGGTGGTGGAAAGGAAGAGGTTGGACGATTTGGCGCACTCGATCAAGGAGAAAAAGAATAGGTTGGAGGCCGTTTTGTTGAATTGTGCCCAAACACGCTAGTTGACATCGCAAATTCATGTCAACTCAATGACAACTACATAAATACTACAAAAACACAAAAACTTAATAGCATCACACTTAACAAAAACAATGTCAACTTAAGTGTCATTGTGTAAAATTAAGTTACTCTATGAGATAGAAAGTTGAAATGACCTAATTCACTAAAAATTTTGTTGACACGAATTCAGTTGACATCCAGCGTGTGTGGCGCCAATGCAGTTTTGTCACTTTCCTGTGTTATTTTTCGTGCTTTCAGATATCGTGAGCAGAAAGCACGTCTGCTAGAGAGCGGCATAGAGAATCGTGTGTTTCTAGTAGAGAACTATAACTCTCCGCACATTGGGCTGCCGCGCGAAACGTGTCATCAGGCGACCGTCAACACGCAGGTCTGTTGAAAAGATAATTTAAGTAAATATTTCAACCACCGTATTGCCTCGAATAGTTCCCCATGGGAATAGTTTTTTTCCTCACTCGCATAACAGGGGGGGGGGAACTATTCGAGGAAATACGGTATTCACTTGAAAACGCACTGCAGATCCATGACAACTTCATAATCTGGCGAACTTCCTGCGGCAGGGATACTGCTCGCTATTTGGCTGTGCTCACGCGGAAGTTGCAGTCGAAGTACTCGAGTTGCACGCTGATCTCTTGTAGCAAGGAAGATTTGAAAGATGTAGGTGCGAATTAATGTAACTACGGCCTACGGCTAACAAGTTCAGCACTGGTCAACTGAAGCTTGTGGTCAACTAAGAAATGTGCCTTCAACGCGCTCTCAGTTCATCTGAATGTACAACTTTTGACTGTGCCGACTATTGATAATGGTTTTTATTCCTTCATGAATCAAAGTGTGTTTAAAACAGGTTTTCCTGTCATCTCCCAGCTTAAGTAGACCGGTGGTAAACTAAATGTCTACCGGGAAATTTCCTAATAAATATAGCATTCATTGTCTCAATTGACATTGTAAAACTGTGAAACTGTGAAATTCAGGCGCGTCAAACTTGTGGGCTGACCGAGATTCCACTTATGACTCACGCATCCGTGAAAGAGGAATCGATAAAAACACAACCCATGACCGCCAGGCAGATACTCGCTAGACAGCTCATGGTAGGCACTTTGCATATTTGTTTCTCGTTGATGTGTTAAAAAAACACTTTTAAAACACAGCTTGTCTAAAAACGTGGTTAAAATTTATTTTACAACTGTTTGAGAGAATACTCCAAACCTAGGTGTGAGCAACGACTGGTCCAGACTAGGGTTGGCCGGTGTTTTTTAAAAGTTTTTTATTTAATATAAAAAACATGGAGTTAAAAACCGTTTTTTTCAACCCTAGTCCAGACAATAACCGCATTTTCCCCGACAGGTTTGCCCGCAAATCACCGGAGCAAAAGCCGTTTCTATCACAAATAAATACGGCACTTGGCGCGCTTTAATCACCGCATACCGCGACTGCAACACGGAAGCTGAGCGGCAGAATTTGTTGTCGAAAATACCCATTTTTGACGACAATGATAGCGATGTAAAAGGTACCAAGTGCGTTGGCGCGGCGGCTTCGAAGAAATTGGCAGCGTTTTTTGAAAGTGTGGGCGATTTCGGGGAGATTTTCTAAGATTTTATGGATTTAGTACCGATTCCATTGGTTTAGCTGAGTTTTTGTTGGAAAAGTTTTTTATTTTCAGATTCTGCAAACTGGAGGCGATATTTTTACTTTAGAGTGGTTGTATTAGGCAGTTTATTGTATGACCTTGTCAAGTGGCATAATCTCTGTTGTTTCACTTTTTCACACAACACATGGTATTTCATTGCTTAGCGAGGTGCAGAATAGAATTCAGGTGTTGTGCATTTGTATTTTGTAGCACTTCTTTCAATATCGTATCTTGTTCCAGACTGCCACGTTTTTTACGTTAATATGAAACCAGCTCTACTGGAACTATATGCACCTATTCACTTTCACTCGATTCTCTTTTAGAATACATGCGGGTCATTCAGAAACTGGTGTAGTTATGTACTGTGTAAATTCCTTGCGTGGTATTTTCGAGTGTTATTCAATTGATATAGGTAGATACATGCGTGTGAGAAATGTAAACATTCTGAAAAAATCACTTTTTTAAGTCTACGATTATTTCAATTGTATGTTGTCGAATATTTCGCCTTTGTGCGCCATTTCGGAGAGGCTGCTACCGAATTGTAAATAAGTAATGGCCCCCACACACTAAATTTCAACGGAAATTTCGAAAACTCATTAATCAACTTTGAACGCGTTTGAGTTTACCGGAATCACGTGTCTGTCAACTGCAGTTGACGGGGATGAAAATAGCTCATTCTTGTAAACTCATTCTTGTAAGTTCAAAGTTGATTTATGTGTTTTCAAAGGTTTGGTTGAAAACTATTGTGTGGACACAATGACGTTTTTGTATACGTATCGTAATATGATAGTTTTTGCCAGGGCGCTTTAAAGTTTAAATCAATAGTTGCATTTTATTTAGAAATTATTAAAGCTGTATTTTCCAACATAGTTCGTTTAGTTTAGGTATTCTTTTTTCTCAGTTCATAGTGCACTGTGCACTTTGTGAGTATGAGCAACTTATAGTCGTGAGCAGGGTTGGCAAAATCTCAGAAAAAAAATATAAAAAAAATAAAAATAAAATAGAAAATTGAAGAATAAAATAAAAATAAAATGTAAAATTGAAGAATAAAATAAAAATAAAATACAATTTTAATAAAAATAAAATACAATTTTAGTAAAACGAATTTTACTAAAACCAACCCTGGTCGTGAGGGTGAAAAAAAACTAGTGTGCCTATTTGCGGCGCTGTTCCCGTCTACCTTAATGCTTTGTATGTGCTTAAATACTCGATCTCCAATGAATCTTTGGTAGTGATGAAGGGGTATAGGAAAGTACATCCCACATGAGCCGCGGGGGCTAACCCTACACCCTTTAAAGTTCTGTGAAGTGATGTCTTCACTACACTTTCATCACTACCAATTGCTATGGTAAACCCGGCTTGAAATAAGCATAGCTTCAATAACTGCTCCATCCTGTAAACAATGTCAGCTGCAGCAGTATCACTTGCTGCTGTCTACAGTCATGATTAATTGCAATCAATTTTTCATCACCGCTGTGCGTGCAGACAGTAGTAATATTTTTGTTATAACTCGGCGGACCGCAAAGTATGCGCAGAATCCTACCATGATCTAATGAATAAAATCTTTTGAAAAATTTCGTAATCACTTGTTCCACGGTGAAAACGAAATATTATGATGAAAAAACGTTTGTATAATGTTTAATCATTATTCAGATGGGTTATGGTAGGTTTCCAGTCTAAGTGTGATGTTCGCCAAGTACCTATACTGCCATGGTATACATTGCGGTGAATGTGAAACTGCTATTATCATCCGTGCTGTTGGCGCACCGCACACCGAATTTTTGGCGTTCAGCGTTCGAACGTTTTTGCACGCTGAACTACAAACGCTGAAATCGAAATCTACAGAACACAACGTTTTTGAAGCGTAAAAAGCGGATCGCATGTAAATTGCGCGAAATATTACATATCCCAACTTTTTTACGCTTCAAAAACGTTGTGTTCTGTAGATTTTGATTTCTGCGTTTGTAGTGCAACGTGCAAAAACGTTCGAACGCTGAACACAAAATTTCAGTGTGCGGTGCGCCAACAGCCGTTTGGTTCGTGTCGAAAAAGCGTGGTCATTTCAGATTCTTGTGGTTGATGGCTCAACTATTGGCTGCGATTTCGATGAGTGGTTGACTAGCTGCCGGTTTCGTTGGGACGCTAAATATGAACACTTTACTGGCCGGGCGCTTTGCGACAGGCCGCTAGGTGGACCAAATAAATTCCCTGGTTAGTTTGATCAACTTTACCGTTGTGTAGGCTTCAAATGGGGTCCTGATCCCGGAAAATTTCGGGATATTTCAGTCCAAAAGGTAATCCTGTGAAGTCAATCCCGTTTGAACCCTACTTACTGGTGCCACGTGCCACTCCCAGACCCTGTAAAATGTCAAATGTCATGCAAAGTGTCAAAAGTTATGGAAAATGTCCTGCAAAATGGCGAACACGAGTGCCATTTTGGAGGGCATTTTCCATTACTTTTGACACTTTGAATGACATTTGACATTTTACAGGGTCTGGAAGTGCCCCCTGTTCTGTGGTGTCTCCGTGGTGTTTCCGCTGGTGTTTAGCAAAATTGTCGCTCTTAGCGGTTTCACGTGATCTGCTGCGTGTTTACTTTCATGTAGGTGTCCATGGCGGTGCACATTAACACTGCTGTTTTTTTTTGTTGGTTCCCCGTGCTCACTCTGTCCCGCGTGGGTTCTCGATCACGATTAGGTTTTTCTCGTCGCTAATATTTATTTTCTCGCTGATCAAACAAACTGCCTTGAGCGCTACCGCGTAATTTCTGGCTGCTAGGTAACCAAACGCTCATGCACTGCTGACACTTATTCTGTAGTTCAGCAGCGCAAAAATGCATGTTTCTGTCTTGTTTTGTTCGCTGGGTTGAAGTGAAATCTTTGTGCACATGCACATTGCTTCAAAAAGGGCATTATTTGCACCTTTTCCAGACACTGAAATATTTTTGGAATAGTTAAAATAGGTCTTGATTGTGCGAATAATGGATGAAACTGGACGAGATATAAGTGTGATCAGTGGCAATGTGTCCATGCAAATGGCGGAATTACATCGTAGCGCCAGCTTGCCGCAGGTGTGCGTTCGTACTGTGAGACATGCGTTTCTTCACGTCACCGTTTCTTTATCGTGTGCAATGTTTCGTTTGTGCTGGGATGGAAAAAACGCTTTTTTCAACGGCCCGCTTTAAAAAAAGCGCTTTTTTTGTTTTTAAAAATATGTCCAAACATTTTCAAATTTGCCCATCTGACACACAAAACATTCTGCACTTCACAGCAAAGAACATTCTTTGTAACCTTCAAAATTACTATTTTGTGTTATTTACATATCTACTTACATAAATATATAGGTACCTACTTTGAGCTATTTTTAAGCCATTGTGAGATATTTTTCCCTTTTCTGTTTCTATACTTTGAAAACCCCTTTATTAATGAGAAATTCCGGAAAAATTTGTTTGGCCCGCGCTCTTTTTAAAAAGCGGTCTTTTTAAAAAATCAGTCGAAAAAAAGCACTGGCCAGCCCTAGTCTGAACCGTAAAAATTCTCCCAAAAGCATCAAGAACAGCTCAGATTGACGTGAACCCCGGCACCAATGAACATCGACCATCATTGCAAAGATTGTCGTTGGATGAAAATGTGCCTGTGACGCGCCCCAGCGAACATTTTTACTGCTACAGCACATTTGAAAGAGAAGCGGCTAATAAAGCAAAGGGTAAAAAGCGATTGAGGATTTGGCGGTGGTTTTTTGGCGATGTAAGTATTTCGTGGCGTTGTCTGTCTGGGTAAAATTTTGTTCATTTGTGTTGTTGTTTAGGATGCTTTACTGGTTTATTTGTCATTTTATGTACATATTTCTAAAATTGCATTTCAAAAGCATGTACCTACATGTATAGATAAATGTACAAATATACATGCTTTGGTTACGTTAACGGCGCTCTATCAGATGCAAATAAAGTAAATGCAGCGTGTTAAGCTGTTTGAACAGAAGCCGTCCATATCACGTAGGAAATACATGCACACATGTACATATTGACATGAAATAGAGCCTATTATCACATCCCCCACTGTTGTGTGACCGCGGCAAGGCATTCGTTTTTATCGCAGAAAAGAACACACATAGCATGTGTATTTAGCATTATAAATAGTTATATACGTTATGTTTGTCGGCGGCAGTCCCGGTGTTCCGTTCGGTTCAAAACTTTCCCATGAAATGCATGGCATCGCGTCTGTGTGAATCGCCCCTGTCCGACTGTTATTTTATATTATATATTCGACTATGATTCCCTTTGCTACGAAAAGAGTGTCGAAATGGTGGATAATACCGCTATTATCAGCTCACGATTGAATATTGCTTCGCAATATGCCTTCACTGCAGCGGTTTCACGGAAACGACCTGGTAAATCACCGGTACACCTTGCATTTGTTGCAAACACTGACCATTCGCGTGCTCCGATGTGTATTTACTTATCTCAAACAGCTGTACAAATACACATTCGTCTCATCTCAAGTCAATCTCTGTGGGGTCTACCAATCGATATCCACTTTCTAAGTGTGTAACCGGCACCCCGCACGTTGCAGCCGCACCCGGTCGGCTCCGATAGCTCGTCGGGCCCGGCGGTGCACCGCAGCTCGCCGTCGCACAGCGTCCGGGGCATCGCTAGCGAACTGCAGCGCAAAATGCACAAACTACAGGCTGCCGGTGCGTCTAGGTTGACGGTGAGTGATCGGTACTTTGGGATGGTAAATAGGTATTCTTTTTATTGTAGTCTTTGTGTTAGTGCGAACAACACACCCCCCCACTCCCACTTATTACATCAAATAATATTTATGCGCTGATCTGTGAAACAATTGTGTTAAAATAGCAATTTTTACTTGTTTGGCAACTTTGTGTCAGACTGGCGTCGACGTCGCTAGAAATTGTATGCTACTAAAATACCTACTACGTATTCGAATGGCACCAATCTATTTAGACATAAATATGGACTGATATTCCTGACACAGTTTTTCGCCGTGCTCTGTTCTCTGGCTCCTTGAGTAATCACTAGGGATTGACCTTGATTTTCTTCAACGGTTTTTTTGAAATCTGATTTAAATTTTTTCAAAAGAGAGATTTTTTAAGTAGATTTTCTCTAAATCAAAGCGTTCGGAAAAAAAAAATATTTTTCCCACCTAGTCATCCGTAGCCCCTCTGCGCTTCACCCTCCCAAAACACATCCCCATCCCCCAGGTGTCCGAGGTGGCGGGCACGCTCGAGGTGGAGCTCAGCCGCGGCCTGGACGTCGCCGAGGCCGACCGCCGGCGTTTGCTCGTCGGACACAACGAACTGGAAGTGGGCGATTCGGAGCCGCTGTGGAAAAAGTACTTGGACCAGTTTAGGAACCCACTTATTTTGCTGCTGTTGGCTAGCGCCGGAGTTTCTGTTGTTATGGGCCAACATGATGACGCTATCAGCATTACGGTGGCTATATTGATTGTGTCTACGGTAGCCTTTGCGATGGTGGGTGGGAGTTTTTTTATTTTGTTTTTTTTTGATGCAGAAATTTCAAATCCTACTGAGATGTGCTCCAACTAGGGTTGGAAAAAATCAATTTTTTTAAACGCCTTGATTAAAAAAAATATTAAAATCAGATTTTTTTTAAATCGCCCAAAATGGGGGTATAGAGAAAAAATATGTGTATGTTAAGTGTCAGACAATGTATTGTTATGTCTATTGTGGTCATATTATGACTGTGGAGTCATGGGATAGCATTATAAGCAGTGATTTCTTTCAAAAATATCCATTTTATGTCGACTTATTACATATATCGCCTTTTGTCAAATGTTCGTGACTTCAAGTGAAGTTCAGCATTGAATAGTGCTTAAATAAGGCTGTAAGAGAAGGCTAATACATTGACAGTGATGTTGCACACTGTAGAAGTATGTGGGAGCACATTGGTTTGATATTATATACTACACTAGCATATCTTGGCTTTTTATTACACGGTATCATGAATAAATGGAAGATTTTACACTAAAAATGTCTGAAAACCCATAAAAACACAACCAATGGTAATATGTATGAGAAATTGCGCGCTTGCGCGCAAAAAAATGCAAAATACCTAGTGCAAGTCTACAAGGAATTTTGCCTTTTGATTTTTTTAAATTAAAATCAGTTTCCACCCTTTGATTAAAAAAAAAATCAGATAAAAAAAAATCAGTTAAAAAAATCAAGTGGCAACCCTAGCTCCAACCGCGCAGGAGTACAACTCTGAAAAGTCACTGGAGGAACTTAACAAACTGGTGCCGCCGTCTGCAAACTGGTGTGTTTTAGGGTTCAAACGGGATTGACTTTTCGGGGTCGGGAATAGTTTTCTTTGATTTAGGGATTGAGGTTTCGGAATCGGGAGCACAAAATCCCGGAATTTTTTGGGGTTCGGTATCGGGGTCGGGATCCCGTGTGTACCCTATCTGTTATCAATAAACCTCCACAAAATCCTATCAATTAAAACTGAACCGCAGCATCCGCGACGGGCAAGAATTGCCGATTTTGGCTCGAGACCTTGTACCCGGCGATTTGGTGGCGCTGCATACAGGGGACCGGGTACCCGCCGATGTTCGACTGTTCGACAGCTGCGATTTGCAAATTGACGAGTCCTCTTTTACGGGCGAGACGCACCCGGCGAGGAAAACTGCCAACCCTGTTAAGGTGTGTTGGTGAAATTAGCCGTTGAGAATAGGGTTTTTTTGCGAGCGGTTTGCAGTGGTTACCTCCTGTACATTGTAGAATGATATGAAAAGTGCAAAGTGTGTCAATAAACTGTAAAACGTCCATCAAAATACAAAAGAAAATATGCTTCTGGGCAATTTCGCATCGCGTGGCATATTTGTGCCTCACTTTACATTGCATGTGGCAGGGTTCGGGTTAACCCATAAAATAGTCTGCATTTGCCGATTCCCAATCAGCCTCCAAAAAGCAGCTACTATTTGAGCATTATTTGTGTATATTTACATTTACAATTGTCTATCCGTCAGTCTGACTCGCGTATGCTCCCAGAACTCGCAGGCGGGGTCGGAAACGGACGTGTCTGGCTTGCACGTGACCGACATGAAGAACATCGGCTTCATGGGCACGCTGGTGCGCTGCGGCCACGCCAAGGGCATCGTCATCGGCACAGGTGTTAATTCGGAGTTTGGAGATGTTTTCACCATGATGAGAGCGGAGGAGGTTTGTGAATAAGGGATGTTTATTAGGGTGTCAACTTCCGGTTTTCGTTTCCGCTTTTCCGCAGGAAATTTAGTTACCATTTCATTTTCCGGCAGCTGAAAAATTTTACCTTTCGGTTTTCCGTAAAAATATTTTTTGACACCCTGGTTTTGATGCTTTTAATGCTTACCCATCAATAAATTTTTCGTTTCAGTCGCCGAAAACGCCGCTGCAAATGAACATGGATCAATTGGGAAAGCAGCTGTCGCTCTACAGTTTCGCTATCATTTTTGGTATATTCTTGGTGGGCTGGCTGCAAGGCAAACCCATCCTCGACATGTTCACAATTGGTGTCAGGTTTGAAGATTTTTTCTGATATCTATAGCCATGTTGTACGATTTTGGTTTTCAGACAACCGTTCCCTATTCCAGTCTGGCGGTTGCAGCTATTCCCGAAGGGTTGCCCATAGTGGTCACTGTGACTTTGGCGCTGGGTGTGATGCGCATGGCAGGCAGACGTGCGATTGTAAAAAAGTTACCAACTGTTGAAACACTCGGTTAGTGGATATCATTTTAGTCAAAATGTACCCTATTTCTTAAACTCGGCAAACCGCGAAGTATGCGCCCAAATTTACTTATATCTTAGTAGATAGCGCGCGAGCAAGTTATTATACAAAATGATAAGTATTTTAAAAAGAAAAAGGCGGAGTCGCGTACAAACAACGGATATTTTTTTCCTGAAAAGTTTCCCTTTTTTAAACAATTTTCGTTTTATTAAAGATGACGTCATGATGGACTGTTTCCTTCAGAACAATGCCTAGCATGCGGTCCGCCGAGTATAACCACTGTAATGTATAGACTGTATAACTGTACTGACACTCATTCCACCAGGCTGCGTGAACGTGATCTGCGCCGACAAAACGGGCACGCTGACAAAGAACGAAATGACAGTCACAGCGGTATGTGCCGCCGACGGCACGTCTGCCGAATGCACAGGCGTGGGTTACGACCACAGGCAGGGGCTGTGCCATGTGAGCGGCGAGCCCGTCATTGGGTATAGTAATGCTGCTATTGCGAAGATTATTGAGGTGGGTTGGGTTGGTGGAGATTGGTTTGCGATTGGGAGTTTTGTTGAGTGTTTTAATTCAACATTTGTATTTATCAGGGACGTATCCAGGATTTTTGAGCGGGGGGGCTGCTTGTTTACGGAGGCCGGCGAGGGGGGGGGCTCAGCCCCCCCCCCCTAAAATTTGAGCTACATAGTGGCGGAATGGCGCCATGGCGCTGGCGCCATTAGTAGGCGCCAGCGCCATGGAACGCTGTATGTGTATGTAAATAAACATACAAAACAGCAAAAAGCACAAGATTGAGTGTATTTATACCGATTTGCGGCCACATGGAGCAAATCTGATGATAATGTCTTATGTCCGGTGAAGAATGCGCGCTAGCGCGCAAAATTTTTTACGCTGACGTTGAAAAAGTCGCAAAATCCGGTCACTTTCTTGTCTCGTCCCGGGAAGGGGGGGGGGGCTGCAGCCCCCCCCGCCCCCCCCCTGGATACGGCCCTGGTATTTATGCATATTGACGAGCTATTATCACGCGTTCAACCCCATGCACTTGTGGGGGGTTCTTATTGTCGAGTATCGAGCACCGCTCTAGTCGGGTGGGCGCGCCAGCGCCATTCCTCGCTGCCGAGGGAGGGCGCAAGCGACCCACCCATAATCTGGTCAGACACACCAAAATGCGGAAATCTCAAATTTAAAATCGCAATAACTTCGGAACGCAATGCGCTAGTGCAGAACCGACTGCACCATTAAAAAGCCCGTGTCGAAAAGTACCACCATGCAAATTTTCAGATCCAACGGTTGAGTTCGGAGGAAGTTATCACGGATTTTCTTTTTCAAGTAGTGTTGTTGTCGTTGTTGTTGTTGTTGTTGTTGTTCTTGTTCTCCCGACAATCTTCAAACTGCAATAACTTCCTTGAAACACGACCGATTGTCATGGTTGATGGCTCATATGAAAGAGCATATGATGCCATTTTTTATTTTCGGGAATTTTTTTCACAGGCTCCGCCCACTTTGGGACGGTATTTGTTTGAAATTTTCAAACCTCAATAAATTGAAAATTTGAATACAAATGCGGCAATAACAAAATTTGTCGATGTGCGCCATGACTAGAGCTTTCAAATTAGCCAACTTTTGGCAATTTTGGTACAGATTTACAAAAGTTATTCAAGTTTGCTCATTTTGTGTAAAATGCGCAAACATGCCTGAACTACTGCTTGATGTGATACTGAGCATGTGACCTTGCATGGTGATTACTATCAGGTCATAAATGTCTAGTGGTTAATGTCAAGTCAAATGTCAAGTTATAAATGTCAAGTCAAATGTCAAGCAATAAATGTCAGGCCAAATGTCAAGTCATAAATGTCAAGTGATAAAATATTAAGTGGTAAAATATCAAGTGATAAATGTCAAGTGGTAGATTTCAAGTGAAATGTCAAGTGAAAAATGTCAAGTGATAGATGTCAAGTGATAAATGTCAAGTGAATAATTTCAAGTGAAATGTCAAGTTTAATGTCAAGTGATAAATGTCAAGACAAATGTCAATTGATAAATGTCAATTAATAAATGTATTCTATACTGACCTACAGGTTTATGCAACCGATCACCCCCTATTTATACAATGTATTGATTATGCATTTTACTTAATATTCTGGTGAAACCACCCCCCCTCGAATAACTCCCCCCTCAAAAACTTCTGACAAAAAATAACTCCCCAGGGGACTTATTCGAGGATATAGGGTATTAGTATTTGGCTTCTTCTTGACTATAGATTGTATTTCTCAGTGCCAAATTTGGCATTTGCTTGATTTGCAACAACTTATAAATTTTTTGGGCCTGTGGCCCCCGAAAAGAAGTACATCCAATAAAAAATGGCTAAAGCCAACAAAAAGTGGACGCTGCAGCCAAACATCTGTATGCTTTTGAATGCACAAAAGTGATATATCATATACTATGCCATTTTCTGATTGAGCTATCAAAAGATGTATATTAAGGAAAATGTATACAAATCCTAATAATATAGGCTATCAACACAGAAAACTGCATCACAAGAAACAGTTTCACCAAACTTTTGCATGGCAGCGTGAGCTTTTTGTATTTTCAATGTTTGCAGCACTTTGACACAGCTCACACTGCCATGCAAAAGTTTGGTGAAACTGTTTCTTGTGATGCAGTTTTCTGTTTTGATAGCCTATATTATTAGGATTTGTATACATTTTCCTTAATATACATCTTTTGATAGCTCAATCAGAAAATGGCATAGTATATGATATATCACTTTTGTGCATTCAAAAGCATACAGATGTTTGGCTGCAGCGTCCACTTTTTGTTGGCTTTAGCCATTTTTTATTGGATTCAAATATGGACCTATAAAAAATTTCAGAAAAATCATAAATCGCCATAAAAAAGTGTTTCATAAGTAAAAGTATTTATGTTGCATACAGGATCTGATATCGAGCACGTTTTCACTTTCACGCTTTATAACGGCGACAAAATATTGTGAAAACTGTATAAAATTGACATGAAAAACGGCCACCCTACACCAAAGTGCAATGGCCGCCTTTCCCAGACAGCATTGAAAAATGGGTGCTTTTAAGAAAATTAAGTCTCACAAAGATAAAATATAGTCAAATCTCTCTAAAAAAGCTGGAACAATATAACTAAATATTAATCGGATTTTTTTTTGTATTTTATGATATTTTAAAAAATATCAGAAACTATTTGGAAAAAATTTATATTCTTAAATCTCTGTGGAAAATCCTGGAAAAAATATAAATATAAAAAATCTTACATTTTTGCATTCTCTCATATTTATAAACATAAACCTCCCACAACTCTCCCATTGTAACGCCAACCGCAGATCGGCCACGTGTGCAACAACGCCGACGTGCTCGACGGCGTGCTGCACGGCCTGCCCACTGAAGGCGCCCTGGTCACTCTCGCCAACAAAACCCACAATGGAGACCTGCGACGGTTGTACGAGCGATTGGAGGAGATCCCTTTCAACTCGGATACTAAGTGGATGGCTGTTAGAGTGAGATTGGCTAATGTGAGGAGGGTGGGAGATTTGGGCAAGTGTGAACTTTCACAAATGGGGATTACTGTTTGATGCTTAGAGTGACTGCTGACTCAAATGAATTGAGTGGCTCTTTGGATCAAATGGCTGAACGGCTGTAGTTTTTAGTATACTCGGCGGACCGTAATGTATTTATGTATGAATCCTACAATTTAATGAAGAAAATCTTGTGATAGATTTCGTAATTAATTATTCCATAGTAAATACGAAATATTGTGGTGAAAAACTGTGTAATTTTTGGTTGGCACGAAGGTGATGGATGCGTTAGGGTAGGTTTCCATGCTAAGTGTGATGTACGCCGAGTATACTACGTTAGTTTTACATGTATATGGCGAACCGAATTTACAAAATTGTCATGAAATGTTCTCCCCTTTTGCCAATCTGCGTGAATGTATGGAAATGCTGCACAGTCGAAAAGCCTGACCTTTGAGCGTAAAATTTTTGGGGCCGTTTTACTATATCAGCTCTCTAAGAAAACTCAAACACGATGAGCTGGTACCTAACTTACTCTTGCCCCCCCCCCCCCCAATAGACTTCGACCGACCTCTCGCCCGACTCTGCGCACGGCGAGTACTTCGTCAAGGGCGGGCCCGACCGCCTGTTGGCCATGTGCGCCACCTACCTGTACGCGAGCGCGCCCGACCGCAGCAAGCAGAGACTGATCATGACCGACGGCGACAGGGACAGGTTTTTGAACCAGGCTAAAATGCTCGGCGCCACTGGCTTGAGAGGTTTGTAGTTTTTGAATGGTTTGCTTGTAGCTTGTAGCTTGTAGCCAATGCGCTGGAAGGTCCAGCCATATCGTCCATGTGTCAGTGAAATGTATGCTTAGAAACAAGAGTTGTTAAATATACCGAACTTTCTCAAAGTATACGTACCTAAACGTAAAGTATTGATTTTTTTACTCATGCCCTGAATACAGAAAATGTTAAGTAATTTTTTTCTTTTACTCGTGAGTAAACGAGAGTAAACCACGAAGGAGAGTCAACTTTTCGCCGGAAAACGTAAAAATGAGTATTTTTTATAAATTTTGTCCCAATTTTCATACCTGTTTGCACACTTTACCTTCAAATTCACTATTTCATTATCTTTTTGCCTATTTTCAACCATTTTCGTCTATAGATGTGTTAATATATCCATTTGGGGTATTTTGGCCTATTTTTAGCTTTTTTTCCTCCCTTCTAGGCCTTAAAAAGGTCTTATAAAAGCTTATCTGAAATACGTTTTGTGTACTCGAGTACTCTCAAAAAGTATACGTAAAAGCGCATACAGGTACTTTTTCAAAGGAAGCGTAATTTATCCAGTACTCGAGTATACGTATTTATCAAGTAAAAGTAAATACGTTTTAAAAACTATGCTTACCAAGGGCCTCCTATGCTATTCGGCTCCTGGTAACATTTTACGTCCCGTTTACGTCCTGGTTAGGGTTGGTAAAAAACGTGTTTTTTTTACTCGATGTTTTTTTAAAAAAAAAACGTATAAAAAAACTTTTTTTAAAAGCTCCCAGATATGATCTATTGTTGACAATTATAGGTATATCAGACAGTGGCAATACTCTGTGATGTTAAATAGGACCAAATAATGGCTGTGGAGCCATGGGATAGCATTATAATTGATGATTTGTGTCAAAAATATCCATTTTGTTGTCGACATGTTCGTATATCGCCTTAAGTCGAATGTTCGTGACTTCAGGTGAAGTTTGGCACGGAATAGTGATCAAACAAGGTTATAAAAGGAGGTTGTTACTTTGGGAGTGAAGTTACACACTGTGGAGGTACATGGAAGCACATAACCTCAATATTATATACTACAGCAACATATGACGGCTTATTCACCCTTGGTAGCACATAGAAATGTATGCTTTGATACTAAAAATGCCACAAAACCAATGAAAACAACCACCAATGTCAATTTGTGTGTGAAATTGCGCGCTTGCGCGCAAAATTTTGCAAAATACCTAGTGCTTCGTACTAAAAATTTCGGCCGATGTTTTAAAAAAAAAACATTTCGGACGTCATGCTTTTTTTAAAAAAAACATCGGCCAACCCTAGTCTTGGTCATGTTTTACATCTTCTCTTCATTCCCATCGTTTCATCGACACATCACCATCCACAGTGCTCGGCTTCGCGTGCGGCCCGTCGCTGTCGCAGCTGTGCTTCGCCGGCCTGGCGGGCATCGTGGACCCGCCGCGGCCCAGCGCCAGACACTCCATCGAGGCGGTGTCCAGCGCCAGCGGCGCCTGTGTGCAGGTGAAGATGATCACTGGCGATGCCAAGGAGACTGCTGTGGCTGTGGGTCGGTTTGGTGCGGGTTTTTTTGGTAGTGGGCGTTTGCATACATTTACTCAGTGGATCGTAAAGTAATTATGTGCAGAATTCTACCATAATTGAATGAATAAAATCTTACGATAAATTTCGTAATTATTATTATTCGTATATTACTCCATTGTAAAAACCAAATATTAGGTTGTAAACTAATGAAGTGTCTTTTTTCGCCATCTCATACAAATATACATTTGTGCTTTCCATTGTGTTGTACGTTGACCTATTTTGATGCCATTTGAGTATGTTGTGGTTTGGGGTCTGGGCTATGATGAAATGTTTTAGTTTGCTCAAATAATCCCCCAGTCCCGAGATAAGGGGGGTCTATAAAAAGGTGGTCATTTTACATGGCCAATATGCACATTGACTTTGAAGCTTAATAACTCAGCCATTTCTGGGCCGATTCGGATCGTTCAACACTTAAAATAACCAGGACAATCCGCAGATTCAATTTTTGTGGTCGAGTTAGTGATGTCTTGATCCCGTATGCCGATTTGACCCGGTTTTTGAACATGAAGAATAATCGTAATTATAATTTTTCAAGACGATTTTTTTGAAGTTGCTATCATATACTATAGACAAAAAGAATAAATCTGGCCCAAAATTTTTTTCAATATCTCTCTCCAGTCAAAAGTTATATCACTTTAAACATTCACCTCCCAACAATAAATAGAAAAATCTGCATGACGAGCAAATGCATGTGACTTCAGAAATCCATATCTCGGCCATTTCTCAGCCAATTTCCACCAATGAACAGTTAAAATGATCAGAAAAACCTGTAAGTCTCATTTTTATGCTCAGGTTATCTGTATTCATCGTTCTTGATTAGTTATTTACATGTATGGGAGGCGGAAGTTTAAAGTTCTATTACTTTTGATTGGAAAGAGATATTGAAATAATTTTTTTGGTATATGAATCCCCATTGTCTAAAGTATATGATAGCATGTTTAAAAAAATTTATTTTTGGTGTTTAAAAACTGGGTCAAATCGGCATACGTAATTTAGACATCACTAATCCGACCACAAAAATGGAATCTACTGGTTGTGCTGATCATTTTAAGTGTCGAACGATCCAAATTGGCCCAAAAATGGCTGAGTGAGTAAGGTTCAAAGTGAATGTGTAGATCGGCCATGCAAAATGACCACCTTTTTAAAGACCCCCCTTATCTCGGGACTGGGGGATTATTCAAGGAAACAAAAACATTTCTTCATAGCCCAGACCCCAAACCCCAACATACTCAAATGGCATCAAATCCGGTCAACGTACAAAAGAATGTGGGATGCACAAATGTATATTTGTATGAAATCGAAAAAAGACACTTCATTAGTTTACAACCTAATATTATGATGAAAAAAATGTATAATTTTGGTTCATTATTCAGATGGATTATGGTAGGTTTCCATACTAAGTGCGATGTCCGCCTTGTATACCGTATTTCTCCGATCAAAGCACCCCCCCCCCGTTCAAAGCTCCCGGGGTGCTGTGCTGTGCAAAATGTTCCGTTTAAGCACCCGGGTGCTTTACTTTTCATCCGAAAAAATTTGGTGATCATCTGTTGGCGTAAATAATATTGCGGCGCGCGGCGTTTTTTTAGCACACATGCCTATTTATCTAATTGCATATTTTGCATGGTGCGCGGCGTTCTTTTGCGTGCTGCGGCTAAATCAAACGCTTCTGGTGTAATTCACCAGAATAACTTGAAGTGGCGCTTGTGTTCAAAGATTTGTGGGTCGTGGGATAATTGCAAAAGCATTTCGATCTTACCAATCACAGTTTTGCGACACATCGGTATTGAACAATACATAGTATAGCACTCCGTGATTTGTATTGCACCAGGGTGCTATAAACGGCACTTCAAAAGTATTTTGAAAAGTGCTCCAATTTTGTAAAGCACCCGGGGTGCTTTGATTGGAGAAATACGGTACACATACAAATTCAAATAGCCGCTTGCTTCACGTTCGCAGCGTCGCGCTTGGGTCTATGGACCAGCGAGAACTCGTCGAGTCTGTCGGGCGAGGACATCGAGTCGTTGTCCATGCACGAGCTAGAGGCGGTCCTGCCGCACGTGTCCGTGTTCTACAGGGCGGCGCCCAAGCACAAACTCAAGATTGTCAAGGTCACAGAGTCTCCGTTGATTAGGGTGTCAAAAAGTTTTGCGGAAAAGGGAAAAAATTTGCACTTGCCGAAAAATAAAACGCCTGAAAACGGGAAGCAAAATTCGCAAAAAATGCTGGAAACTGAAAAAAATTACAGAACTGTTTTCCCAAAACTGAAAAAATTCAGAACTTTTGCCCAAATGAAGAAAATTTGCAGAAAATTTACTCGAAACTGAAAAATTTGAAATAACTGGAAAACCTGCATGCGTGTCTGCTAGTTTGGCTGAGACAGAAAACAAAGTTTTGCCGGGAAATTGAAAATGAGGCGGAAAAAAAGAAAATAGCCGGAAAATGGGAAATGAGCTGGTAAAACGGAAACAGAAAAATTTGTCGGTGGCAAGCGGAATTTTGACACCCTACCGTTGATCGGTATCTTCCGACGCAACAAAATACCTAGGTTCTTTTTCCACAGGCGCTGCAAAATATGGGCCTAGTGACCGCGATGACCGGCGACGGTGTGAACGATGCGGTCGCTTTGAAGAAAGCCGATATCGGAATCGCAATGGGCAAATCGGGCACGGACGTGTGCAAAGAGGCGGCCGACATGATACTCTTGGACGATGATTTTGATACGATTAGGGCCGCTATTGAGGAGGGGAAAGCCATTTTTTATAACATTCGGAATTTTGTGAGGTTTCAGGTTTGTTATAAATGTGTTTAAATACCGTGTTACCTCGAAATACCCCCATGGGGGTTTATTTTTCCGCCAGAAAAATTTGAGGGAGGGTTAATTCGAGGGGGGATTATTCCGTCAGAAATTTTTGCAAGTATCCTAGTAAATAGTAGGCATTTGCGTACCCAAAACAGGTAATAAATGTGTCCAAGCAGGATATATTTGGACATAAAATGTAGATAGCTACACAAAGTAATCTATGTGTAGTTGCAATGCAAATAAGCAGTCATAAATACATCATGTACATTGCGTACATGATGTACATCATTCCGGAAGGGGGGGGGGGCATTTCGAGGGGGGTTTACTTTTTTCCCAGCCCATTTTGAGGGGGTTAATTCGAGGTAATACGGTACCTGTATAGTGGATGTTTTTAGGCCAAGGCATGGGTGGCATGAAAAAGAAATCGTCTGAGATTTATCGTTTGACATGATGCTGACATGTAGTTTAGCCGCGATCATTCTGCGATCATTTTCAGCTGTACACTTCATTATAGCATGTGTTAATCCATTGACAGTGATGGATCACACTGTAGAAGTAATGTGGGATATATATTGGCTGTATATTGTGTAATGTATATTGGCTGTGTAATGTATATTGGCTGGATATTGTATGCTACACTAACATACCACAGCTTATTATGACACAATAGCATGAACAAATGGAAGTTTTCACACTAGAAATGCCTCAATACCAATGAAAACCATCACAAATGTGTGTGTAAAATTGCGCGCTTGCGCGCCAAAAAATTGCAAAATACCTAGTACATAGTACAAAAATTTTTGGCTGATGTTTTTTTAAATAAAAAAACGGCTTCGATGCCTCTGTTTTTTCAATAAGAAAACGTTGTTTTTTTAAAAACGGTCAAAAAAACACCGGCCATCCCTAGTGCTAACAATGTTTTCTTCATTCGCAGCTGTCGACGAGCATCGCCGCTCTGTCGCTGGTCGCACTGTCGACTTTGTTCGAATTACCCAACCCGCTCAATGCCATGCAAATTTTATGGATCAATATCATCATGGATGGACCCCCCGCACAAAGGTCGGATTTGTGGCAGACAATATTTTTTTTTCTTTTTTCTCTGACAACAGTGATGCTATTTTTCAGTCTGGGTGTCGAGCCCGTGGACCGAGATGTTCTCAAAGGTCGACCGCGGAATATACGCGAGCCTATGATCACCCGCGCTACGATAATCAACATTCTCATTTCTGCATCGATCATCATCGCTGGTACACTGGCGACGTTTTATGTCGAAGTCAGTGGGGTTGTAATTTTGGTGGACAAAAATATACCGTATATACTCGAATAGGTTCTCCCCTTGAAAAATCCGAAAAAAAACTCCCCTGGAATAACTCCTGCCCCAATTTGATGGGATAGAAAACATTTCAAAACATTTCACATTTACAAAAAACGTTTGACGTCAATTATTTACCTAACTAACATTGATTTCAGTTCAGAGTTTTTAGAGTTCACTAACATTGATTTCAGTGCTTGAATTGTGGATTTTGTATTCCTACAAATGATTCATGTTACCAAATTTACCCAATTGCTCATAAATTTTACTGAAATAACGAAAAAAATAACTCCCCCTCGCATAAGTCCCCCTTCATAAATTTCTGACGAAAAAAAAACTCCCCGGGGGTTTTATTCGAGGATATACGGTATTTCAATTTTTTTTTCTCAATATTTTTTTTGTGTTTATCAAAACGCAGATGGCTGACGGGCGCGTGACCCCCCGCGACACGACCATGACGTTCACCTGTTTCGTTTTCTTCGACATGTGGAACGCGCTCGCCTGCCGCAGCAGCACAAAGTCCGTCTTCGAGTTGGGTCTGTGCACAAATCGGCCATTTTGCCTGGCCGTATTGGGTTCCATTGCGGGGCAGCTGGCTGTTATTTACGTGCCTCTGTTGAGAGACGTTTTCCAGACTGAACCTCTTAGAGTCGTTGGTGAGTGGGGGAATTGGTAGTATTTACGTTTAAAAAAGAACGATTTTTTATGTGGCCTGGCTTTTGGATAACGTTGTGTGATTAAAACGTTTTTTTTTTACGTTTGAAAAAGTGGTATACTATTAAAAGTGCTTCTGTGGGTCGATTTCAGTTAAATTAGTTTCTTTTGTTTTCACGGTTTACAATTTTTTACAATCATATCACGCACATTGTCACAGATCTGGTCTATTTGACTTGTCTCACGTCAAGCGTCTTTTGGGTACACGAAATCAAGAAATTCGTCGAGAAGAGATGGCGTAAATTGTTGGCCGACCCCCATGGGTCGCACCCATTTACAGTGGTCACCAAAATGGACCCACTATGACATCACACATCGACATTAATTTTTTTTTTGATTGTTATGATTCGATGTTTTGTTTTCATATACCGTATTTGCTTGAATAATTCGCCCCCCTCGAATACTTCCCCCTGTAAGACGAATGAGGAACAAAATTCCACCCTAAAGGCATATGATCAATTTGTAATGTCCAATGAGCACAAAAAAGGCATGTTATTATGTGTGGAATGAGTTGATAGAAACATGCTTGAAATTTTGACGAAATAATACCCCCTCCCTTGAATAATTCCCCCCTCGAAGAGTTCCATTCCAAAAAATCCGACGAAACAATAATTCCCCAGGGGAATTATTAGAGCAAATACGGTATTGGAGAATCAACAGGAAAAAAGTGTCATCCTGAAGCTTCAGTAAACAGTCGTGTCATTTTGATGAATAAATATACACCATAGGTCTCGGAAAAAGGTCCTTTCCTGGAATTTTTATCAAAGTAGCGACAAATTCAGTGCATGTTGTTCCGTTGTAGGTGGTTCAGCTTTGGGAGTATTTACATACTGTCTTTTTATAAATATAATGTGCATGTGTAAACGAACGTTGCCACTTGTTGTTGGAAGTTTATGTGTTTAGCAGTTTGGATTATGTAATTGTAATTATCGTTTATTGTAAATATGGAAGAATGGTCAATTTGGTTTCATTATTTGTGTCACCTGTAATGAATGATTCCGGTCTGCATTTCCCAGATTTCTGTGTTCCCTCGTCTGATTTCAAATTATTTAGGTGGTATTTATATTGTCACCAAAATCGAACTGTGTCGCTCCACCCCGCCCATGTAGGAAAAGCATGTATTTTAGAGCTTCTATTTTTGAAGGCCCACTGCTGTGATACCCTATTCGCCTGAATATGTAGTGCAATGCTTAATTCGTCATGTCTGAAGTTTTTTAAAATTATTATCTAATATTTATTGTTTGCGAAGTCATGCTCGGAGGTCGTGTTACTTGTTTGTATCGTAAAAATGTCAAGCAGTTAATAAAATCCACCCTTAGTTTCAAAACGACTAGGTACATAAGCTGACAAACACCAATTTTTTGCAAATTTGCAAAAAGCTGTTCATATTGTGAAGCCAGTTAACATTGTCAATTTTGGTTCACCACCTAATTTCATTGTTAGACAGCCCTATAGTTCCGAATACCGCTTATTCAATTGAAAGATGCACCTGCACTGGGAAAAAGCTTCATGTCCTGCCTGATGAGTACATATGCACGCTAAATAAAGCTCCCTGTCGATTAATCAACTAAAAATATTCTCACATCACATCACTAAAAATATTTCCTTAACTTTACGCGTTGATCCAGGCTCGATATAAATATTTTAGTAGTCCGATCATGAAACATTTATAGTTTTATCGGAAATTAGTCCAGATCCCGCACACGGAAATGAAATCTGAGGTATCCCATCTGAATCTGAATTTTAAAAAACAATTATCTTTTCTCTCATCAAATTTCATTTCTCTCACTACGGGTGAATTCCATGCAAATTCCGTGCAAAGCTTATTGATCTACCGTATTTCCTCGAAATTTTCCCCCTTGAATTAACCTCCCCCCTCGAAATACCCCAGGTCTTTTCGAGCTGGGGAAAAAATACCCCCCCCCTCGAAATATGGTACATTATGTATTTATTGCGACCATTTTGCATCGCAGTTATACATATACGCCGGTTTGTGTAGCGATGTACGTCTATATCTCTGTTATGTCCCTATGGCCCCACACACACTAGTCGACATCGACACTAAATGTCAACTGGTTCCGATCCCGATTCAAAGCTTGCTGACGAGCCGACGAACCACGTTCAAACGCAAGCTTTGAATTGGGATCGGAACCAGTTGACATTTGGTGTCAATGTCAACTAGCGTGTGTGGGCCCAATATACCCTATTTGGTCCCGTTTATTACCTGTTTTGGGTATGTAAAGGCGTATTCTTTAGTATGACTTTCCCGGAAATTTCTGACGAAATAATAAACCCCCCTCGAATAAGCCCCCCCTCAAAATTTCCACTGAACAAACAAACCCCCTGGGGGTATTTCGAGGGAATACGGTGTCCGAGTCCGGTGTACAATGAATAAAGTTCGGGTTTTCTGATGAATAATTCACTCCTTGAATAACTCCCCCTCAAAAACTCTGACGAAAAAATAACTCCCCTGGGGTCTTATTCGAGGATAACGGTACCTACGTAACATGAGATGTAAAAGTAACCAGAAGCGAGCGCGTTATCGGTATGAATTTAGCTTTTTCATATCTTCATTTCACACAATTCTTATATTCATGTAAATCTGTGTAGGGTGGATTGTGGGCTACTAAGGGCTGCGACAATTCAGTTGGGCCCTCTGGCCTCAAATCTATATTCACAAAAACAGATAAAATATTTACCTAATGTCATCTTTTGTCCACCGTGTTTTAGGCTAGTACCCGAGTAGTAAAACTATTCGAAGACGAAAATTGAGAAACATGGAGAAGATTTGTCGTGTATTTTGCTGCTGTCCGACACGATTTTTTCCGCATCCCATTAATTCATTCTAAATATTCGAAAATATATGGTGCCCGATTCAATGTGCTTATCTATCGACGATCGAAAAAAGCGTATCGGGCAAATTATTTTTCGTCGCCGTGGCTTGCATCACGGATTCCATTGCATCGCGACGTCTGGCATGTCCGCTGCGGGTGAATTTTATGAAATTTGAAATTGGTGAAATCACTTTGCGGCACTTTTGGACCAGGTGCCAGTTCCGCAAGTGGAGAAGTGAAAGCGCAAACAGCAAAAGTGAAGTGAAATGGCAAGTAAATTGGAAAAAGCTAAGTAAAGTGAGCAATGGCACATTTGTTGACTTGCCATATTACTCCGCTTTTGCCAATTTGTTTGCGATTTGAAATCGCTTTTGGCGTTTGCGCTTTCACTTCTCCATTTGCGGAACTGGCCCCTTGGCTCTCAAGTGGACAAGTAAAGAGTCAAACGTCAAGATTATAGTAAAATGGCAAGTCAAAGTAAAGTTAAGTTAAAAGTCAACTTGCGGGACTGGCTCCAGGCGCAAACGTTGCAACCAAACATTTTTCAAAGTATACGTAAACGTATAGTAAACGTTAAACGTAAACTAGGTAAAGTTTATTTTTTTACTCAACTCCGAGTACAGAAAATGTAAGTAAATTTTTTTGTATTTTACTCATGGTCATGAGTAAACGTGAGTAAAATACTTTTTCCACTGGAGAGTGTGAAAGTGCGTTTTTATGAGAGATTATGCTCCAATTTTCACTTAAAATTACTTATCCTCATACTTTTTACTCATTTCCACCTTCAAATATGCCTAATTTCAGCTTTTTTGACTAAATATAACTTTGTATACGTATTTTTGGCTATTTCTCTCTGTTTTTAGCCTTTGTTCACCCTTTTCTCCTTTCCATGCCTTGAAAAAACCGTGTAAATGCCTATCAGAAATATGTTTTCTGTACTCTAGTACTTTCAAAAAGTATATGTAAAAGTGAGTACAGGAACTTTTTTCGAGGAAACATAAATACTCTTTAAGGAAAGTATTTATTCTTTCTCACTCCTGAGTACAGACAATGTAAAGTTAATTTTTATTAATTTTTACACTGTGTAAAGGGTGAGTAAATGTTAAAGCCAGTATTTTTACTGGGGGAAATGTAAAACTGAGTATTTTTTTATTTCGTGCCCAGGAAAGCATGAAAGAGGGCAAAAGTAAAAGTGAAAGTCATCGCTTTTCCTACCCGTCGCAACTTTGATCATGTCTGCTGCCATTTTCGAGACCGCCGAAATTCTTTTGAGTCATCTTTGCTCTTTATGCCCCCATCATTTTTTCTGTTTTACGGTTTCTGTACTCGCGTACTTTCAAAAAGTTCATGTATGTACAGTCCCGGCCGATATAGATGGAACGTAAAAAAATTAATATTCGCATGTCTGTACATCGGCCCAAATGCAGGGGAGGCAGTTGATACCTGAGGTAGGGGTGCGAGCAAGGGGTGCCTATATGCACCCCTGGGGGGACCCCCCAACAGTCATCGATCCAGCTGTGGCTGTCCGCGCAATGTTTCAATTTTCAGCTGATGAATATAGATGGAACGTAAATGCAGCTGTGAGCTGTGTGTTCTACACGCATGCTTAACACATCACAGCCATGTCCGATCTGTTTATGTGAGATATGTAAACAGGAAAAACACTTTTGCTTGTTTATTTGAAAATTTGAGCGTAATTTAGTGACAAAACTGACAATAGTAATGTGAACTGACATTGTTTTTTGGTTTGTTCATTTGATGTCGGTCGTTTTTGTCTGCAAAAGGGATAATTGTCCAGTGGGAAACTTTCCCAATAATTTGGACTACCCACTCACCACAATGCTGTACACGAGTGTTTCCCCAACCGAAAGACAAACAGTGATCAAAACCATCGAGAAAAAGCGTTAAAAGCAGTTGGCTCTGTCTGTGCCTTTCAAGCAGCTTTCTTGCCCACAGAGGGCATTCCAGGTGGTGCCATCATGCCAGTACAGGTCTCTTGTGTTTGGTAAGTAAAGGCAATGCCACAGGCATTCATCCAATGGTGCACAGTGGACGGTTTCACAACCTGTCCAAAAATGATAGATGTGTGCTCAGTGACAGCATGCAAAGATGCCTATGGGTGCGCCTTTTGAATGTGCAAATTGTGTTGCTGCATGGCATCAGTGAACACATGTGGCCGACACTTGTTTTCTATGGTGGGGCACATAGATTTCAGCAGACCAAAAATACTGACGGCAAATGAATGAACAAAAATCAATGTCAGTTCACATTACTATTGTCAGATTTGTTACAAAATTCCACTCAGAAATGTTCTGGATGAGAGCTTAATTATCTTTTTTACTTTATATATCTCACATAGCTGGAACAGACATGGCTGCATGTTTTTAGCACGCGTGTAGAACACGCAGCATGCAGCTGTGTTTATGTTCCATCTATATTCATCAGATGAAATTTGAGAAAAAATTTTTTGGCGGACTGCCACAGCAGCATCAATGGCTGCGTGGGGGTCCCCCCTGGGGTGCATGTAGGCACCCCCACCTCAGTTATCAACGGCCCCCCTGGCATTTGGGCCAAGTTACAGACAGGTGAAATTTTTTTCTCAAAAAGTTCCATCTATATCGGCCGGGACTATACATGTGAGTATAGGTAGGGTTTTTTCCGGAGTAAACGTAGACGTATTTACCCAGTACTCGAGTATACATATTTTTAGAGTAAACGTAAATACGTTTTAACAACTATGGTCTGGGAGTGCCCCTGTATGACCCCAAACACGCTAGTTGCCATCGACACCAAATGTTAACTAGTTCCTATCCAAATTCAAAGCTTGCGTCTGAACCATAGTTGTTAAAACGTATTTACGTTTACTCGATAAATACGGATACTCGAGTACTGCGTAAATACGTTTACGTTTCCTCCCTAAAAAATACCGGTACGCACTTACTCGCGTACTTTTTGAAAGTACGCGAGTACCGAAAGCGTATTTGAGCAGGACATAGAAAGTGACATTTTGACAGACAGAAAGTGACAAAAATAAAACATTTTCCTAAGAAATAGTTATCGGGGGGCAAAAAAAACACATATGTGATGTATTCTAGAGTAAAAATTGACAAAATTTCTGATTTTTACGTTTTCTGTGAGAAAAAATAGTCACTTTAACATTTTATGAGAAAAATACTCATTTTTACGTTTTCTTTGGAAAAAAAGTATTTTACTCACGTTTTACACAGTGTAAAAAGTATTTAAAAAATACGTTACGTTTTCTGTACTCAGGGTTGAGTAAAAATAAAATACTTTACGTTTACGATTGCTTTGAAAAAAGTTCAGTACTTTTAACAACTCTGGTTTGAACGTAGATCGTCGGCTCGTCGGCAAGCGTTCAATCGGCGTCGGCACCAGTTAACATTTGGTGTCGATGTCAACTAGTGTGTGTGGGCCCAATTTCGAAGTCCAAAAACACTCACGATGACGTTGGTGTTGCTTCGCTTCTATTAGCTCATGGGCCATCTGGTGCAGGTGCTCGCGCCTGCGGCTTTGCTGTCTACATGATCAATACGTGGGTAAACGCATAAACTTTAGAAAGATAACAAGTTACAATGACATCTACCATATACCATCAGAATAAAAGAAGAAACATTAAATTTTTAGTCATCATATTCACCACATTGCTTCTACCTTGAGTGAATTTGGTGCAGTTTTCACATGACCTTATTCATCCAAAAAATGGTATCATTCATTGTATAGCGTTATGTTTGCCCACTTATTTATAGCCAAAAGGTTATCACCTGTGCAGCCATTCTTTCAGCCACTCTGGATCGAGCTGCAAATCTTTGAGAAAGTTTCGCTTTATGCTGTCCTGCAAGTCGAAATAGTCCGACGTCAGCGGTTTGGAGAATTTGTCCAGCGGTATGGCGGCTGAATCGCTTTGATGAAAAACTATCACGAGAATTAAGTTTACGGCCAGAATTATTGCCGTTTGCATGGCTGAATTAGATCGTAGTTAACGACGTGGTAGTGATGGCCCTATGTTGGAATAATTTGACGGCGCTCGGGGAATTAGCTCAAGGGCCAGTCCCACACCTTGTAAAAGACCCTGTAAAATGTCATGTGCCATGTAAAAGAACCCGGAAAATGTCATATCACCTAAAGAACCCTGTGAAGTGTCAAATGTCATGCAAAAGACCGCTTAGAGTGTCATGTGTATCCAAATCTTACTGTATCGTATCCAAATGTTGTTTTTGTCCAACAGTAAGATACAAGCATAAATTTAGGATACCATACAATAATATTTAGATACACATGACACTTTACAGGGTCTTTTACATGACATTTGACACTTCACATGGCAGTTTACTTGGCACCTAACAGTTTACAGGATGTTTACATGACACATGACATTTTACAGGGTCTTTTTCACTTTACAGGGTCTCTTGCAGGGTTTGGGACTGCCCCCTGGGCACTCAAGACCGTGCTTTCGTGAGGTGAGGTGGGGTGTAGTTCGGAAATGTAAATACCTAAGCTAAAATATGAAAGATGATGATTGATTTATGATGCGATGCGTTTCATTTTTTTACTCTACTGTCTTTTGTAACGTGACGGGGGACGACATTTATTTAGGTAACCCGACATTTTTTCAAGCATCCCGATTTTAGTATCGCAAAATACACTTCATTTTTTTCAAATTGCTGCTCCATTCAATAGTATAAAAAAAATAAATGAACCAATATGCTTTGCAACTAAATATATCGTACAAGTATTGAATATCAATTGAATATTGGATGACAATATCGTGCATGACCGAGGATGACATTTACCGTATTTCGAAATACCCCCCGGGGGGTGATTGTTTCCGCGTGTAAATTTTGACCGGGGGTTAAACGAGGGGGGTATTATAAATACACAGTGGCAATTTTGAGGGGGTATTTCGAGGAAATACAGTACCTACTATAGGTCCCCGACAGAACTTGTCGGGCTGAAGATGTGCTGAAGCATGTTGATGAAAATGGGCTACCTATCCACGCTGCATCTTCATTATTCAGTAGCACTTTCTAGATTATTTTTCGCTTCGTTGCAGGCTTTTAATGATGGGTTATGTCAGAACCTCCGCTGATTAACGGGGAAAACGCGGTATTTACCGTATTTCCTCGAAATACCCCCTCGAACCCGCCCGGTCACTGTGAATTAACAAGCCCCCCCTCGAAATACCGCGTGGTTTGTGATCCGGGCATGCAGAACACCCGTTAAAAATAATGACTGTGTTACGTGAGAACAGGGTTCATGTTTACCATCAGGGTTGGCAAAATCTCAGAAAAAATAAAAATACAAGAAAAATAAAATGGAAAATTGAAGATTAAATAAAATAAAAGAAAATGGAAAATTAATAAAAGAAAAATACAATTTTACTAAAATTCGAATTTTTGTAAAATTGTACAAAAATTCAAATTTTTGTACAATATTTGTGAAATTTTACAATAACTCAAGTGTCTGTAAAATTCTATAAAACGTTTTCTATCCTGTTGTTTAATATTCTAGCTGCCAATTTGCAGAACTGGTGCTTTGTTGTTGCTTTCATTGTTGTGATTGAAAAATATTTATGTTCAAAATTGCAAATTTTACACTTTTAATATATTTTCACCTTTAAAATCACTAATTTATGTGATATTCTTCCATTTTCTTCGTTCCGTACCTTGAAAAAGTATTGAACCCCGCAGCATGTATTGAACCCCGCAAGCCCCCACCCGCCCCCCACTCCTCACCCAAAAAAGAATAACAAATTTTTAGCTACCGTATTACCTCTAATATACCTTATATTGTTTTCGTCATATTTTTAGAGCCAAAAGTATATACCTTATATTACAGGGTACCTTCAATTTTTTTCGCCAGATTTTGCATAAATTTAACAATCAGTTAACAACAACGACATTCGTATTTTCAAATTGGAATGTAAATAACAATAAGACAGCATCAATACAAAACGACCAGATCCGTATTTGAGACAACATTTTTCAGCGGCGGAAGTCGACAGAGAGTTAACGCAGTGCCATTCGGCACCATTTTCACATTTTCCGCCATGTTTAACAACCGTTTTTATAATTTTGCACGTTTTGGCACGCATCCAGCTGTGCCTTTTATTAGAGATATGCCTTATATTAGAAGGTACCTTATATTTATTCCGTCACGTCAAAATAGCCAAAAGTTATACCTTATATTAGAGGGTACCTTATATTAGAGGGATGCCTTATATTGGAGGTAATACGGTATTTATCTTTCCCTCCAGTGGAGCAATTAGCTACATATCTATCCGTCCCCTGTGAGGGTCAGAATTCATTATTCATACCTACGTCACGACCCATGTTTATTAATTTTTTTGTATTCATCTGCATGCTTCTAGCGTGCAATCTATAAACAATTATAAAACCACTATTTTATCTTGTGCAAAGTATGTTCTAACATAAGGGATAAGAAGTTTCTGCTTCTGCCCGATTCGTGTGTGTTTTTACACACAATGCGGACACTTTTTATCGGCACAAAATGTTCTTTAAACACAGAAACTTCATTTAGGAATTTCATTCTGTCCTATTCATGTGTTGTTAACACAGTACAAAGTCATTTTTTATTTCCACAGAGAAATGTACTAAAAACAATAAAAATGTGGGGGCAGTGGTGGCATGACTGCGCGTGAATTCGACGCTCAACACTCAGAATGTCTCACCACCGCAATGGCAGCAGGACAAATGAATCCCCCTGGAAACTGTTTTACGTTGAGGCAAATGGCTTTTTAGGAGGTGTGTTTGTTTCGGTGGAAAACTCCCCAACATTCACGTTCAACATTTACTTACATCGCTGCTCTCTCTTTTGGCATTGTTCCAACTTTTTCATTTCCTCCCTAATAGTTAGCTTGTTAATGATAGCAAAACGGCGTAAAGACGGTCCTAGGCTGCCCCCCCCCCCCGAATCGGCCAGCTATCTATCTATCCCGGAGTCTCCCGTCGCTCGGCTATCTATCCATCCTGAAACAACATTTTTTGTCTACACACCATTTTGACATGACATTACTATCACCCTAAAATTGAACCCCTGGGGCCATACACTTTCAAATTGAGAAATGATGCATTTGTGGGTTTCTAAGTGCACTGATTTGGAATATACACACCATTTTGACATGACATTACTATAACACTAAAATTGAACACCTGGGGCCAAAAACTTTCAAATTGTGAAATGATGCATTTGTGGGTTTCTAAGTGCACTGATTTGGAATATACACACCATTTTGACGTGACATTACTATCACCCTAAAATTGAACCCCTGGGGCCAAAAACTTTCAAATTGAGAAATGATGCATTTCTGGGTTTCTAAGTGCACAGATTTGAAATATGCACTCCGTTATGACAAATTACACAGTTCATCCTTATATTGAACACCTGCATCTAAAAATTGAAATAATGAAACAATGCTTTTTTTCTTTGGTTTAGAACACTGCGAAACCCGACCGAAGGTCGGAGAGACTCCTGCTAGTTGTTTTATAGCCTTGCATCCAAGATTTCGATTTTTTGTACAATTTTTGTAAAATACATGGTCGGGCTGAAAAGTCCCCGGGCAGTGCTCGCCATTCGCGCTAGCGGTAAGCTCCGGTCATAAAATTTCGACAGGTTAAGATATCAGGTGTTTTGAGTTTTCACCCAAAATTTCACCCCTCTAGCTCCACCCACTGCTAAACTGTGGGGGTTACAATTTCGGTCATTTTGTACTGATGTACAAATGGTGCTCTAGCTCAATGCTGCTTTAAGTTGTGATCATGAAACTTTGGCTAGTGTAAGCCACCAGTGTTGGTAATGTGCTGATAATATTCAACACTTTTATCAACATCATTGCTATTAAGGTAAAATTTGTATGCAGATCAGGGTGATGTGCAAGAAACGTTGGAACCGTGATTGATGTTTTTGGTGATCATCTGAGATTATGTTGTAATGCAATGATTTTAATGTTGTGAAATGTGCAGTAAGTGAGTTATGTGTTAAAAATTTCCCTATGTTTCATTACTAATCTGTAGTGGACACATTACCTGTGTTCAACAGCAGTGTGCATGCAGAATGCATCCTGTAGTAAACACTTTTTGAGAAGGAGAGGCAGAATGATGAATTTGGCAGTGAGAGTAGTGACAGTAATGGCAATATGGACTAGGCTTATGATATCATAGCTAATGTTGTTTAGTGTTGGCACATTGCCAACACTGGTCGCTTACACTAGCCAAAGTTTCATGATCACAACTTAAAGCAGCATTGAGCTAGAGCCTAGAGCACCATTTGTACATCAGTACAAAATGACCGAAATTTTAGCCACCACAGTTCCGCAGTGGGTGGAGCTAGAGGGGTGAAATGTTGGGTGAAAACTCAAAACACCTGATATATTAACGTGTTAAAATTTTATGACCGTAGCTTACCCCTAGCGCGAATGGCGAGCACTGCCCGGGGACTTTTCAGCCGGACCATGTATTTGTAAAATTTTTGTAAAATGGTTTCATTTTATTTTATAAATGACTTTACAGAATAAAATAAAATAAAATAAAATGAAACATGAACAAAATAAAAATAAAATACAATTTTAATAAAAATAAAATACAATTTTAGTAAAAAGAATTTTACTAAAACCAACCATGTTTACCATCTAAATACATGATGCTTACCTATATGAATGTATAGAATCTTATGCGTGGCAGTCATTGTTGCATTTTTCTACGTCTGCCCACGTTACAAACAACAACTTAGTACTGGGAGTTCAAAAACTTTCTGGCGAAAAATTCGCCCCCTTGCGATATCCCTTCTCAAAATTTGCACTGCGTAACAATAACCACCCGCGGCCGCGGGGGTATTTCGAGGACGTATGGTATAAGTATTAGGTATGTCACTTTACTTTTCTGAAAAATGGCTCCTGGTTTTACTTATAAAGTGTTTATGATTTTCATGAGCTTGAATCACTTATGATTTTTATGACCTCGAAATGCTAGGCAGCTTTAATGCTAACAATTGGCAAGCATTACATGTCGCAGTGTATTCAAAGAAATACATTTAGATGCGACTTAACGTATTACCTCCAATATAAGGTACCCTCTAATAAAAGACACAGCTGGCTGCGTGCCAAAACGTTTAAATTAATGAAACCCGTTGCCAAACATGGCGGACAACGATTTAAATGATGCCGAAGGTAGGGGTCAAACGATATATCGTATCGAATATCGAATATCGGATATCGACCATTTTTTAATATCGAATATCGAATATCGATATCGAAAATTTTGAAAAAATATTGAATATCGATATCGAATATCGACCATTTTTTCGATATATCGAACCTGTATTGTGTCCCCAAATTTACTTTTCATTTTCATTTTGAGATGTTTATGTTTGATCTGATGTGCTTATAGTATTGTATTTGATGAGTAAAAGTACAGTACTTATAATCGGTGGGCGCGCCAGCGCCATCCCTCGCTGCCGAGGGAGGGCGCAAGCGACCCACCCATAATATGGTCAGAGACAGCAAAATGCGGATATTCGGAAATTAAAACTCAAAAAACTCTAGAACGCGACAAGCTATTAGACAACCGTATACACCGTTGAAAAGCCCGTGTCGGAAAGTACCCCGACTCCAATTTTCAGATTAATTGGTTGAGTTTAAGTTATTCAAGATTTTATTTCTGAGGTGGCATTCTTGTTGTTGTTGTTGTTGTTGTTGTTGTTGTTGTTCACCCGAAATTCTTCAAAGTGGGATAACTTCGCTGAAACACAACCGATTTTCCTGGATGATGGCTCATATGAAAGAGCATATGATGCCATTTATTATTTTATAAAAAATTTTTCACAGGCTCCGCCCACTTTAGGACTGTAGTCGTTTGAAATCTTCAAAAATGAATAAATATAAAAATTAAATACAAACAAGGGAATAAAAAAAATTTGTTGATGTGTGCAAGGATCAGGGCTTTCAAATGAGCCCGTTTTTGTCAATTTTGGTTGACATTTAGAAAAGTTATTTAAGTTTGCGTGTTTTGTGTAATACACGCAATACAGACTGCTGGTAGAATAATAACGTGATCTTGAGGACTCATTATCAGATTTTTATGTTTGAATTATTTTCATTTTTATATTTTCAATATTTTTATTTTTAATTTTATTTTTTATTAATTTTATTTTTTAAATAATTTTTAAAATAAATTTTTGATAATATTTAATTCATTTTTTAAAATAATTTTTTGATATATTTAATTCATATTATCAAAAAATTCATATTATCATAGTATTTTTTATTGATTATACTTTTATGTTAATACTTTTATTTGTATATATATACATTTTATTTTATCACTTTTTATATTGTCATTAAATTATTTCTCAACTTTTTCATTGTATTTTGTCAACATTTAAGTGATTTTCTATTTTATTCATTTTTTAAATTTTATTTTTTGTTACAATTTTTTTTAATGTTATTTTTTCATTTTTTCATTTAATTTCATTCAGTTTTTTTTCCCCAATAAGTATTTTAATTTCATTTTTATGTAAAATTAAATTATTTTTTATTTGATTTTATTCGTTTTACCCTGTTTATTTATAATTGTATTTAACTTTTAAACTTTTGCTAAGTTTTAACATTTAAATTGTTCTGCTGTTGTTTCGTTATCATTTTATACTATATAAAATTTATTAATTATTTTATTCAGGATGATTTCCATAATTTTTTGTATAAAAAATTCTTAATAAATTTTATTTTTTATTATTTTATTTTTATTTTTGTTGGTTTTTAATTTTACATTATACTTTTTTGTTTAAAAAAATATTGAATTTTTTCAAGTACTTTATGGAGCACATGACATCATTGTTCATATTAATAATAAATACTGTACATATCTTCGTGGGCCTGTGGCCCCCCAAAAGAAGTATATCTCATAAAAAATGGCTAAAGCCAACAAAAAGTGGACACTGCACTGATATTGCAGTCAGGTGTATGCATTTAAATGCAGAAAAGAAATATATCGCTTACTATCCTACAGTGTTTTTGTGAGTTTGAGCTCTTAAAAGAAGTATATCAAATGTTTCTTCAAGGAACACTGGTGAAATGTAGTACAATTTCACCCAACTTTATCACACCAGCGTGAGCTTGTTGTATGTCTGAAGTGTGCATCATTTCCACACAGCTCACGCTGGTGTGATAAAGTTGGGTGAAATTGTACTATAATACATTTCACCAGTGTTCCTTGAAGAAACATTTGATATACTTCTTTTAAGAGCTCAAACTCACAAACACACTGTAGGATAGTAAGCGATATATTTCTTTTCTGCATTTAAATGCATACACCTGACTGCAATACTAGTGCAGTGTCCACTTTTTGTTGGCTTTAGCCATTTTTTATGAGATGTCATTGTTGTTGGAGTGCTAAATTTGAAACCAGAAAACGCTGATATACGTTTTTGCAACATGCCCTTAAGCAATTAGGTTAGGATGAACTGTAATATCTACCAATTGTTTTTTGTCTGATATACTCGGCGGACATGATACTCTGCCCTCGCACTGATTTATGTCTCGTGTTGGAAGCGTGCCAATGATTATTAAATCATGCGATTTCCATAAAAAGTGAAAAAATTCATCGATGTGAATATGTTAATGAACAACATTATAACAACAATTAATTTTGTCATCTTTTTATGAAACTCGCACGCGTGACCCATTGTTGGCACACTTCCAGCGGGAACCACGCGTGCAAGGTGTAAAGTAACCGGAGTATACACTTTGATTCATCATGTTTTTCTTCTATTTTCTACCATTGAGTGATGTAAAGCTTGTTAAAATCACTTGCACCATTCAAATTTCAGTAAAGAGATGATTAAACATGTGTGCAACCACATGAAAATACAATATGCCACTTGAAATATGCCTTGCTATACCAAAAGCAAGTTGCAATATCGAATATCGAAATATCGAATATTGAATATCGACCATTTTTCAATATCGAATATCGATATCGAGGTTCCATATCGTATCGATATCGAATATCGAGTTTCAGAAAAAAATATCGAATATCGAATATCGATATCGAAAATTTTGAAAAAATATTGAATATCGATATCGAAAAGTCATATCGTTTGAACCCTAGCCGAAGGGGAACCCAGACAACTGTGTGTCTACTTGTATTGGCCTGGTGTCATGAATTTTCACCGGCTGCTTTTTACTCAACCAAATTCCACTATGGCAAACTGCCAAGTTTTACCGATCTCACACCTACTCGTTGGATGAGCGACAAAGTAAGGCAACGGAAAAGCGACTACCGATTGAATTCGCAACGCACAATGGTGAATTCACCGAAGTGAATATCACAGGTGTACGCTACGTCAATTAAGTTAGCTTTTTAGCGAATGGCGTTTTTATCAACGCACCAGCAATTAGTTGAATGTCTAATTTACACCAAGGGGTCCGAAGTTTTTAGAAGAGATTTTATTTTAGGCGATTTTTTAGACTCAGAATTCACACATTTAGATAGAACACAGGGAACACACTGAGAGCGAGTTTCTAACCAGCGGCACAAAACCTTCGAAAAAACTTCAAGAAAATGAAACCGAAGCAATTTCGACTGAATCGACCCCTACTCTAAATTACGGTACGCTTTTATACGCAACAACATAAGCCAAGTCCAGACAACACTTCCACATACCACGAGAAGCATGCTTACAAACGACTTTACAGACACACGGAATTTTAAAACGGGCATACCTAAAATTATTCACGGCGTCAGTTTACAGGATACGTCGATCAACTACACAAAAACACAAAGAATTCACGCGCCAAAAATCGGGTTGGGAACAAGAGCGAGGATAAAAATAGAAAAATAAGAAAATGAACGAATGCGACAAGAATGAAAAGAACAGGAAAAACACACGAGATACTGTAAAAACCTGTTTTAGCGCGAAAAAAAAATGGCGGGCGATTCAAATTTTACTCAGCGAACTCTACCGAAATCCCAAAACCACCTCCACGAACGGGGAAACACACAGCAATTAGCGAAACAAATAAACACGCGAACAGTAATCCCATCAGCAAAAAGAGCGTATAATAAACGAAAATGACGTTGATATCCAAAGCGTAAGAAGCACACGTATTATTAATGCACAACGAAAAAATGTCGTAAGCGGGATAATCCATGATAAGACTAGGATACCGGTAAGGCGAACGAAATTAATTTTCACACTGACTGTCAAGGAAAAAATGAATTACGGTACCGTTTTAAAGACTCTTAGCGGAAATTCTATCAGAGTGATTAAATAAATACGCACTCAAATCAGATCACCTTTACACTTATCAAAATATTCGGGGAAAAAACAGGAAAAATAAGCGGCTTATTATTTCATCTCTTTGTATAATAAAGATCAACCATGAAATTTGCATAAATTCCTAAATATCCAAATGTCAAGTTATCAGTTTTCTAGGGGAAAGGGAAATACAAAAAAAAATCAATCTAGGATTAGGTAGATAAAAAAATAGCGAAGTTGCAAACGTAAAATCAAATAAAAATTAGCATACTCGAGTTTTACCTATTCCCTACCAAACCTAAAGTTAAAATGAATATGAAGTCGGTATAACGCTTAACAGAAATACGAACGCAAATGATTGGCAACTTGAAAGTTTATAAATTTCAATCTTTGTAGCTTAAATGCATGTTTAGATTGCATGACTTTTTGAAGTTTAAAACAACAAAAAAAAAAACAAACTCAAGTGAATCCACTGCCACATGCCGAAACGCAACAGCCATTAACTACCGAAGGCACTTATCACGAAAATGACCACTCTCGCTGCTACACCACTCATTCTGCTACCAGAATATTAATTAGTCAGCCACGGCTTTTTGATCCCATACGCACTGTGCAAAAACCACACCCCGAAAATACCGAACTGCTCAACTCACTCAAAAATAGGTACACTTGTCACTGTATGGGTGCTTGTTTCGATGAGATCGGCGGACTGGGCTGTTCTCACAACAAGCCAAGGGAGTAGGCATTTAGACATGCGATCATGCCTGTCGAGTTAGACTCGATTCTTTTAATTACCTCTCATTTTCAACACCAATCATCATCGCACCTCTATAATCAGTGTACCTTTGTAAAATCGTGTGTAAATTAACTTTTGTTTCCCAATCCGGAAATGCAGGAATGCACAGTACATACTAGATCAATAGCCGCGACCCTCACGTAAAAAAAATGCAACGAAAGTTAGTCAAAATCCAACCTATGTGCCCTCAGTTATCACTGACCATTCACGCACTACGACACGTAACTGCAGCGTCACTCTTTTTACTTAGAGAAAATAACTGAAACTTTGTTATGCAATCCAAACCGCTAGTAAAAAATTACTTTTAAATTAAACTGTCACAATTAAAATTGTTGCCAATTCACTTGTCTCACTTTCTTAAAAAAAACTACCTAATTAAAAAAATCTGAACAAATAAAAACAACTATTTACATCACAGCGTCAACTTTGTGTCAGATCCTCAATACCTCCAATCCTTTCCTTGGCCAGAAAAAACACACATAACACAATGGGGCACCGGAAAAACGGAAATGCACGTTGCCACGTTGCCAACGTAGCGCAGCGACGTAGCCGAAAACGTCAACGCCACGTTCGCCCACCGAATCGCCCAAAACCATCGTCGAAGTAGAACTGAAATGTTTAAATTGTTGTAAGCTCGGAAGTGTAAACAACCCTCTACATAAATTCATTAAGTGAACTATATATACATTTACGCTTAAAATTTTTGAAATTTTACAATTTTTGGACACCCACTTTTGCTCACAAACTCCACCAGCCATACATTTTACCTCCCGGCTAAAATCGAAGCACAGCAAAACTATTAAAGAAACGAATTGAACTAAATTCCCGTTTTTTGAAAACTATTTTAAACCAATTTTAAATTTGTTGACAACCATTACGCATTTTTCCACACTTTGTTGAGAACACAAAAAAAAACTTTTGAACCGGTAAAACTCAATGAAAATTCAATTTTCAATTCAACAAAAGCTCAATTCTACTGGTAAAACGTTCGCTCTAACAAAAACGACTAAATACAAAAACAACCAAACCAAAAAAAAAATTCCTGTACACCTAAATTACCATTACTCCGCTTCCATCTCCTCCTCTGGCTCCAAACCTGCCAAAGTTGGAGTCACTGGCGGGGGCGGACTCTGTTCCTCTTGCGGTGGCGGTGACGCGCCAACTACAACAACCTGAACAGGTTGCTGCAGCTGCTGTGCGGCAACTTCCTCAGGCTGCTCCTGCTCCTGCTCATCTTCCTGCATGGGCTCAGCAGATTCATTGGCCTCCTCCTGGATGGCGTCCATTTCTCTTAGCATCTGCCGGTCTGGGCTCATGGACTGTTGCTGTCGCTCAGCGTCCAACTCGGTGTTCAACTCGCCCGCCATTTGAATTAACTCATCCAATTTTTCTCCAATAATTGCATTATTGGCCTCTTCAGTATCTGGCTCTGGTTCTTGTTCTTGCCGTTGACCTTCCATTGCCGGTTCCTGCTGTTGAGCACCTTGTTCACTTTGCTCCTGTTCCACCTCCATCACTTCCTCCTCCTGGTGCGTTTTCTGTTTGTGTGCCGGTACGGGCGGCGCGTGTTCAGACTCCGAGGCCGAATCGGTCTCACTCGATCCCGATTTTGACGAACCCGACGAAGAACTAGAGGAAGAGGAAGAACTCGACGAGGGAGAGCGACGACGATAGCGATACCGACGCCGAGACCGAGAACAACTCGCTTTTTCATCCGCGCGCGGCTGAACTTTCTCTGACTCCTCCTCCTGCTCTTCGGGCGGCAACATTTGCACGTCTGGGGAATCGGGAGCGGGAACGACGTCGGCGTCTGGCTGAGGGGACGCTCGCTGTTCGCTCACATCCACCTCCTGAACTTCTTCCGGCGACGGCGGAACCTCATTTTCTTCTTCTTCTTGCACGGGCGGAGCGGGTTCTTGCAGATCGACCGGCGCACTTCTCCAGTGGCCCAGAAACCTAGCCAACGGGTCACTCTCCCACAAATGTCGCTCATGGTACGCAAAAACGCGTCCCTTTCCTAATTCCACCGCCACAAAACGCCAGAAAAATTCAGAATGCAGCACGGTAGCGGCGTTCATGATCACGACTCTGGCCGTTTTGGCGCGAGACGTGGCCACATTGCACCGCTCCGGCATCGCCAAAAAGCCAATTCTGTCCATCACATCGCGCTCGCGCTGCGACGGGTGTCCAGTAGCGTCCACGCGCGGCGCGCTACCCCTCACACATGACACAATCACCACGTGCGCTTCACGAGCTTGCGCTCGATCAGCAGTGATGACTTTTTTCCGCCAAAATGCTGGGGTCACCAAATAATCGGGGAACCCCTCACCCCCTAACAACTGCGCCCAGCTCAATCGCACCAATTCGTCAATCACTCTTCTCTCCTGCGCTGAATAGAAACACACAATCAGCAGCGAATCGGCGCTTTCTAAATCACTCCACGGAACGACATTCTCGCCCTCGCTGTTCAGCGCCAAAATGACAAATTGCTGCACAACGCGCACCACAATGTCTACCTCCGTCAAATTTTTAACAGACACGCCCTCGCTCGTTTCAAAACCCATGTGCACGATTACAGAAGACAAAGGCACCTGATCGGCACCGCAAGCCATGAGCGGCAAAGTATCTCGCCACTGACTGTATTCGTGGAACGCGCGCAATTGGCCATCGTACGCAGCGACTGAATTCGCTTGAATCAGCGCGTCGTGGCCGCGGAAGACAGTCTCGAGCTTCAGAATTGGACACAATACACCTTCCACCAACCTGTTGATCAGCGATGGATCAGGTTTCAGGATCGGAGCGATCCATGAATGCGGCCTGACCATTCGGGTCAACTGCTTGCTATCGCCAAACAAAAGCACCAAGCCATTGTGGGGGAGTCGAGCGTTTGAAACAGCGCCAAAAATCGCAGTTTCATCCGCCAAAGACGCTTCGTCCACAAATACCGCGGCATATTTCAAAACTTGCAGTCGCTTATCGCGCGATGAATCCAAGGTCACATGGACTTGGCCTGGCTGCAGCACATTCAACACCACCTTATGCAACCTAGTAGCCACCCTAACGAGGCGTCGCATTTCGCGCTTGTAAATTTTGCCCCACACCTGGTTGTCATCGACAAAGCCAGCCGCGGCCCCCCACGCCTGCACGCCCTCCTCTTGACCATCGTCCAGTGGCACCAAATCATCCTCGTCGTCTTCGTCGATGGACAAACGAACCAAAGGCAACTGCGACCGAATGGCTTCGAAAATGTCGGCGGGGTGCTGATTGTTCGCGATGATCTCGTTCAAAGTGTCACAAATATGGCGTTGAGCGGTAAAGCGTTCATAAGCAGTTAGCCAGTGGTCATTCAATCGGATCACATGCATGGGCATGTTTTGCGCGATCAAATTCAGCAGCGGCAATTGCTGGAGCGTCATATCGACGTAGCGATCGTCAACTTCCAACAATGGACTCAGCACGCGAATCGCGAAAGCGGCGCGCACCTGACAAAAACGCGCATAGCCAGGTGTTTGAAAATTTGGCTTATCATCCATCGCAGTCCACCTCTCCCTACTGCGCAGCAAAACTTCCACGACCGTTTCCAAATTAGGCAGACCAATGTTTGCCAAACTTTGCAACGATCGTCTGGCAGACTCATCAGCGGCCGAATTCACACTGCAAGTAATCATTGTGGAGTGGTAAAGCGCATTTTTGTTTGCATCAGAGGGCAATTCCCTCTTCAGCGGGTTCGGCGGGTCATTTTTCTCGGTAAATTTGAACGCAACCGCGTACGCACACTGACTTTGCACAGTCGTTTTACCGGAACCGAACGGTGAATCACACATCAACAATAGCGGCGCAGTTTTTCGCACAGACTTGATAACTGATGCAATCACACGCCCCTGCCCCTCCTGCGGCCGAAAATCACCCTGCTGCGCTTGCAATAAATCTTCGCATGTGCCTCTGCGCACCTCGGCATACAACCCGTCAGACTCAATTTTTTCGAGCGTGCGCTGCCAATCAGTCTCAACTTGGTTCAACTGCTTGTGCAGCACTACCGCCATTTTGACCTGGTCTTCCACAGCGAGCATTCCGGTGTTGCTCTCGGTTGGCCGGTAACCACTAGGCCCCATTATGCACAACCGCTCCAAAATTTCCATGCGGCCATTGTAGCTAGGCGACAAAGCGGAACCGCGCACCATGTAATCGCAATTAGGCAGCAAATGCGGCGACAGCGCCTGCGGCACCAACACATCCGGTTTGGCGACCAGCTGCACCGCCTCGGCAGTGATGTCGGCGCTGACCGTACGTAAATTTATTTGCGGGCGGCCAGTCAGAGCGCGCTCTTCCCCCCGGGGATCAGCTTCGACGATTTGTAGCGACGACATGGGCGAAGTAAAATTCAACATGTAGCCCTGCGCCTTATTCCTGTGCCACTCGGCCGTGTCGCGCATCGCAGCAGCTGGATTCAAATGCACGCGCTCCCACCTAATTATCGCAATTAATCCCCGCGGCCCATTTTGCCAAGTCACCTGCGCGCGCACCGCTTTCGCCCTAGTCGCAGTGTATCGCAAATGCGCTTCGTGACACACGTTAGCAGCGGCCAAAAAGATGGAACGAAGCTGCAGCTGAGAGGTGAGGTAATTTCTATTCATTTCGCCCTTCCACTCCATACCAGCCTCAATTTGCCGCGCCGAAAAAATACGCACGCCATACGCATGACCCCAATAAAAGTTGTTGACTTTGCCGGCGTCATCGAAAGCGTGATATTCTACATGCGCCACACCTAATTGTCCGGCGTGCGGGTGTATGTCACTTTCCATGACATTTTCGCTGTGCGCAAAAATTAACTTTTCAGGGCCCGGATCCCGCTCGTCGGCGCCTTTGAAGGGGGGTGCACTAATGTACCGCGAAGGGGTGAACGCTGCCCTCAAACGCAAGTATCTCCACTTGGCCGGATAAGGATGATATCCTTCGCGATTTTCCTGTCCTCTCTGTGAAATTTCCGATGCTGGCTCATCGACGGAGAGGTCAACCTGTCCTTGCGAAACAATAACAACAGGGCGGCCCAAAAACAATGGCATTTGAGCGTCATTTTTCATAATTGTGACGCCTCGCAATTCCCAATATTTCGGATTGGCGCTAACCCTACTGATACCAGTCGCGACAAAATGCATGCCGTGGCGGACAAGCGGCAAAAACATGTCGTAAGCTTCGTTAGCCTCGCGATATTCCTTCAAAATTTTCTGCACCGACCGCTCACGAGCGCGCTCCGCTTTGTTGACCGAATAGGTGAAAAAGGGATAAGCCGTTTCCGCTTCCGACCACTCCGGATAACTTTCCAAAAGCGCCTGCGCATCGCCGTCGAAACGAATGTGGCATTGATAACTGGTAGGACGCTGCTCGTTACCGACGTGAACTCGATCCACTATTCCCGACAACTTCTGGTTGATGACAAATTCAGGACAAGTCGATCGGGCGTTTCGAGGAGGATTGTAGGGCAGCGGCGGAATAGTGTCACCGCCCTGTTTTCCATGAGAAGTCCACGACTTGAGCGGCGCTTTGGCTATGCGCCCGCCACGATACGAACTGGAACTCGCTCCATACCCACCCATGGGTACGCCACCCGAACTAGTCATATTTCACACTTCAAAGTAGAGCACCGGAAAACACAACTTATTGCTACTTAAAATGCGCCACCCAGAATGTCGGCACCGAAATGCACGAAGGTCTGAGCGACACCCTAATCGAAAAGTTGCGAATTATTTTCAACGCACTACGTTGAACGTATTGCGCCAAAAATAATTTTTATTTTGTTGCGAAACGGGCGAAAATGAGAATGAAATTAAAGAACAAATTTAGAATGAAATAAATGCGATGGTATGAACAACTAACGAATTAAACTTGCAGCGATAATTAGAAACGAACAATTAATAACACCGATAAAATTTTCGCGCTTTACCTTTTACATAAAGAATAACTTTTTACCTCAAAATTACCTTGCGCACAATCAAAAATACCAAATTTGCAATCCCGAACTCACCACGAATTGACGGTCAGAATTAAACGCGAATAATCCAAAAATAAATTTTAATTGAATTTTCGAACGGAATAATTAACTTGAAGCACTTTAGGTTGAAGAGCGGAAAATCTCAGGGTTTTTAACCGAAAATCTGCGAATAGGTGGGATTAACTGGCTCATTTGTTAATTTAACGCGATCAGCATGAACGGTATAAGTTTTCTTAGACAACCTATTAAACACGGTCACAATGGGATGCACATAATCTAAACATTCATACGGGCCAATATAATGATGCGTGAATTTCTTAACGCGACCTAACTTTCGAAGAATTCGGGGCGAATAAACACGAACTGATTGACCGGGCTTCAAATTCAAGCGGCGCGCACTGCGATTTGCATAAAAACACTCTTTTTCTTGCGCGCGCTGTAAAGCCGAATGCGCGGCCGTGCGGACGTCCGAAAGTCGCGCGTCTAAATTTGACACAAAAGGACTGTACGCCGTCGGCTTATCGGTCTTATCGGTGCCATTTCCCGTCGGCTCGATCATACGCTCCCAAAGTGACGGAGAATTTGATCCAAATAACAACGCATATGGTGTCACTTTCATAGAGGGGTGCATAGACGTATTATACGCATAGACAGCGGCGCCTAAGTGTTTGTCCCAATCCGAATGCGAGCCATTCACATAATGTGAAATTATTTCCATTAAGACTCCATTCCTACGCTCAACCAAACCATTCCCCTTTGGCGTATAATTAAAACACTTATGCTGCACTGTATTTAGATAACGTAGCAATTCCGCAAAAATGCCGCCAATGAAGCTTGGTGCATTGTCGGATAAGATTACAGCGGGCACACCAAAAATCGGTAACACATGTTGCAAAAACGCAATAGCCACAGTATCTTGCTTCAAATTAGGAACAGGTACTGCTAAACCAAAACGCGTACATTGATCCACAAATACCAATACATGCACATTCCTTTTTTCGGTAATTGGCAATGGCCCTACTGCATCAATCGCAATAAAATCACCAGGAAACTTAGCGATTTTCCGGCTCTGAATTTGAGTTTTCATTGAGCGGCGCAATCCTTTCTTCGCGTTGCACGAAGGGCAAGTAGAAACCCATCTAGCACATTCTGGACGCATATTTGTAAACCAAGCAAATTCGCGCAATCTTTCAAACGTTTTCATCACACCTAAATGTCCAGCAGTGGGATGGTTATGAGCCAATTCTAACACAGTGACAACTAGTGACTGGGGAATGCACGCAGGGTCGTATTTCCTTTCACCCACTAATATTGACGGTTCTGCATCACGCCTGACAACATCAAATTGATCAATGAAAAACGGTGGGGCCCTACGCAAAGTAGATTCCTCGCACATACGACGAATTGTAATTATATACGGTTCTTCTTTTTGCAAACGCGACAACTCTTCAATTGGAGTAATGGGAGGAGGTAAAGCATCGAGTTTTTCCGGTTTCTTAATTAATTGAACAGAACGGTGGCCACCAGCCATTAATTTAGGCGCATCGTCACTTTTGGGCGGCGATTTCAAAGCATTTTCAGAATTGGACTCCACCTTCTTTTTACTTCGCACGCGCATTGTCATTGGATGCGGCGCCCGCACAGTAGCAACGCTTGCCACTGGCAGTTCAGTAGCTACCGTAACTGACGGTTCCAAAGACTTCATTTTCGCATGTTTCAGCCAATTTTGAGCAGAAGCCAATCGTGCCATGGCCTTAGCTACCGCTTGACAGGCCAAATGTTCCTCAGATGTTAACAACGCCATTTCCTCAGTCAAAATTCTCGCCAATTCATCAACAGGTATATCAAATGCATATTCTTCAAACGCTTCGTCCAAATTAACACGCTCATCAAATTCAACGGGTGCATCACGCCGGCGTGACAAAGCATCAGCCAATTCGTTACTTTTCCCACGCAAATGCTTAAAAGTAACTTGATATGATTGAATAGCAAGCGCAAATCGGTGCAAACCCGTATGGGGATGGGTTTCCAAATTTGGATTTTTCACCCATGAAATACTTTTCGCATCAGTCCAAACTTCAAACGGCCGGCCCGCTAAATAACAATGCCAATTGCGTATGCTCTCAAAAATAGCACATGCTTCTTGCGTAATTGCAGGCCATCGGGATTGCGCTTCAGAAAGTTTTCGACTATAAAATGAACACGCATGCAAAGCGGCGGCAGGTTCAGCGCGTTGTACTAAAATGCCGGCTAATGCAACTTTAGAAGCATCGGTAATAATTATGAACGGTTTACTGGGATCAGGATACTGTATACAGGGACTTTCAGCCACCATCACTTTCAACTTATTAAAAGCTTCCAAAGCGGCGGGGTTCGCATTTAAATCTACGGGAGTACTTCCGCTATACTTTTCAGTTCCTAATTCAGTTTTTGTTCGAGTTAAATTAGACAAAGGAGCGGCATATTCAGCACATTTATGAATTAATCTCCGGAAAAACCCAACGGCACCCAAAAACGCTTTAACTTCACGCACACACACAGGTAGCGGCCAGTCACTCAAATACTTTCGCTTATCATCTGGTATACAAATCCCTTCACGCCCTACCATATAACCCAGGAATTTAACAGCAGTTGTGCGCGCGAAAAAACACTTTTTTGGGTGTATTTTAAAACTGCTACTTATCAAACGCGACAAAACCTGACTTATATCACTCAAATGATCTTCCCATGACCTACTGTAAATGAGCAAATCATCTATATATACCAACACATTTCGATGCAATAATCCAGCCATTGTAACTTCAAAACAGCGCTGCGCTAAAGCCGGGGAACACTTTAATCCCATCGGCAAGCGTTTCATCTGAAATTGACCAAAACAATTACGAAACGACGTAATATGTCTATCATCCGGATGCAGCGCAATGTTGTAAAACGCTTGATTGATATCGACACTGCTAAAAATATTTGCAACTGTGCAATGACTCTATTGTATCGTCTAATCTGGGCAGCGGAAATTGGGGAGCGTGAACTACTGCATTTAATCGTCGATAATCTATCACCATGCGCTTGGCACCATCCGGCTTAGTAACAACTAATGTCGGCGCGCAGTACGGACTCGTACTGTGTTCAATGACGTCATGCTCAAGCAGGCAACTTAAATGCTTTTCTAAGTACTGCTGGTCATCCAAACTCAACCTATACATTCGACACGCGACCGGAATTTTACTAGTCAACTGAAGTCGATAATCAACCAATTCACTGTATCCCAAATCATACTTATCCCTGGCGAAAGCATCCTGATGAGTCAAAATTAACTCTTTTAATTGCTGGCGCTTAATTTCGTCCAATTCAACCGGTACTTCAAAATCCATTTCCCTCCCATCGGCACAAACCACTTTCATAGTCGTATTCGCCGCTTTTGAAGGTACAGTGCCCTTCGTTGGTACTTTTTCCTCACTAGCTTCAAGTATAGTATCGGTAAAACTCATATCACGCTCGCGGCACTCTCGCACCCACTCAGCAGGCGGATCACCTCGTCGCACTTGTAAAACACACTCCACTGGCTCTACGATGGCAATTTTCTGGCCCACCTGCAACTTTACTGGCACTTCAGTCACATTAACACACCTCACCGGAAATAATTCACTCGCGCTTTCATAAACAGCATTAGCTGCAAACACACCCGTTTTCACATGAAATTCGTTCAAAGGCTCAATCGCAAACGTCAATTCATCAATTGGTTCAGATAATTTCGCACTAATTATCGTTTCATGCCGCGGCTTAATTTCAGTCGGTTCAGTCACAACTGCATAAATATGCCGTTCTTGCACTACAGGCGACGGGTTGTCAAAAGGCACAGTCAACTTTTTACGCGCATCGCCACTCTCAATTCGCAACTCACGCGCAGGCATATCAATAACCATATGCCTCAATACATCAGCGCCTAATAAAATGTCGTCCGACAAACCGCTAATCACCTGAAATACAATAGAAAACGCTTTCCCGGTAATCATCACTTGAAGTTCCAACTGACCCTCAATTTGCAATTTGCATTGAGACGCGCTTTGCAATCCCCCCACAGGCGTGACCTCATCAAACGCTATGCAATTATTTCGATGCCTAGCCAACACCAGCGGGCTGCACAATGACCTCATCGCACCTGTGTCCAACAGACACCTTTTGTATTCATTCCCCTCAATTTCTACCGTAATCGACGGACTATAGTAAATTGGCACGAGTTCTTTACGCTTAGCCGTAATACTTTTGATGTTCGCAATTTCTTCACTGGTCAGCGTGACTACATTCACCTTTTCCATGACGGCAGAACCTTTAGGAACGCGCAGCGGCGGCAAACGCTTAAATCTACTCACTGGCGTTTCTTCAATATCGGCACCATACCCTGAACTGTCAGCGCTAACTGGATTTAACTTTTGCGGCGGTGTCACGGGGGTCTCACCCCTTGCAGGATTGCGCCTATTTTCTATCGCTAACATGCGATTTAATTGAACCCGCAACACTCTCATTTTTATCCAATCACACACTGTGAACACTAAATACAACACCAGTTCACACAAAGCGGGCAGAATATATCTCAAAAACACGGAAGTGCACATTCCAGCGATAAATCCCTCAAGAAAATTTCGCACGGTCAAAATCCACTCATCTGACACTCCTTTTTTCTTAACAACGCCACCACTTGGAACACCCAGGGCGTCAACACTTGCAAAAAACGTAAATAGACAGCACAGGAAAAACACACGGTTCAACACACTGGGCAACATACTCGGTTCCGACCACGTTCGGTACAAAGTCGGCACGCTCGCTTCACAATAATCGGACAACACATACAATTCAGAGTCAGATGACGTTCGCGACAAACTAATGTCCGGCAGTTCACACATAAATGTATGCATGGTCAATTCTAGCAGCGCTTCTAACTTAACGTACGTCAACGTGTCCTCAGGGTCATCATGCGGATGCTCATCAGCATGCTCACAAAACCCGCTTATATTCAACCCCTGCAAACCCATGTGTTGCAATTGAGCCCACCACTTTGTTCGAAAAATCATGCTATCTAACGAACGCGCATAAACCCAAGGCATAATCCAAGCCTCTCTTTCGAGCATGAATTGATGTTCTTGCGGCGTTATTTCAGGCGGATTGCATGGATCCTCTGCTTCCTCATCTGAACTTTCAAGACCCGGTACAACCCTAATCATGCGCACATATTCCTTACTTTCTTGCACGCTGCGTGCATGATTCACTAAGTCCGCAGACACGCGCGTCGGATTTAACGCAGTCAATTCAGTTGACGGAGGGGCCGCAATGGCCATTTGCGATGATTGAACTTGTTGCACTGGAGACCAACTAGTAGTTGACACTTGCGCGGGAGAGGGATAATACAGGTAAGGCGGCGCTTGCATGGAATATACAGGTTGCTGTGCAGAGCGCATCATATTCGCTGGACCTCTGAAGTTATTCATCGGTCGCTGCAGCGGCCCGCGCCAAAAATTTCTAAAGCGCGCTCTTTCCTCTTCTGTCAATTTAGGACAATCAGAACGAAAGTGATCATCTGCCCCACATTCATAACAACCCTCATCAAATTTACGCGGCCTAAATTTGGAAACTGGTTTCGCAGCATTGTTACCTATCAATTGCTTTTCCAAGTCGACTAAACGCTTATCCTTATCCTCTAACTGCCTAGAAAGTTCTTCCAATTTCACTCGCTGTTCCTCAAACTTTGGATTTTCCGCCGCCGCCAGAACGGGCGGGGAATTTCCAAAAGCTCCCGCACCCCCTAAAGCAAAAATTCGCTCGATTACCGAATTGGTGGCTTCTGAAACTAATTCAGCGTTGGATTTTGACTTTTTCTTACCACCCACTTTGTCCTTATCAATTTCCAGAAAACTTTCTTGCGTGCGCGCATTATTGACTACGTCTTGAAACTTAGCCCCAGCAGTAATAGATACATTCCTACGGATGTCAGGATACAATCCACTGACAAATTTCGCCACTGCCATCTTTTCGCGTTCAATTTTTGAAAGTTTCGGAAAAGCGCGTTTTATAATCTTCTCCAGCCGCACTGACCAATTTAACACATCTTCATCTTCGCCCTGCTCACTACTAATCACTTCCCTTTGCGCATGATGCTCCGAAATGGGGTTAGTATAATAACGTTCCAAAGTGTCCATAAACTCCTCATAATCTAAATTAATCAATTCACTCTTATGCGACATGTAAATCGAACGCGCGCTGTCACGCAAATAAACCGGAAGCAGCGATTTTCGCTCATCCGTCGGAATTTGCAACGCCTCACAAACTGCGTCCCAATTTTTACGCCAATCAGCAAATTTATCATCAGCGCGCCCCTTAAAAGGTATCACCTGTCCAGTAAGCGCGGTCATGGCAGCAGCATAACCCTCCCTACTAGTAGCAATCATACTCACAGCAGGTATAGGTGGTGTGGTAGCGGTAGAGCACCCTCCCGAATTAGAAACAGCGCTAATTACAGAATTAATCGCTTGCATATCAGGCTTTTCTAAATGAATATACTCAGCAAATGCATTAATCGCGTCCGCAATTTGACTCACATCATTTCGCAAATTATAGCAGTCAACACCTAACTTTACTAATGACACTAATTTTTCGTCATTATCACTCATGTTCCCATTTTCCAAAGAACTCATGGGTCGCTGATTATACAAATAAGCGGCAATACTCACCGTTTGAGTCACAACCTGACTAAGGTTCCATTCTGACCCCTGAACCGAATTCCCCACTATCGACGAATTAATTTGGTTCAAAGTCAAATTTTTCGCTTGAATCAACAATTGCACCACATCGGGACCCGTGTTCACACCACTGCCGCTCGCATGCGCCATACTCAAGGTAGAATACCGGAAAAACACACACTCACTCGACGACTGGGTACTCGCGCTTCGGTACCCGGCACTCGCGCTTCGGTGCCCTAACTTACTTTGCCCTACGGTCGGGAATGGCACCTCCGCACCCGCACTTGGCTTGCCTTGCTCACAGGTCGGGAATGACTCCTCCGCACCTCTTTCAGGGACCGGTCCTTCCGCGTCCACCCAGCAGTTGACGTCAAAGTCGTTAGGTTCGTCACTCAACTCAGCGGTTCCCGGTTCAGAACAGTGCGCGTCCGTACTGAACTGAACTGATTTCGATTTTTTCTTACTTTTCCGCTTTTCCCTTTTTTGCCCACTAATAATTTCGTCAGTTTCGCGTCCCAAAACAAAAATATCCGTGCTTATCGGTTGCGTCGATCGGGTAGCCTTCCGTTCCTCCAGCCGGGCGGTGGTTCGTTTGTTCTCACCAGCGATTGTCAAACGGTGATCAGTCGCCTGAACTCACTGGGAATCTTAAACAAACCACTCGCTGCTACCAGTTGTCATGAATTTTCACCGGCTGCTTTTTACTCAACCAAATTCCACTATGGCAAACTGCCAAGTTTTACCGATCTCACACCTACTCGTTGGATGAGCGACAAAGTAAGGCAACGGAAAAGCGACTACCGATTGAATTCGCAACGCACAATGGTGAATTCACCGAAGTGAATATCACAGGTGTACGCTACGTCAATTAAGTTAGCTTTTTAGCGAATGGCGTTTTTATCAACGCACCAGCAATTAGTTGAATGTCTAATTTACACCAAGGGGTCCGAAGTTTTTAGAAGAGATTTTATTTTAGGCGATTTTTTAGACTCAGAATTCACACATTTAGATAGAACACAGGGAACACACTGAGAGCGAGTTTCTAACCAGCGGCACAAAACCTTCGAAAAAACTTCAAGAAAATGAAACCGAAGCAATTTCGACTGAATCGACCCCTACTCTAAATTACGGTACGCTTTTATACGCAACAACATAAGCCAAGTCCAGACAACACTTCCACATACCACGAGAAGCATGCTTACAAACGACTTTACAGACACACGGAATTTTAAAACGGGCATACCTAAAATTATTCACGGCGTCAGTTTACAGGATACGTCGATCAACTACACAAAAACACAAAGAATTCACGCGCCAAAAATCGGGTTGGGAACAAGAGCGAGGATAAAAATAGAAAAATAAGAAAATGAACGAATGCGACAAGAATGAAAAGAACAGGAAAAACACACGAGATACTGTAAAAACCTGTTTTAGCGCGAAAAAAAAATGGCGGGCGATTCAAATTTTACTCAGCGAACTCTACCGAAATCCCAAAACCACCTCCACGAACGGGGAAACACACAGCAATTAGCGAAACAAATAAACACGCGAACAGTAATCCCATCAGCAAAAAGAGCGTATAATAAACGAAAATGACGTTGATATCCAAAGCGTAAGAAGCACACGTATTATTAATGCACAACGAAAAAATGTCGTAAGCGGGATAATCCATGATAAGACTAGGATACCGGTAAGGCGAACGAAATTAATTTTCACACTGACTGTCAAGGAAAAAATGAATTACGGTACCGTTTTAAAGACTCTTAGCGGAAATTCTATCAGAGTGATTAAATAAATACGCACTCAAATCAGATCACCTTTACACTTATCAAAATATTCGGGGAAAAAACAGGAAAAATAAGCGGCTTATTATTTCATCTCTTTGTATAATAAAGATCAACCATGAAATTTGCATAAATTCCTAAATATCCAAATGTCAAGTTATCAGTTTTCTAGGGGAAAGGGAAATACAAAAAAAAATCAATCTAGGATTAGGTAGATAAAAAAATAGCGAAGTTGCAAACGTAAAATCAAATAAAAATTAGCATACTCGAGTTTTACCTATTCCCTACCAAACCTAAAGTTAAAATGAATATGAAGTCGGTATAACGCTTAACAGAAATACGAACGCAAATGATTGGCAACTTGAAAGTTTATAAATTTCAATCTTTGTAGCTTAAATGCATGTTTAGATTGCATGACTTTTTGAAGTTTAAAACAACAAAAAAAAAAACAAACTCAAGTGAATCCACTGCCACATGCCGAAACGCAACAGCCATTAACTACCGAAGGCACTTATCACGAAAATGACCACTCTCGCTGCTACACCACTCATTCTGCTACCAGAATATTAATTAGTCAGCCACGGCTTTTTGATCCCATACGCACTGTGCAAAAACCACACCCCGAAAATACCGAACTGCTCAACTCACTCAAAAATAGGTACACTTGTCACTGTATGGGTGCTTGTTTCGATGAGATCGGCGGACTGGGCTGTTCTCACAACAAGCCAAGGGAGTAGGCATTTAGACATGCGATCATGCCTGTCGAGTTAGACTCGATTCTTTTAATTACCTCTCATTTTCAACACCAATCATCATCGCACCTCTATAATCAGTGTACCTTTGTAAAATCGTGTGTAAATTAACTTTTGTTTCCCAATCCGGAAATGCAGGAATGCACAGTACATACTAGATCAATAGCCGCGACCCTCACGTAAAAAAAATGCAACGAAAGTTAGTCAAAATCCAACCTATGTGCCCTCAGTTATCACTGACCATTCACGCACTACGACACGTAACTGCAGCGTCACTCTTTTTACTTAGAGAAAATAACTGAAACTTTGTTATGCAATCCAAACCGCTAGTAAAAAATTACTTTTAAATTAAACTGTCACAATTAAAATTGTTGCCAATTCACTTGTCTCACTTTCTTAAAAAAAACTACCTAATTAAAAAAATCTGAACAAATAAAAACAACTATTTACATCACAGCGTCAACTTTGTGTCAGATCCTCAATACCTCCAATCCTTTCCTTGGCCAGAAAAAACACACATAACACAATGGGGCACCGGAAAAACGGAAATGCACGTTGCCACGTTGCCAACGTAGCGCAGCGACGTAGCCGAAAACGTCAACGCCACGTTCGCCCACCGAATCGCCCAAAACCATCGTCGAAGTAGAACTGAAATGTTTAAATTGTTGTAAGCTCGGAAGTGTAAACAACCCTCTACATAAATTCATTAAGTGAACTATATATACATTTACGCTTAAAATTTTTGAAATTTTACAATTTTTGGACACCCACTTTTGCTCACACTGGTTCACTATATTGTTACATTCCAGTGTGATAAAATAAATTTCGTCGTTGTTCACTGCTGGAAATATGTTTGCAAAATCTGGCGAAAACAATATAAGGTATACCTCTAAAAAACACTGAAAAAAGCTGACGAAATCAATATATTATATTGGAGGTAATACGGTAGTTTGGCAATAACATCATCTTAAAATAGCAAGTTTACTTGGACTAAATAGTACCTGTTTAGGTAAATACCTACCGTATTACCTCGAAATACCCCCATGGGGGTTTATTATTTCGCCAGCAAAATTTGAGGGGGGGGGTTAATTCGAGGGGGGGGGTTATTCGAGGGGGGTTTATTATTTCGTCAGAAATTTTCGTGAGGATCGTAGTAAATAGTAGGCATTTGCGTACCCAAAATAGGTAATAAATGTGTCCAAACAGGATATATTTGGACATAAAAACGTAGATAGCTACACAAACTACTCTATGTGTAGCTGCAATGCGAATTAACAGTAATATACATCATGTACATTGCGTACATGACGTACTTATTATGTACATGACGTACATCATTCCGAAGGGGGGGGGGTATTTCGAGGGGGGGGGGTTTATTATTTCCCCAGCCCATTTTGAGGGGGGGTTAATTCGAGGGGGGGTTAATTCAAGGGGGGATAATTCGAGGTAATACGGTACATAAAATCGGCAAACCTATCGAAAAATATTGTTTAGTCACGCGTGATGATCACGCAGCGCAGCTTATTTAATGATGCTTTTTATGTAATACGTAAATATATGCAGAAGCGTGGTCGCCCAAAATCATCTTTAATCTCCATCTTAAACATTTGGCATTTTGATGGTAGATTTTTATCTGTCCGAAAGAAAGAGCTTGCATGGCTGGCCTTCACGGACTGACTTTATTTTATGGAATTACATAATATCTGTACATGTTAGCTCGTTAAAAACGATTGTGTTGGGGATAAAAGTTACAAAATATCACGGCACGGTCACGATATGCGATAATTAAAGTGCTCTGTTCATCGGTATTCATCTGCATCAACTGCACGTTGGGCCCCTCAGTGATGGAAAAAACGCCAGGCTTTTGGCGCCAAGCGCCATGACGCATTTCCGGTTATGGGCGCCGGACGCCAATGGCGCTACAAGATTATGACGCCAAGAACCAAAAGCGCCATGGCGCTTATCTAAGGCATGGCGCCACAGCAAAAGAGCGACAAAAGGGCTATAGCGCTTTTCGCTTTGGCGCTAGCGTCATGGCGCTTTTCCATCACTAGTCCCGCTGTACGACAGCACACCGGCGCTTATGCCTGTGGGAAATCAATCGCACCAGCATAGTACCTCAGCGCAGTGACCCATTAATTATAAATTATGATTTTTGCTTTTTCCGACACAGACCCAACCCGATCCCGATCCTGTCAGGTGAAGTTTCACAGACCGGAATTCAAATGAATCTTCTGGGCCGGACCGGGAGAAACCAAAGCGCCTGCCCCTCAGCACCGATCCCGATTATGATATCCGAGTTCCGTTTTTAATGTTATTATATCTGCAAAAGCCTTCACAAATATTTTCAATAAAAATACATGCTTATACTCGGCGGACCGCAAAGTATGCGCAGAATCCTCCATAATTTAATGAATAAATCTTGTGACAAATTACGTAATTAGTTATTACATAGTAAAAACGAAATATTATGATGAAAACACTGTAAAAATTTTGGCTCATTATTCAGATGGGATATGGTAGTACCTACATACTACTTATTAACAAAAATACATGAGATGATGGCCTAAGCATATCACAGAGAAGCAAAAATTCTACGTCGATACGATTCTACGTCCAAATGCACTGACTCGACAAAAAAAATCACAAATCGAAAAGTTGACGGCAGGGACGTAGCCAGGATTTTTGAGTGGGGGAGGGCGGAGTATTGTATACAGAGCCGGGTGAACGGAGGGTGGGCACCCATCTCCATAAAATTTCTTCCCTGTAATAAATGGTTCAGTATGGCAGTGGCGCCATGTGTAGGCGCCTTGCCATAACTGATTTACAAATTGCCACAAAATCGGAGGATGGTACATAAATACAGCCAATAATACAGTCTGTATCCCTATACATACACGGGTGGCAATATCACAGTCTGTTATGCTATATGCGCTCTTACCAGTCAAGGAGGTGCGATACACATACACGCAGGCGGTGTTACAAAATTCCGTGCGCATGTGACATATTTACATTTGACAATTTACAATTGATCTTTCTATTCATTATAAATTTATTTACATCACTGAAAATTTGAAGGGATGTATTTAAATGCAAGTAAATTTGGAAAAAATTACACAATGTACACAGTAACCGGGTGCCTCTTGTTAACTTTTGTACAATTTCCACACTTTAATGACTGGGTTAGTTCTTGTTAGTGTTGTTGAGGCTTCACTTGGAGACATGACTGGGCTTATCTACACTAGTAGAAGTATAAATGGTTCTTTCCCTGTGGTCAAACCAGCTGGAAACCCCTCAGTGACACATGGAATGCCAGAACACCACCCGCTTGTATGTATATCGCACCTCCTTGACTGGTAACAGCGCATGTGTGTATGTATAGGGTAACAGACAGTGATATTGCCATCCGTGTAAATATGTATAGGGATACAGACTGTAATATTGACCATATGTAATATTGGATTCAGCTAGGGTGTCAAATTTCCGTTTCCGTTTTCCGATTCTGCCTTTCCGCAGGAAAATTTTTTACCTTTCCGTTTTCCGTTTTCCGGCAGCCGAAAAATTTTTACCTTTCCGTTTTCCGTTTTCTGGCAGCCGAAAAATTTTTACCTTTCCGTTTTCCGTTTTCCGGCAGCCGAAAAATTTTTACCTTTCCGTTTTCCGTTTTCCGGCAGCTGAAAATTTTTTACCTTTCCGTTTCCGTTTTTCCGGCTGAAATTTTTTTACCTTTCCGTTTCCGTTTTACCAGGCCATTTTTCCATTTTCTGGCTCGATTTTCCATTTTCTGGCATTTTTCCATTGTTTTTCCAATCCGTACTTATCTTCAATTGGCTCATCCCATTGTGTTGTTTGTGTCTCTTGGAGCAGCATTGACAACTAGGATTTCAGGGTCAGTGAAACAGGTGCTGTGAACCCAATTGGGTCATATGCTGACACCAATAATTTATTCAAGCTTCATCTGGTTGGTGTTGTGATGCTGTCAATTTGCAATTTTGGTGTTGATATTGCCAGCATGTCTGTTTGGTGATTTTATTTCATGCCCATTACTGCGACAATTTTATTCACCTTTGGACTCCTGTCATTTTCTGCTATTTCATTCATGACTGATCTGGAGTTTGACAGCCATTCCCTCATGTTCATAAAACATTGGTTAAATAAAGCTTTGACTTTGTAATATAGTTCTAAAGCTTCAACTTCATTCGTGACACTCATGATGAAGTTATCGACATAAATGTTGTTTATTATCATTGCCAACTGGTTTTGTTCCCCTTCATTTTCTTCATATTCATTCATGTTGTTTATTGTCACATTTAAATGATATTTTATGACTGCTCCCAAAATTGCTGGGCTGCAGACAAGTCCAAACAGTACGCGTTTAAAATGAAGTACTATTAAGTTATTTTCAGTTACTGGTTTTGAGGCATCTTTCAGCCAGAAAAATCGTGTGTAGTCTCTAGCTTGGTCATGCAATCCTGTTTGCAAAAATGCCTTTTCAATATCAGCAATTAATGCTAGATTGCCTGCCCTGAACCTCAGGAGTAGGCCCAGTGCTAATTGTGTTGTAATTGGTCCTCTAAAAAGACACTCGTTGAAACTGGGCTTACCTGCCAACCCATCGTACACGATTCTGCATGATGTCGATTTGCCCGGCGTGATTACTGGCTGGTGTGGCAGGTAATGAATCCCCTTGTTGTCTGTTTTGTCATCACAGATCTCAATTATTCCCTTTTCTAGTTGGTCGTCCAAAACTTTCCAGTATTGTTCGAATAAGTTTGGATCTTTGTTGAATCTTCTTATCAGTGATTTAAACTGCACCAAGGCTTCTGCTTTTCCCGTGGGCAGGTCACTGATACTCTCTTTATACAGCCAGTCAATATAGTATCGTTTGTTGTTGTCGTGGAATTTTATGCTATTTATTATCATCTCCTCTGCAATGTTGTCATCAATTGCATAGGGGTCATCAGTGATTCCCACTGCTTCTAGACTGTGAAATTGTCGTAGTGTTTCCTTTCCTATGGCCACTATGGCTACTTTTTGATGATTTTTTGTTGGTTCAGTTAAGCTTGAACTACAAGTGAAGTTACAGGCATGATCCATAGTTGCAGAATGTACAACTACCACAATCAAAGCCAAACAGGCAAACCTGCATGCAGGTTTTCTTTCTGCAAATTTGTCTATTACCGTGCTAATTTCACTTTATTTTTTTCCGTTTCCGTGAAAATTTTGCTTTCCGTTTTCCGTTTTCCGGCATTTCATTTTTCCGTTTTCCGTTTTCCGGCCGACAATTTTTTTTTACCTTTCCGTTTTCCGTTTTCCGCTGAGTGAAATTTTTTTACCTTTCCGTTTTCCGGCAGAAAATTTTTTTTTACCTTTCCGTTTTCCGTAAAGTGAAAAAATTTTACCTTTCCGTTTTCCGTAAAAAAATTTTTTTGACACCCTAGATTCAGCCATAGAGGAGGATAGAGCGACAGCCTCCAATAGAATGGCAGTGTCTATTGAATGACAGGGAGGAATTAAGTGGAAAACTGTTAAAACACAAAAAAATTAATGGCGCAAGAATGTTCAACACATTCAAATAGATGATGAATGTCAAACTAATGGTCTGATATGAAAACATTTCCCAAGATTCATCAAAAAACAAAGCTACACTAGGTTCAAATGGAAATCATGTGAAAACTGGTGAAAAGTAGAGCTGCACGCACACCCCAATAGAATGGCAGGTAAAAAAGTTGACGAAAAAATAGAACGGCACTCTTCTATTGGAAGAAATACGGTATAAATATACCGTATTTCCTCGAAATACCCCCCCCCCCCTCGAAATACCCCCCCCTCAAAATGGACACTATGAACTTATAAACCCCCCCCCCCCTCGAAATACCCCCCCCAAAATTTAGTGTATAGAGAACGTAAATGACAAAGGCTGCGGTTTGTCATCTGGGTAATGAAAAACAAACGTTAAAAACGATGACTCTGTTATGTGAGAACAGTGATTATACGTCTACACACTTATACAAGTCTTTAGAGTCTTATAAATAACGATTTTTGTTGCATTTTCGACGTCTGCGTACGTTTCAGACGACAATTTAGTACTTGGTTTTCAAAAAATTTCTGGCGAAATAATAAACCCCCCCCTCGAAATACCCCCCCCCCTCGTTTAACCCCCCTTCAAAATTCTCACTCTGAAACAATAAACCCCCCGGGGGTATTTCGAGGAAATACGGTAGTTCGATATTTGTCTTTTTAACACCTGACTTTGATTCGCTCATTTGTCAGATTATGGGGTAGCGCAGATGCGCAGAACCTGTTTGAGACAGGAATTAATTATAATATGTTCCTATTTAGGTTACGTCAGTCAGTTGTTGAAACTTGGGTTGTGTTCCATTTACTCTAGCAACAACTGAGCTAATGAAGCTACCGTATTACCTCGAATAAACCCCCCTCGAAATGCCCCCCTAAAATTCGGCTGAGGAAATAACAAACCCCCCCTCGAAATACCCCCCTAAAATTGAATGTGAAGAGAACGTACATGACAAATACAACAGTTTGTGTTCTGTACAATGCAGAACACACGTTAAAACCGATGATTGAGTGACGTTAGGGAAAGGTTTATGCGTATATACAGTTATATTTAGATGCCTATAAACACATACACATCTATGTAATTGTTTGATTTTTTTACGTCTGAGTATGGGGAATTTCCAAAAATTTCTGGCGAAATAATAGACCCCCCCTCGAAATACCCCCCTAAAATTTTGCTGGCGAAATAATAAACCCCCTGGGGGTATTTCGAGGTAATACGGTATAATTTCAATGAATCTTTGTACCGATATCGTTTGTGACTAACACGTATAACAAGCATAACACGCAGGTGAAAAATACACGGAATAATGGGACATATATAAATACGTGAATGAAGCAGGTGCTAATTGTTAGCTTGATTTCGCACCAACGCCGCTATTTCTGTGTTGTCGTGTTTTTTTTGGGCGGGGCGTCTGAAAAGAATTACTGAAAATCAAGTGTGCTGGTGCTAATCTGTGTGTATTAAAAAAAACAACATAAAAACATCCTTAAAACACCTGCAGCTATCATGATCATGATTGTGAAACACCCCAAAATTCGACACTTGAACGTGCAATTGAAGAGTTAGAGTTTGACAAATTTAATTGGCAATAACCATCTGGCATGTTAGGAGCCAAGGAGCCATATGGCATTCAAATTTTTCACGTGCCAATTTCAAAGCAATAGCCCCATTTTATACTGCTACTACAGCCTCCACCAATACAGTTGCACAATTCGTGAGTCAATCATATGATTAGCAGTGAAAAATCTCTGGGAGATTCATATTTTAATACAAATAGGTATTAAAAAAATTATATATTTTTTTCCCATGCTAATCATGATCATACTTTGATGCCCGGAAACACACGAGTTGCGATGGAATGCGAAGGTAAATAAGCGACTGGCACTTGGAGCCAAGCACGCTGAGTTGAATTTCCATCTGATAAAAAATGGCTAAGGCCAACAAAAAGTGGACACTGCACCTAACCATGTGTATGCTTTTGAATGCACAAAAGTAATATATCATATACCATGCCATTTTCTGATTGAGCTATCAAAAGATGTATATCAAGGGAAATGTACACAAATACTAATAATATAGGCTATCAACACAGCAAACTGCATCACAAGAAACAATTTCACCAAACTTTTGCATGGCAGCGTGAGCTGTGTCAAAGTGCTGCAAACATAAAAGATACAAAAAGCTCACGCTGTCATGCAAAAGTTTGGTGAAATTGTTTCTTGTGATGCAGTTTGATGTGTTGATAGCCTATATTATTAGTATTTGTGTACATTTCCCTTGATATACATCTTTTGATAGCTCAATCAGAAAATGGCATGGTATATGATATATTACTTTTGTGCATTCAAAAGCATACACATGGTTAGGTGCAGTGTCCACTTTTTGTTGGCCTTAGCCATTTTTTATCAGATATACTTCTTTTTGTGGGCCACAGGCCCAAAAGTTTATAAGTTATTGCAAATCAAGCAAATGCCAAATATGGCAGTGAGCAATACAATCTATAGTCAAGAAGAAGCCAAATACTAAGATTCAAAAGATTTTCAACCTGACATTTAGAACCTGAAAGTTATCACTTGACATTTATGACTTGAAATTACCCACTTGACAATAACTTGACATAAACCACTTGACATTTATGACTGAATGGCATCACTTGATATTTATGACTTGACATGAACTGCTTGCCATTTTTTCACCTGATAGTTTTCACTTGACATAAACAACTTGACAGGTATCACCTGAAAATTGTTACTTGACATATTACTTGACATTTGACATGACATTTATCACTTGACATTAAACTTGACATTTCACTTGAAATTTATCACTTGACGTTAAACTTGACATTTGACATGACATTTATCACTTGACATTAAGCTTGACATTTAACTTGACATTTGACTTGACATTTGACTTGACATTTGACTTGACATTTGACTTGACATTTGACTTGACATTTCACTTGAAATTTATTACTTGACATTTCACTTGAAATTTATCACTTGGCATTTGACTTGACATTTCAATTGAAAGTTATCACTGTATGTTCACCTTGACATTTATCACTTGACATTTGACTTGACTTGACTTTAGACTTGACATTTATAACTTGACATTTGACTTGATATTTGATCACTTGACATTAAACTTTACATTTGATTTGACATTTCTCACTTGAAATTTGACTTGACATTTATCACTTGAAATTTGACTTGACATATGACTTGATATTTGACTTGACATTTATGAGTTGACATTAAACTTGACATTTCACTTGAAATTTGTCACTTGACATTTGACTTGAAATGGGTCACTTGACATTTGACATGACATTTGACATTACATTTCACTTGAAATTTATCACTTTACATTTGACTTGACATTTGACATGACATTTATCATCTGACATTAAACTTGACATTTTCAATTGAAATTTATCAGTTGACATTTGACTTGAAAGTTATCACTTGAAATTTGACTTGATACTTTATCACTTGATATTTTATAACTATCTATCACTTGACATTTATCAATTGACATTTCACTTGAAATTTATCACTTGACAATTATCACTTGACATTTCACTTGAAATCTACCACTTGACATTTATCACTTGATATTGGACTTGATATTTTATCACTTAATATTTTATCACTAGACATCTATCACTTGACATTTATCACTTGACATTTGACTTGACATCAACCACTAGACATTTATGACCCATTTATTTAGTAATCAGCATGCAAGGTCACATGATCAGTATCACATGATGCAGTAGTTCAGGCATGTTTGCGCATTTTACACAAAATAAGCAAACTTGAATAACTTTTGTAAATCTGTACCAAAATTGCCAAAAATAGGCTCATTTGAAAGCTCTAGTCATGGCACACATCAACAAATTTTTTTTATTGCCCCATTTGTATTCAAATTTTAAATTTATTGAGGTTTGAAAATTCCAAACAGATACCGTACCAAAGTGGGCGGAGCCTGTGAAAAAAAATCCCGAAAATAAGAAATGGCATCATATTCTCTTTCAAATGAGCCATCAACCATGAAAATCGGTCGTGTTTCAAGGAAGTTATTGCAGTTTGAAGATTTTCGGGAGAACAAGAACAACAACAACAACAACAACAACACTACTTGAAAAAGAAAATGCGTAATAACTTCCTCCGAACTCAACCGTTGGATCTGAAAATTTGCATGGTGGTACTTTTCGACACTGGCTTTTCAATGCTGCAGTCGGTTCTGCACTAGCGCATTGCGTTCCGAAGTTATTGCGATTTTAAATTTGCGATTTCCGCATTTTGGTGTGTCTGACCATATTATGGGTGGGTCGCTTGCGCCCTCCCTCGGCAGCGAGGGATGGCGCTGGCGCGCCCACCCGATTGCCAGTTGTGATTTCGAAATCGAACGGCTTGGCGCTGGCGTCGTTCCAAAACTATTGGGACAATGAATCATTCGTTCCAGCCATATAATTAACAACTTGCGTGAATGCCAGTATTTCCTACACAAGATTCAATGAGCATGTAGAGACGTTTATCGCTGTATTTTCAAAATAATTGAAAAAAACACGATATTAGAACGAGGAATATCGATCTAGACGAATATCGCAGTCCGTATACGTTGCCGCTCACGTTTATCGTAAACTAAAACAATGATTACTTGACTTACCTAGACCGATCCGCACAAGTGTCGCGATAACCCCGTTCACTTGGATACCCAGCACTGTTTATTGGCCTCTTTTCATACACCTCGATAAATACTCATTCAGAGATGCAAATAATGAGCAAAAACACCGCTTAATATGAATTGTGTTAACAGTTTGGAGTGAAATTTTTGCCGGGTATTTCAGTTGTATCTCCCAGAAGGGGGTTCCATCGAAATGGGTATCCAAACATCGATTATCTGGCAAAGTGCCAGTATCCAAACGTGGCCCTCCCGATTTTCGCGATTGATACATGGATAAAAATGGGTTTTCTCGCCGAGGTGCTTTTTGCATGTTTTTTTTGTTGGTTTTATGCATGTAGGTCTGCGCTAGTAAAATACGAAAAAGAATTGAAATCCAGGCTAAGGTTTTTTTCTCCATTTTCTGTATTCTTTTGTTTTTTTTTCGCGCGTTGGCATGACGCGTGCCTTTCTGAAGCTTCTTGAATGGGCGCCAGTAAAATTCAGCTAAATCTGCAGCGAACAACTGCATCTGGTTCGCGTTAAATAGCAGCTTTTGCTGCCAGCTTGTATCTTACTTTTTATGTCTATGCTTTTTGCCCTGTTTCAGATTAATTTTTTAATGATGGATCTTTTGTTTTTACGCGTTGGCGCTCGCTGACATTTTTTGACGTGTACAGGTGTCTTTGCGGCGGATTTTTTTCTACCGGAAGTTATTTATTACTCGCTGCTGCTCAGATTCCTAGCGGATGTGCCAGAAACAAATGTTGCCATCATGGGGCATCAGTAAAACATTTGACTTTGATTTTTGCGCTGTGTCACCAGGGACGTATCCAGGATTTTTGAGCGGGGGGGGCTGCTTGTTTACGGAGCCCGGCGGCGGAATGGCTACATAGTGGCGGAATGGCGCCATTGGCGTTGGCGTCAGCGCCATGGAACGCTGTATATGTATGTAAATATACATACAAAGCAGCAAAAAGCACAACATTTTTAATGATTTGCGGCCACATGGAGCAAATCTGATTATAATACCTTATATCTGGTGAAGAATGCGCGCTTGCGCGCAAAATTTTGTACGTTGACGTTGAAAAAGTGGCATTTTCTGGTCACTTTCTGGTCTCGCCCCGGGAGGGGGTGGGGGCTGCAGCCCTCCCCCGCCCCCCCTGGATACGGCCCTGTGTGTCACAGTTGTTGCGTTTGTAGCCAACGCTGCACCAAAATTGGCAAAATATAACTGTCAGCGCGGCGCCACATTTCTGACTTTAAAGTATTTACCGAAAGTATGTCGTTGAATTCTCGACCACTACCATCAAACGTCAAACTAAAATGCGTTTTTTTACCGACACATTTCTAATCCGCCATGCGCACTTGTCATTTGCAGCGAAAAACGGCGCGTAAATCCAATAGCACCCAGCTGTCGCCTATAGAAGCCTACTGCCGCCGCCCGTAGAGGCGTATTTTTGTATTCAGTTGAAGTGCGCTGAAGCCTAGATGCTTTACAACGGCGAATTGACAATAAACTAGTGCTAAGCTAATCGAACGTGCTAATCTAGCCGAGTGATTTTTTTTAATCGGTGGGTCGATATTTTGTCGCCGACCGGGTGGATCTGCGACTAAACCTTTAATCGGGATAATTGCAGGTGCGTTTTTCGGGTGTTTTTTGTACACACACACAACTTTGAAATTTTTTTAGTTTCTCTCACGCTCTGGGATCGGTTCCCCAATTCTATTTTCGTTACTTATAATCGAATCATGGAAACTTGCATGCACACACCGCCACGTTTCAAACCACAACACTCTTACTCTATCCATTCGCAGTCTTACCGCACGCAAATTGGCACCATGCCAGGCTCCATATCGAACCTGTCGTTCTTCAGCAAGTTCAGCTCGCGCTCGAGCTCCAGTTCGGGCAGGGAGTACAAGTGCACCGTGCAGCTGTTAGATGATTCGGACACGTTCACTTGTGACTTTCATGTGAGTTTTGTTGCGTTGTTTTGTTTTGGTGAGGTTTTTCTGTTGATAAGTCCTGGGCCACTCTCAGATCCTGTAAAATGTCATGCAAGTTTTCAGAAATCATGTAAAATGGCGAACCAAATTTGCCGCTTTTAAGTGCATTTTACAGAACTTTTGACATTTTGTGTGACATTTTACATGACTTTTGACACTTTGCATGACATTTTACCGGGAGTGTTTTTTAGTGGTGTTTTCTATGGCCGGAGAAGCGCGTTTGGAATTTTCTGAGTGGGGCTATTTCACAATAAATGCGATTGGCAATCTCAATACCACGTGCAAGTCGAGTGCATGTGCCTCAAAATTCATGTCAAAACAACTTTGAAAATTGTATTTGTATTATTTGAAAGTTGCAATAGCAAACCCCATCCGCTTGCAGAAGAACGACTCCGGCCAGGTTGTGTTCGACAAGGTCTGCGAGCACCTGGAAATAGTAGAAAAAGACTACTTTGGCCTGCGATTTATGGATCTGAGCAGAAACAGGGTCAGTTTTTTATCGTTTTTTTTTCTCTGGCTGATAACACGCTTTTCTGAATTCTATTTGGTCCTGGTTTTGTTTTTTGACTGCTTTTTCTGGACGCTTTTTTTGCTGATGTTTGCGTATCATGATGCTTGATTTTTCTGTAAAGCGTCATTGCTGTCTATAATTTATCAAAGAAATTAATTAGCGAGCTATCTAAAAACTGGGTAATTATCACACGTCTGTTTGTTTGCCGATAAGAAACAATTGCTGCGTGAGTTAAGTGTTTGTTGACTTAGGACTGAAAGGGCGAAGTCCTCTGCTAAATGGGAAACATTGTTTCAGTTCTCTGGTGGGGGCCGTTAACTTGGCTTTTATGCACGGTTTATATAGTATTCTTATGTTGTTGTTTTTGTATTCCGCCCGCACAACACATCACAATTGATTCCACACTTTTAACATTTACATGTATAACAAGACTTGCCTCGCGTGTTTCTGCAAAATGTTTTCACCTTTATCTGTACGTTGGAAATTATCAGCGAAACCCGGGCAGCAAGCCCACTTTCACTTGAACACGATCTTTTTATAGAAAACGTTATAGAAAATTGTAATGGATGGATGTAAGAGAAACTTGTTTCTGTACCCAGTAAAAAGCGTTTCTGTTTCTATCACTTCGCAGCATGCGGTGGGAAAATGAATAATGCAAAAAAACTGCGCTATTTTGAACTGCGCGAACGTTTTTTGTCCACCTACAATAACGTCGTAATTGGCTGGAATATAGAAGAAAAGTCAGCGCATTAGATAGTGTCGCCACGCCGAAATGTTATTGTGAGTTGTGACGACGTTTTTTCCATGCAATTGGGATAATTCGATGTTGACAACTGCATTTCCCAGTTGGCTGGTTCATTCAATTTGTACGCGCAGCACGTGATGCCAAGCTATTTTCCTGGCCATTGTGACTGTGACGCCATGGGCAACGTGAAAGCCCCCGATAAGTCGAGCGGAAATAGTACAGCGTTGTCAGTCAAAACACGCATTCTCGCTCCAGTTCGCACGTTGTCAAGTGTCAAAGCTATTGTCAAGATTAAACAGGACGAAATGTGTGTCAAGTGTAGTGATAGAAAAGCGTCATGGCACTGGCGCCTGGCGCTAGCGCCAAGGCAGAATGCGCCATGGCGCTTGGAGCTATTTTGCTCTGACGCCATTGGCGCTTGACGATGGGGTTCAGAAAGGCGCCATGGGTTTTTCCATCACTAGTCAAGTGTCAACCGAAAAGTGCAGCTGCAGTTGGCACGCAGTCAACTTGTTCACATTTGTAACATGACAAGGTCCCAAAAGGCCCTCCCATGCATGTCCCCGGGGCTTGACGTACACCCTACGCTACCATACTCCAGTTGACGCGTGGTGCAAAAGCGCACCGGGGCACCCAAGCGTTGATTATCGCGTTTCTTTGCCGCTCGTCTGGAAATGAGCACCGCGTCGTGTCCGAGTGGCTCGAATGAATCGATATTTATAGGCAAACGAGGGCGCGTCCTTTTCTGCTAGCGCGCCACGCATTTGCGTCGCTCATGCGCTGGGCTTGTGCATGCGCTCGCGCGCCGCCGCGCTTCTGATTGGGGGCGCCGCGGCCGCTAGACATCTGTTCACTGGACATGTGCATTTTTTGGTCGATTTATTGACCCGTGTATGCGGGACAATGATCGAATTTGGGTGGGAACAACTCTGTTCATGATAGTGCTCGATGTTTATTGGGCCATGAAAATGCAATTTAGTGGGCGTGACCGTCAAAATTCGATCGAATCGATAGTAGTCTTATTCACATGTTCCTTCAGCACAAATGGTATGTGAATAAGTACACAAATGTAACGTTTCAAGATAAGCTGATAATACTATGAATGCATTAAATTGTACGTAGTAACGACTTGAAGTGTTGTCGTATTTATTTTGGCGAGAACTCGGCCGTAAAGTAAACCCGGCCGTAAAGTAAATCCGGCGGTAAGGCATAGTTGTACAAACGTATTTACGTTTACTCGATAAATACGTGTACTCGAGTGCTGCGTAAATACGTTTACGTTTCCTCCCGAAAAAATACCGGTACTCAGTTACTCGCGTACTTTTTGAAAGTATGCGAGTACAGAAAACGAGTATTTACATATATTTACGTTTACTCACCTTTTACACAGCGTAAAACTAGAAAATTTTTACTTTACGTTTTCTGTATTCAGGTGTGACTAAAAAAAAAAAACTTTACGTTTACGTTTACGTTGAAAAAAGTTCAGTACTTTAAACAACTCTGCCGTAATGATGCCCGGCTTAAAGTAGCACCCTCTACTTTACGGCCGGGTTTACTTTACGGCCGGACCATCCCCATTTATTTTGACTGGATTCAAGGGGCTGCACGTATTTAGTAAGTAAGAGACCAATTATTCTGTTTACGAGTGATAAATTTGCGGTGTTTTATTGAATTTCGAGGGGCGGTGTTATTTACGAGTTATTTAAACGCATTTTATTGTGTTCGGCGCACTATTTTTAGAAAACCGGTAAACAACATTTTTTTGCCTTTTCAGTACTGGCTGGATCTGCAGAAACCGATCCTGAGACAAGTACACGGTTGGTAATTGTCCTGTTTCACATTTTATTTATTGGCTTTTGTTCTGCGTTCTCCGGTTGTTTGTACTTTTTATGCACTTTGAGATTTCGTTTTTAGCAATTCACGATTTCCTAAAAATGGAACAAAGTGTGCGCGGTACTTGAGTACAATTTTTTCCACTAGAACGGAAAGGGCCACTTACTTTAACCGAGGGGGGCTAAAAATAGAAGTGTTTCCACGTGTTGCAAATTTACATACAAACAAACTGAATAAATACTCGGATACTCGGATTTGATACCAATCCCGCACAGTGTCAATTGTCGCGTCAACTGTCAAGTGACAATTTTTTGGTCTGTTTGCCAATATCACTTATCATTGGTCGGAATATTTGAAACTTGACTCAAATTCACCACTTTAAATGCCACTTACCAGTGTGAGGAACTGGGCCCCGGCTGTGCATTAGTGCAACTCAATTTTGAGTAAACAGAAAATTTAGCGACGGATACTTGCAACGCGGCCGTTCGTTTAGTTACAAGCCATTTTTGGAGAACAAACATCCATTTTTGTATGATTTCTGTTTGCATTAGGGATGTGTAATGTTGGATTTCGTGCGGCAATGTGCGAGGGATTCACTGGAATTATGGGATATATCCGTCAAATGACTATTTGGAATTCAAATATGAACATGGTAACTAAATGTGTACATATTTACTCTACGCGTATTGTCACTAGTTGGGGCTGTGAAGGTTTCTGCGACATGATAAAAAGTTTTATTACGAATTCAGGTGCACCTCACTCCTCCGGATTTTATGGCACTTTACATCCAATTCAAAGATACAACTTGATAATTACCCTTCTGGTTGCCGCAATGCGAATGTAAAAATCCGCATTGTGTGCACAAAGGTGTTTTCAAGGTTTTGCACTCCCCGAAATCAAAGTCTCTTTACACGCACCACAGAGTGTATAAATATGTTCATAAGTGCATTGTAAACACGCATTGGAATGGGAAATTTATAAGTTCATTTTATGGCACCTAATTTTGTCGGGATTGAAATCGTAGATGTGAAAATTCTCGTTGGCGATCTACATGTACAGTGATGGGGAATGGAATTGAACGTGTTCCGTTTGGAACGATGTCTGGTTGTGCGAATATTTTCACTATATAACACATAAAAAGAATCGTCGAACCCTCAGAAATCTGTATATTTACATAAGATACACACGTAAACACATTTACGTTGCATCATACCAAACGTAAAACTAATGCCAAAGTGTAACGTTAATGAAAAATATTCTCAAGTAAATATTTACACCTTCATCAAATCAATACTCACAAGGAAACGTCTTATAACGCTGACGCAGGTGCCACGCCGATTGTGTTCTGCCTGCGCGTGCGCTACTACCCAGCCGACCCCACGCTGCTCGCAGAGGAAATCACCAGGTGGCTTTTGGACAGCACACTTTTGGCTCAAAATCGACTGTATCTGAGTGTGACTTGATGATCTGTAGAAAATCGGACAGCTTAAAAAATCGATTTTTAACCAACCATGAGCTTGTCTCTCCAATATCTAGCACCAGACACTTTTTAAAATCGTCTATCTATAATCACCCCAAATCCACAACTCAAACTGTCAAAATCACCGTCAAAATCCCACTCAAAAAAACGTTTTTTTTTCTGCCGCTCAGGTACCAGCTGTTCCTGCAGCTGCGACGCGACATGCTGCACGGCCGCCTGTACTGCCCCCATGGCGACGCGGCTTATCTGGGCGCGTGCATTGTTCAATGTGAGTTGAGTTAGCTAAGATACCTTGATTTGATGCTTTTGATGGCATCTGGATAGGGTTGGCACTTGATTTTTTGAACGTTTTTTTTTTGAATAAAAAACTGATTTAAAAAATCAGGGTGGAAACAATTTTTAATTTAAATATCGAAAAGTAAAATTTCTGGTAGGCACGCACTAGGTATTTTGAATTTTTTTGCGCGTAAGCGAGCATACACATTACCATTGGTGGTGTTTTCATGGGTTTTGATGCAGTTTTAGTGTGAAACCTCCCATTTATTCTTGCTACCATGTAATAATAAGCCGTGATATGCTAGTGTAGTATATAATACCCAGCCAATGTGCTCCCACATACTTTTACAGTGTGAAACACCACTGTCAATATATAAGCCTTCTCTTACAACCTTATTAAGCCCCATTCCATGCTGAACTTCACTTGATCACGAATGTTCAACCAAATGCGATATATGTAATAAGTCGACATAAAATTAGGGTTCAAACGATATCACTTTTCGATATCGATATTCGATATTCGATATTTTTTCAAAATTTTCGATATCGATATTCGATATTCGATATTTTTTCAAAATTTTCGATATCGATATTCGATATTCGATAGTTTTTCAAAATTTTCGATATCGATATTCGATACGATATGGACCCTCGATATCGATATTCGATACTAAAAAATGGTCGATATTCGATATCGATATTTTCGATATTCAATATTTAGCTTTTGGTATAGCAAGGCATATTTCAAGCAGCATGTTGTATTTTCATATGGTTGCAAACATGGTTGATTATCTCTTTACTGAAAAGTACAATTGATTTTAACAAGGTTTACAATGGTCAGAATGAAAAAATCGAAGAAAAAACATGACGAATCAAATTGTATCAGACAAACAAAAATTGGTAGATACAACAATTCATACTTATAACCCAATTGTTTAAGGGCATGTTGCAAAAAAGCAGCATATCAGCATTTTCTGGCTTCAAATATGAGGTAGGTAGTTCAGTAGGTATGTGGCCAAACCAAATACAAGAAATGTGGAGTAAGCACTCCAACAAAGATAACATTAAATACTTTACTTTTACTCATCAACTTAGATACTATAAGCAAATCAAATTAATCACAAATATCTCAAAACAAAAATAATAACTCAATTAAGGACATTATACAGGTTCGATATATCGAAAATATGGTCGATATTCGATATCGATATTCGATATTTTTTCAAAATTTTTGATATCGATATTCGATATTCGATATTTTTTCAAAATTTTCGATATCGATATTCGATATTCGATATTTTTTCAAAATTTTCGATATCGATATTCGATATTCGATATTAAAAAATGGTCGATATCCGATATTCGATATTCGATACAATATATCGTTTGAACCCTACATAAAATGTATATTTTTGAAAGAAATCACTGCTTATAATGCTATCCCATGACTCCACAGTCATAATGTGACCACAATAAACATAACAATACTTTGTCTGACACTTAGCACATATTTTTCCTAATTTTTTTCAATTGATATTTTTAAACAAGGCGTTTAAAATTTTTTTGATTCTTTTCCAATCTTAGATCTGGATGTTATTGTCTAGAGGACTGTAGCTTCAGATGGACGTAATTATGTCCCGGGACGGTAAATAGTGATAAAAGTCATGGTGCCGTTGCCCTTTTTCATTATTTACTTAGTTCGCCATGGCACTCTTCGATTGTTTCTTTAGTGACTTGTAACTTGTGAGCGTTACAAAATTAGTGACGTGTATTCACGGGAACCCCACGACGTATCATATGTAACAATATAAATAGACTGTATTTAGTGTGAAAATAAAAATAGATCATATACATTGGGATGCCATAGCAGGGGAAAAATCCCACCCGCCGTTTTTATTTGCGCAAGAATGAAATGTTTCAATCACGGATTGAATCAAAGCTTCGGATGCACTTTTTTCATATCCGCCTGGAAAATGTATAGTGCAGCTGAATACAGAAGGTATTATTTGAGCTGCCCAACGTAAATGTAACACGAAGCCAGGCGCAATTTTTAATGACTGGCTTGGCTATAAAATAAGCTACCCAAGCTGTTTCTGGAGTATGAAAACGGGTCTGGCTTTCAAATGTGAACTGAAGTGATAATGTTTACGTACTGAAAAAATAAAAAAATATTAGTTGGCATGAAATGTGAAAATGATTGAATAGTTTGACAATTTTTACATCGCATTTTGATACTTGCGATGGGGGTGTTTCGTGTTGTCTAAAATAATAAATGCTTTTTGTATTAATGCCCCATGCACACTATTCAGTTTACAACAGAAATTTTCGAAACTGATACATAAGTTTTGAACGATTGCTCCGACGCGCACACTTGTTTGGCAACGAAATTTCAGAAACGGATAAATTTGTGCTAAACACATATGAGTTGACCAGAATTAGGTAACCATTTTCCATCTCTCTCAACCGCAGTTGACGGACTCTTTAAACTCCCATTAAACTCAAATGCATTCGAATAAATATGACACACTGTTGTTGTAGACCCCTATGTCCTTTAATTTGTCTCTATGTTCAATCTCAAATTCAAAACCAAACAACAATTCTCGCACCCAGCCGAGGTGGGCGATTACGACGCCGCTGAACACCCCGAAGGCTACGTGAGCGAGTACAAACTCTTCCTCAAACAGACCGCCAAGCTAGAAGATCGGGTCGCCGACGCTCACAAAGCACTCGTGTTGGTGTTTCGATGGTTTTCTGCCACACTTTAGATTCCATATTCTTCTAATAGAAGGGGGGGGGTCTCCAATATAAGGGCGGGTAAAAATGTTGACGAAAATAATGTAAAGGCGCCCTTCTATTATAAGAAATACGGTAGTTCGCTATTTATACATTTTTAATTATGCTCTTTTTAATTCACAGTGGCCAGACGCCCGCGGATGCTGAAATGAACTTTCTGAGGCGTGCCGCCACCCTGGATACGTACGGTTTCGATCCGTATACTGTCAAGGTGCGTTTTTTCTAGTTTAGAACGTCGCAATTAGTTAAGTACGACTGATGCGTAACTAGGTTTCGGTTCAAAAAGTTTTCTTTCAAAATGTTCTGTGTAGATATTCGGTAAGTACTCGATACCCGATTAGGTTCCAAAAATGGGTGTTTTTCCGAAAATATACTTAAATGTTATCCCGTGAAATTTTAACTGAAAATAAAATATAACTGAATCGCTGTATCCTATATTCGATAAGATGTATGGTCCGAAAATCATACAAAGCGTCAAATTTGATTTTGCAGGATATGAAGAGTAATAATTCCGTATATGTCGGCGTCACGCACCAAGGTGTGCTCGTTTACCAGGCGTCGCGCAAAATGCATCATGTCAAGTGGTTTGTAATTTTTACTTGGCATTCTTCCAAGTTTTTTTTTGTTTGTAAAAATGCAAAATCCTGTGATTGTATTTTGCAGGGACCAGGTAGATAAGGTGGACTACGTAGGAAAGCAATTCCGTCTCTATCCCAAGCCTGAATATTTTTCCGTTGTCTTGGACGGTGCCCAGACTCTAGAGGTGAGTGTTTTTGAATTTCTATCTTTTTCATCCGCAAGATGAGAAGTTTTTTGACTTTTTAGATGTAGTGGCCGATGTTAACTTAGCGATTGGCTTGCAATAATTTTGGTCGAATTATTTTGCTGGGCTATCCGTATCGCGTTCCAGGGGCTGATGTTTGCCTATCCACAAATAGAGCAATAGTATTAGTTTTTTATATTTACGCATTTTATTCGCAATTACACCAGGTGAATATTCAAAAAAAATGTTTTTAGCGATTTCCATGTAGTGTGCTGTGCTTCTCACAAATAGAACCGCTTCTTATTTACAGGGAATTTTTAAAGAAGTATGTATATGACGCATAAATATTTATACGGTTACTTTTCCGTCGCTGGGCATCGTGTGACTGGTTTGGTGATCTGTGGTTTAATGGTGTCACCACCCCACAGTCTTTCATCGCATTTTATCACCTTTGTGTAAAACTTCTTCACATGTGATCCCTCATCAGTGATTCAATTTCCGAACCTAGAGCCAGTCCCACAGGTGCACAAGTACTTTACTATTGACTCTTGACTCTTGACTTTACTCTTCACATTTAACTTGACTCTTGACTTTGGCACTTGCGGAACCAGCACCAGGGGGCAGTCACATTACCAAGTGTCAATTGTGTATCCAAATCTTATGTTTTTATATCAAAACTCGTGTTTTTTTGTATCCAAATCTAGTCAGAATAAAATTTGGATACACAATTGATACTTTTGGGACTGCCCCTTGGTGCTGGTTCCAAAGTGACAAAGTTAAGAGTCAAGTTAAAAGTCAAGAGTCAGAGTAAATCTGACGTGGCAAGTTAACTTATCACCTGACAAGGCGCAGAATTTACCGCTGCCCACATTTATATATTTGAGCCACTGGGAGCGACCATTGTTTTGCCTGGCAAAAATTTCGCCATGAAACCTGGCCGCGCAGCCACTGTAAAATCACTAGGCTATTTTTGCAACTTTCGTAGCAGCGCTTGCCAACTTGCAATCATAGGAGCTGGCCGAGCGTCCGAACAAAGCCAATCAGCCCAATGGACAGGAACATGTGAACGATGCCAGCGGCGACAAGGCTGTCGATGTCGGTGCCGATGACGCAGATAAAGAGAATGTCGCCTCTGAGGTACACCCCGACTTTATTCGTTGTCATTCAGTTATAAATAGTTGGATACGTTTCGTTGTGTGCTGTGCCGTGCCTCTTTTTCTGAAGCGCATGTGCATGTTCCCGCATTTTCTTATCATTACTTACAGGGACGTAGCCAGGATTTTTGAGCGGGGTGGGCGGATTGTATACGGAGCCCGGCGAACGGGGGTCCCCCTAAAATTTTACCCCTGTAGTAGGGGAATGGCGCCATAGCCCTGGCGCCATTCGTGGCCGCCACGCCATGGCGCCACTGGCGTTGGCTTTGGCGGCAAAACAGCAGTATACGTCTGTATTTTACAGGCATATATAGCGATATGGACAGGAATTGAGTCCATCTTCACTGGTTTTGAGGCCGCGCAGACTGGTGCCCCCAAAAAATATGTTGTGAAGGTAAAATGCGCGCTTGCGCGCAAAAATTTTTAAAACTGACGACTAAATCGTCTTCTGAATGTCCCATTTCTGGCACATTTTTTGGTGCGGCCCGGGAAGGGGGGGGGCGGCCGCCCCCACCGCCCCCCCCCTGGCTACGCCCTTGATTACTTATCCAGGCATTTGAGCATATCCCGTCCAACCGGTGGTAGTGGTAGTGTAGTAATGAGATGTTCATTTGAGCTCTCTGGAAGTTTTTGAATGCAGTAAATTCTGCGTTCAAATGACGATTACCGTTTTTCCTCGGAATCCCCCCCCTCGAAATACCCCCCGCCTCCCTCGAAATACCAGTGTTTATAACGTCTATGTACAGGGGTGGGCATCTTCAGTTACCGCTGGAAAAACGCGATAGCTTGAGCTACAGTTGAGCTATCACAATGAAATTTTAACACAATAGAGTAGACTCCATAGGACACCTATGCTGAAGTTTGCAACCCAAACGGCCACAGTTTGGAGGAGTTGTGGAACACACAGTTTTTAGTGTAATTTTGTGACTTCATCCCCCTTATCTCGGGACTGGGGGACTATTCGAGTAAAAAAAGAATTTGGTAGTAGGCGCGACCACAACATACTCAAAGGGCATCAAAATCGGCCGATGTACGACAGAATGGGACGACACCAACGACCGATGCCCCCCCCCTCAAATGCCACCCTCGATTTATCCTATGGGTGACGCCAAGTCACAAAATTACACTAAAAACCGTGTGTTCCACAACTCACCCAAAATGTGGCCGTTTGGGTTGCAAACTTCAGAATAGGTGTCCTATGGAGTCTACTCCATTGTGTTAAAAATTTCATTCTGATAGCTCAACCGTAGCTCAATCTATCGCATTTTCCCAGCGGTAACTGAAGATGCCCACCCCTGTATTTACTTATGCGAGTTTACAGAGTCTTATAAATGGCGATTTTTGTTGCATTTTTCGACGTCTGAGTACGTTTCAAACGACAATTTAGTACTGGGATTTCAAAATCTTTCTGGCGCAAAAGAAACCTTCTCTCGAACTACCCCCTCGTTTAACCCCCCTCAAAAATCGCACTCTGAGAAAATAAACTCCCTGGGGGTATTTCGAGGAAATACGGTATATTGGTTTAAATATGTTATTTGTTGGTAATCTTCGATAAAACGTGTATTCTATCTATTATGCATTCGCACCGTGTGCATGATCATCATTTTAGCTGTTTTTAGAATGTGTCTCAGATGAGTGCTTAGCATGTGCGGATAAGTTATCCATATGTGATTATCATATTTTTAATGATAGAGTAGTGTGAGTGGAAACCCTCGCTGTGGCATATAGGTACCTAGATAAATACGTAGCATTTACTAATATGCATTTAATTTTTAGAAGAAGGGTTGGAGAATTCGTAAGAAAATATAAGGAAAAGCATTTGAAATATAAATACGGTGTGAATTGCTAAAAGTTTTGAGTAAACTGTTACTCAGAGTCAGACTATCACCGTGAAATTAATGGCGTGACTAACTGAAGTAAAAGGAAAACAATATTGGAATAAAAAAATTTAGTTAACTTGGTGAAAATAAACCAACTCTGCTTACAACGTAGACTTGCATCCACTGTTTCACTGATAAATAGTTTGCTAACAAAAAGTAGCAAAAGACATCTACAAAGCTGATACCACCACTAAAACCTTTTCATACACCCGCAGAAAGAGTCGCGAAAGGCCTCGCCCAAAACAGTGGAACCCCTGAAATACCTCTGTCCCAGTGCCACATTTGCGAAACACCTGTGGCGGCACACTTTGAGCCAGAAAGCATTCTTCACCTGCGACACCAGCGCGCATGTCAAGCCAGTTACCAGCAAGTGAGTTGTTTGGGTTGTTACGCTAGGGATTGTTTGGGGCGTGCGAGGGACGTTCGCAAAATAAATGTCGACTGTGCAAATAGAAAATATTTTACATTTCGGAAACGAATGATTGGTCGCAAACATCGGAAACGAATGATTGGTCGCAAACAACAAATTTCTCCTCGATTTCTCGTTACTCTCCATTTTTTGGGGTTGGCTTCAATTTGTTCAATTTGAAACTAGGCCCTGGCTTTCTCTGAATATCTTAGTATACTCAGTGGACCGCAAAGTATGTACAGATTCCTACCATAATTTAATGAACCAAGTCTTGTGAAAACTTTCGTAACTTGTTATTCCATAGTAAAAACAAAATATTATGATGAAAAACTGTATAATTTCATTCAGATGGGTTATGGTAGGTTTCCATACTAAGTGTGATGTCAGCCGAGTATGATATTACCCTTATCCACCACGTCCCTACAGAGCCCGCGTGCCCGTCTTCATGCGCGGCGCCAAGTTCCGCTACAGCGGCCGCGTGCTGCACGAGATCGCCGAGGCGGGCCGGCCCGACCGCCAGGCGCCCAACTTCGTTCGTTTCCACGTGGAACGGCAGCCGGGCCGCGCCGACAGACAGTATCCGTGGGTGGGCAAATACAACACGCTGCCCAGGAGGGACGGCAAAAAGGGTGGGTTCGGGATTGAGGGTTTTTGGGTAAAGGTTTTTGTTGGGCATTATTACCGTATTTGCTCGAAATACCATCTCGAAATACCCCCCTCGAAATACCCTATCGAAATATCCTATCGAAATACCCCCCCCCCCGAAATACCCCCCCCCCGAAATACCCCCTCGAAGCACCCCCCCTCAAAATACCCCCAGGAAATATCCCTCCCCTCGTTAAACCCCCCTCAAAATTTCCACTCTGTAACAATCACCCTCGAAGGTATTTCGAGGAAATACTGTATTTAGGTTTCTTGTTTCAGTGACTGATCGTGGTGTCGTGCTCACACGTTTCTGAGTGGAACCAAATTCCCAGACTTTTTTTGTTTTTGAAGCTGACCGCTGATGTAATTGTTTCCATGTGATGTGTGTAACGCTATGCGTGAAGCTAAGTTGCATTGCAATGAGATATTCAGTTCACTCGTATTTTTTGCTCATTCACAATGCAACTTAGTTGACCCACCAAGTTTGAGTGTTCATTTGGAAAGTGTATAAATATCACATTCGTATCGCAACACTTTACATGAGAAATCTTTATTCATTCATTTGATTAAACCCCCCACACCAAGAGGGGGATTCCGATACAGAGGAGAAAACAGAGCCAATCGGAAACACATCAGCCCCAGCTCCGTCCACCCACAAATATGCCGGTACTGCCGATTGGGTGGAAGCAGTAGCCTTGGGTGAGAACTTTTTGGCACGCTGCCAATGGTGTCCCACTGCGGGTGTGTGCTGCTCCTCTGGTGGGAAATTTTATTACCCCGACAGGTGTTTTTTCTGGCAGCATGTAAAATTAAATGTGCAATCAATTGTGCTGACCGAAAAAACACTGGTCGGGTTGATTAAATTCCGTCCCTGACCTCTCCTGTCCTCCCCCGGATGCGATCCTGGTTCATTGTTCTTCTGGTGACTAGTTTAGAGCGACGTGGGCGTATGTTTTAATCGATCCAGTGCTGACGCCGCCTGTGGACATGCCGATCGGATTTTGCATGCCTTGTCTTCTTATCATTTTATTATTTTGCTCTCTTCACATTTTGGTGACATTTTCTCCCGATTGCTACTTCTGCTTCGGTCTGGTTATAACCGATGGCCTTTCGATGGTTGAATTCCGTATAAACTCTAGTAATCCCCGGGGGAATTATTTTTGTCGACAGACTTTTGAAGGGGGACTTCAAAAAAATTGTTTCGTCAAAAATTATAATCATGTTTCATAAACTGATTTCATGAAATAAGCTTTGTTTACTGAATAACGTGCAATTTTTGTTTCAATTGGATGCAAAAACTTTATCATATGCTTAAAGGGGGAGGAATCGCCTAAGAGGGGGTATTCAAGGCGGGGGAATTATTCGAGTATATACGGTAGTTGAATGCATTTATATCGTTACCCTCACTGACACTGCATTCGATGCGACCGTCATGTGTGACTATAAGGTTGATTCTTTTTGTCGTCGTACGCTCCCATGTTTTACCGCCCATGCTTACCGACAATAACCCCTTACCAAATGGCATTATTTTGGAGAAATCGCGTAGGCCGGCCGATTCGCTTGCAAACCACCAACTATTGTCCCTCCATTAAAAAACCCCGCAACTTCTCAACCTCAGACCACAACGAGAATCGCGCATCAGAAGAACCTCCCCCTCAATCGCTGTCGCTGCGCACGTCGAACCTGGCCGAGCCGGGCGGCAACGCGCTCGGCGGCGGCCACGTGTCGCCCGTGGTCGATCTCAGCCCTACTGAGGAGAGGCGGCCCAATGGCATACCGCCCTTCCAGGGGAATAAGGTGTGCGCTTGCTGGGGGGGATGCTGCTGTGGGATTTTGATTGTTCAGTGGCTATATCATTCTGAATCTATTAACTTTCTTCTCTAAGCTTATTTGAGCACATTTCTATGTCCAACTTTGCTTTAAGTTACAAATATTCTGCAAAAATGAATGCTTGTAAGAGATCACCACTTGATAATGCCATCTGACGTTGTTTTTTAAAGTATATAGGGTCGCAAAAATTTCGTCGTTTTGTCCTACTCTACTCTATGCATTAAATGTTTTATCGGCTGGCGGCAATGGTCCACACCTACACTCTTTCCTCGCTTGACAGGCGTCTACGTTCACCTCCAGCCAGCTGTCGACCACGCAGCACACGTCCGCCGACACGAGCAACGGCAGCGTGCTCATGAACCACCCGGGCCCGTGCGACACGCTCGCCGCCGGCGCCATCGTCGCCGACGACGCGCAGCAGCCGCACGACCACGAGCACATGCCCGCGGGCAGCTTCGTCATGGCCGAGCCCGTGCACGAGAGCACGCCCATCAAGCGCAGACAGGCGCACGAGCGGAAAAAGTCCGCGCATGATGTGCCTAATGGAGGGCAGTTGGACTTGACGCAGGCGGATAGCGTTGCTGGTCGGTGGCATGACTGACATGAACTTGATAAGCTTCTAGCAGTGGTGCTCTCGCTTGCGCTGAGGGAAATTCTACCAAAAACTGAAAGTGTACTACGGTGATAAGATACTGTGCATGCGCAATACGCTTTGGCAGTGTGCCAATATGACCAATGCATCCGATTCCTGTAAAATAATGAAAATATATGATTTCTGTTAAATCACATACCAGTTAAATTTGCTGCAGTCATTTTTTTCATCGTTCTTTTGTTGATTTTGGCACGCATCAGCCACAAATAACCGCGCGTGCACACCATCAAGTCACCGAATTTTATCCGCACCCATTTCACCCTCAAAATCGCAAATATTTCAGACGAGTCTGCTGTCAGCGAGTCGTCTCAGCCGGGCGTGGCTTCGCGAATCCTCCGATCGCTACTACTGGCCATTTTGGGCTGCCTGATACTCTTCGCGTTGATGATAGCCATTGTCGAGGTGCGTTTCCGTGTTTCGCGGCTAGATGACCACTGGGTTGTCATTCACCCCACAGTGGGGGACCGTTTTTGGTGACATACTGGCGCCTGAAATGTGTCTTTTCGCAGGTCTATTTTCGTTGATTAATTCATTTCTTTGTCAAGAACGCTTCTAAATACAATTCATAGCCAACATTCACACTAGTTGACAACCCAAACTTTCAAAGCTGATATTTACATCTGTTATATTCGTTTGAGTTTACTATCATGGGTCACTATCGTCAACGGGGATGGTCCGGCCGTAAAGTAAACCCGGCCGTAAAGTAGAGGGTGCTATTTAGGCCGGGCATCATTACGGCAGAGTTGTTTAAAGTATTGAACTTTTTTCAAAGTAAACGTAAACGTAAAGTATTTTATTTGTAATCACACCTGAATACAAGAAACGTAAAGTAAATTTTTTCTACTTTTACGCTGTGTAAAAGGTGAGTAAACGTAAGTATCTGTAAATACTCGCGAAATACTTTCAAAAAGTACGCGAGTAACTGAGTACCGGTATTTTTTCGGGAGGAAACGTAAACGTATTTACGCAGCACTAGAGTATACGTATTTATCGAGTAAACGTAAATACGTTTGTACAACTATGCCTTACGGCCGGATTTACTTTACGGCCGGGTTTACTTTACGGCCGGGTTCTCGCCATCGTCAACAACCTTCGACAAATTTTGAAGAGTGATTCATTTTGGTAAACTCAAATGTGGTCAAAGCTGATTTATCAGTTTCGTCTGTCAACCATTGTGCATGGGGCCATTAACAATTTTCCTCAAATCCAAACATTCGTATGCGCTCGCAGGTCTGCGACACGAGCGCCAGCATGCGCGCGTGGCTGGATGCAGTGCCCGGCACACACCAATTTAGACACTTTTGCTATGAGCCGCTTAGACACAAAGTTGTCGGCTCTAAGTAAGTACGTGCATGCGTTGTGTACTTGTGTAGGTAACATAGTGCCACTCAGCCAAGTTGAGACGGATTGTGAGTGGTCATATTTTGAATAAGAACCTTTAATAACTAGCCCCTCAAAATTGTCTGTTGAAAAATAGCTCCAATGAGAAGTCATTCAACACTGTTCAATTTGGCTGTTTGGCACCTTCTTTTATCTGCATGCCATGATTATAATGGGATTGGTTACTTCCTTTTTCATTATCAGACATTTCGTCCAGGATGCTGACCATGGATCATGGCCATCGCAGAGGATTAGAATCCACATCACATGATAATCATGCATGCCATACTATACTATAATTGAATTTGTGTTGTATTTGTCGATGTTGGCACGTGGCCAAGGTTTAACGAGATGTCCTGGCAAAGTGCCCGGTCACTGCCAACCTCTACTAACAATTTCGATCGGCTACAAATAGCGAATTGTAGGTTAATTTGGTTCGTGTCCACACGTGTCTTGTGTCTCTTCCTTCAACGCTGTGCAAACAAGTATAAGAAAACAAATTGCTAGTGATGTAATTTGATCAACTTGTAGTTAATGATGGCTATGATTAGAACATATTTATGGGTTGCATGCACTTCACGATTCTGTTCCCACATAGAAAACATAATGCAAGTTTTTCGTCTAATATGAGTGGTTTTGATGTTCTAACATTGTCTTGAACTCTTTTCTGAGGTGTTGTCCCGTACTTTGCCGTGCTTGTGTTTTGCGTCTATCTTAACGGGGTTGTATTGCAGTTTCAAATTTTGGGTAGTGAGCAAAAGGTCATTCCTGTTTAATTGCGTAAAAGTGGGCGTGGCTAAACGGTGAATCGTTTACAGGGGCTTGGGGGCATTTGATAAATCGTGTTGTGATAGCATATCGTTGTAATCTAGATTGTGAAACATTGCTGTGGTGATTGGTTTGGAGCTGGAGTTTGTGTCGCAGAAATTGACGAATTATTTGCACCACTTTTTTATGCGGCCACGCAGACTGGTAAATGTTTTTGTCCATTCAAACAGTCCATATTTGTAAAATGCGACTCGCAGTCTATAATCGATTCGTTATTCAAAAATATTTCATGAATACTCCTGGACTACGTGAACTAGTCAGCCAACATGTTCAATGTATATTTTATTCATCTGTAACTGCGTTACATCATAATTGATGTACCTGATTGGACAAATATGCACTTTTCCAGTTTGCTCTGTGCTTATAATTTATTTTTCGAATATCTGTTTGCATCTGTCGCGACGGCGTCACATGATATTTAATTGGACCTCTGCACTTTATCGACTGATGACCTTTTGTCTTTGCAACAAATTGCACTTTTTCATTAGAACACCTACTATTTATTTGGAAGAAAGTTTTGAGGCGAATGGGTACTGTTTTTTGAATTGTTGTCTTTTTTACTTCTAAGATGCTTTTTGCTGTCTGCGGGTTCCACTCCCAGAATCTGTAAAATGTAAAACGTCATTCAAAGTGTCAAAACTAATGTAAAATGCCCAGTAAAATAACAAAACGTCGTTTGACTTTTTACTGGGAATTTTACATGGCATTTTTGACACTGCATGACATTTGACATTTTACAGGGTCTGTGAGTGCCCCCAGGACAGGGGTTCTTGCCTATTACCTCTGTCCGGTTTCCGCGTGGCTTTGGCAGTGTCGATTTCTACACCAAAATGATTTTGTTACTTAATTTTCACAGTAATAGTTACTATCGATAATTACCTATAATTGGCTACTCATTGGGCGAATAATCAAGAAATTTGGCCCCGATAATGGTAATTTGGATATGATTTTTCAAATACTATATTTAAATAGTAGTGGTTGGGTGCACTTTTTGCTTTTCTGCGCTGCAGACTATGGAAGCGGTTCTTAAACGTATAGTTGTTGTGAATACAAGTTCAACAAATACTTATTTAGAAATAAACAAAATTTTAGTTAGTGCACATACAGAAGGTATTTAAATACTCATTTTAACTCATACTCCGATTTTAAGTCTCATAAACTTTAGTAAATATATATTGTATTCTAAATAGTACAATGATCAGCACATGACGTTGAATGTTGTCGCTATGAAATGGTAAAAGCTGGGCGGTGAAATATCTACGCTTGATTATCTCCGACGTAAATACAAACAATAAACCACAATTGACGAGCTGACCCATCGTTTTTTCGGACCGCTTCGGGTGGAGGATACCCCTTTGCAATTTTCATTTTACCTTCAATTCAAGTCGCGCGGTTTTTTCTCGCCACGGCCGCTACACGGCGCAGTGTAGCCGCAATTTCGTTCACAGGGCCCCAACAAAAATGGCCGCCAGTTGAATAGTCCACCACTGGCTGCCGCGTGGACCGGCGCTGTTTTCATGCGTCAGCGGCGGCGATGCGGTCGTACCTGGACCCGAACCTGCCGTTCGGCGCCGTCCGCCGGCAGCACACGCCGCTGGTGGCGCAGACGCAGCGGGTCACTTTCAAGCACCTGGCCGCCGCCATGATCACCATGGCGCTGCTCGTCGCCGCCCTCAACGTGTACATGAATATCGCCGCTAGGTGATTTCACATACCGTATATCCTCGAGTAAGACTCTCCTCGAATAACTCTCTCATTGCATAACTGCCCCCTGTTGGGGAGGTGAGGAAAAATAGCCCCCCCGTTGAAAAACTCCCCCTCTGAGTGTAAAAGATGCTGCAAAATTTACAAACACGATCAATGAAAATACAAAGATTCTTATCATGTGGCATCGGGCGCAGATGCGTCACGTGTATGCAGTGTATACACCTTTTTGTTGTTGTTGAACAATACCTGGATTACATGAATGACAGCATTCATACAATGAACTAAGTCATAAGTCTTTGAGGACTAAAAAACACTCCCTCGAATAACTCCCCTCAAAAATTCTGACGAAATGATGACTCCCCTGGAGTCTTATTCGAGAGTATACGGTAACCAAATAGATAATGACTGCAGTTTAAAAAAAAATCGAAGTGCCTACCATACCACCCTCTAATAATCCATCACACCAAACTACCCTCCCCCAGCCGTTCCCTCCCGTCGCTGCAGCTAGACATGTCCGTGGACAGCGACCTTATTGGTTTCCACCATCCCTCCCACGGAGGCGTCATCGAGAGGGGCGGGCTGAAAAATGCTAATCAGTTCAAGTCTGACAAGACTTTGAGACAGGAAAAGAGGGTTGTTAGGGCTATGAGGGCGGGATTGGGTTTGTTGTGGTTTACTTTCGAGTTTTAAGGGAATTCGTTTGTTGTTTGTTTTAAATATTGGTGGTCAAGTTTGTAGCCAGGGCAGGCTGTGAAGCCCAAACTTTTGGTCTTGTCTTTTTTTTCGCTTTTGAAATCATCCGTTTGATTTCACACAGTACCATGCTCTATTTGAATGCAAAAGTTAAGGCTCTGTGTAAAAATAAAGTACCGATTACCCGGTACTCTGACCAAATCAATACAGTATATAACTATCCCCGAATCTTCTCAAAGACCCGGATCGCTTGGTGGAGCACGCCGAGGCTATACACGGTGGCCCATTGAACGAAGACACGGACTCGGATGCGTGCAGCGGTCTGTGCCCCCCGATGGGGTCGCCCCAGCCCCAGGTGCTAAATTCAATTAGATAGAGTGGAAGGTTCATGTGAGGCGTCCAAAGTGTACAATTTCGTGGGATTAAGACCCGCACAAACTAGTTGCCATCAAAATTCGTGTCAACTAAATTTTGGTAAATTATGAGGTTTAAACTGAACACTTAATTGTGACACTTAATTTTCATTGTTTCTGTCAAGTGACGCTTTTAAGACAGCCTTGTCATATATAGTTGACATTCAGTTGTCACGAATTTGACACAAAAAATGTCAACTAGTGTGTGTGGGCTCTTATTCACGTGTGGGTCGCTTTACGTGCACCTTTACGTTTTAATTGAATTTGAGCCCAGGTGGACTTTGTAGCCGATTTGGTGGAGAGGAGAATGCGCAATTTGCCGCCGAATACTTTTTCCGTTGAGAAAAAACCGTCAAAGTATTTTGAGGATGGGGATGAAGAAATTGACCCACTAAGTGACAGCCAGTTGCAAGTCGGTGGGCTTGGTATTTTCCGTTGTTTTTTACTTGCCATAATTCGTAAAGAGCTGTCGAATATTGTCAGCGCTCCAGGGATCTCATGTAAAAATCGGTAAAGATGTCGGTAATCGGTAAAAAGCACTCAATTTTTTACATGGTACGTAGCTGGTCAATTGCATTATATTTCTCATGCTTTCACCGTCGTCATTTTTTCCCAAAATAATTTATCATCCGTCAATGTGCGGTAATATTCAGTAAAGAAGAATTTGTAGATTCCTATCACATGAAGGTGGCAATCGATTCGTGTCACAGGCAATATGGAAAAACATCGATAGTTGGACGCACAGTAGGGCGCTAGCGCCGCACAACCTCACCATGCGAGAAATGACGAAAGTCGTCCGCGCTGTGGCCACCGCACCCATCGATGAAATTGGCACCCCCAAAAAGGGCACTCAAGTCAGTTTCTTGTATACGCGGAGGACATCACACTTGGTATGAAAACCTACCATAACCCGTCTGAATAATGAACCAAAAATTATACAGTTTTTTCATAATAATATTGCGATTTTACTGTGAAATAATTAATCACGAAATTTTTCACGAAATTTTATTCATTAAATTATGGTAGGTTTTCATGCTAGGTGTGCTGTCCGTCGAGTATAGGCTTCTTCGTATGGTGCTATGAAAAAAGGTTTCGAATTATATTTCCTGGTTCTCCGCCCAACATCTCAAAAACAGCTCAAATTGGCGCTGCGCCTGCGCGGGGGCCAGTACGCTCTGTTCAAGCCTGAGCTGCTGCACAGGGACAAGATGGCGCCCAGCGACACCCCCTACGCCGGGCCGGACAGACACGCGGCGGAGATCGCCGCTTTCTACCTCAGTTTGTTGCTATGTATGTAGTTGTGTGTCAACTGGGGGCAGTCCCAGACCCTGTGAAATGTCAAATGTCACGCAAAGTGTCAAGAGTCATGTAAAATGTCCTAGAAAATGGCTAGCATGGTTTGACATTTGCCGGGTCTAGAAGTGCCCGGAATGCTAAAACGGAACCATCTCCAGTGTGAATGAATTGCATGAGATGCTCCATTTGCGCGCAGGCATACTTTTACAACTGCCGCGGACGCCGGTCGCAGTCGGTCGCAGCATTGACCTACAAAAGGAGGCCTTGCCGCGGGTGATGGACCCCAAGCTGAATGCAACCTTTTACAAGGATAAACAGACTAAGCGCTGGTTTGTGTGCAGTGTGGATTTTGAGACGTAGGCTCCCTGGCCATGTAAACCCGCTGGCCATGTAGAGACCGGGTGGACATGTAATTCTACGCCACGGCAACGTAGACCCATGTATATGATGAGAAATCTTTACTCATCATAGTTTGACTTTATTCAAGGAATATCTTCACCTTATAAAGTGTGAAGTGACAAAAAAACATCAAAAATAGACATTTTTGACGTTTTTAGTCACTTTTTAAAGTGCTGAACACATTTGAATAAAATCAAATATTATAAGTAATGGCATTTCTTATCATATTTGACTTTACTCACCACAATGTGTTCACCACTTTAAAAAGTGAAAAGTGACCAGAAACGTCAAAAATAGAAATTTTTGACGCTACATGGCCAGCGGGTTTACAGGGCTGCCGGCACAGGGTCGATTTTGATTGTTGATTCTTATTGAATTGACGGTCGCTGCCGTTCTAGCTGATCAGCATCCAGTTCGAGTAGACAAGTTGACTAAACTTACTAATTTTTTTCGAACCCAGGTGCTTCTACGGCAAGTGCCATTACTGCCGCCCCTCTAGCCCCGTGTGCGCGGATGCTTCTGGCAATCTACCTGGCGCCATAGTTTTGTGGAATTCGTACAGCTCGCTGGAGCGCATCGCGAGTCCGTGGATCAGAAGTTATGGTAGGTCTTGTTTAGGGTTGGAAAAAAAACGTTTTTTTTTAACTCGATGTTTTTTTTTTTAAAAAAACGTTTTTTTTAATAAAAAACGTTTTTTTTTAAAAGCTCCCAGATATAACCTTGTGTCAACATATATAGGTATATCAGACAGTGGCAATACTCTGTGATGTTATATATGACCATATAATGTCTGTGGAGCCATGGGATAGCATTGTAAGTGGTGATTTGTGTCAAAAATATCCATTTTTTGTCGACATATCATTCGTATATCGCCTTATAGTCGAATGTTCGTGACTTCAGGTCAAGTTTGGCACGGAATAGTGATCAAACAAGGTTATAAAACAAGGTTGTTACTTTGGGAGTGAAGTTACACACTGTGGAGGTACATGGAAGCACATTACCTCAATATTATATACTACAGCAACATATGACGGCTTATTCACCCATGGTAGCATATATAAATGGATACTTTGATACTAAAAATGCCACAAAACCAATGAAAACAACCACCAATGTCAATTTGTGTGTGAAATTGCGCGCTTGCGCGCAAAAATTTTGCAAAATACCTAGTGCTTAGTACTAAAAATTTCGGTCGATGTTTTTTTTAAAAAAAAACATTTCGGACGTCATGTTTTTTTTATTAAAAAAAACGTTTTTTTTAATAAAAAACGTTTTTAAAAAAACATCGGCCAACCCTAGTCTTGTTAACGGTGATATTAACCGTTGTCGGGTAAAATGAAGTGAAACGGGAAGATTTCGATCTACCTGGGTCCCGACAAATCAAAATGAATAAATACCAGGCATTTGTGTCTCGTCGCGGAGCCAGCAAATGAAATTGAAAGTTTGTGGCAATTTAGCTGCCTTTGCACTGCCACGCGACGAAAATGACGGGCAAAAATCCCGATACCCCAGTCCCTTTAAATTTTCACTGACCTGTCTTTCGCTGTGAATGTGAACTGCCGTCGCAGAATCTGGCAAATCGGCCACGTGGGAAAGTCGGCGCGATTTTTGCGAGCTCACTGTGCGCAGACACACAATTTTTGGCAATCCGCCAATTTATTTGGACATGATGGACACTGCGCTCTTTGATTGGATCATGGGCAACGCGGACAGACATCATGTGGAAATTTTTCATGGTGTACAGGTGCGTCGGAATTAGAAGTGCTTAGAATTTGTTATTACATCAGGGTTTTGATTTCGTTCTCGAGAAGGCAGCATTGCATGCGTTCACTTTCACAGTTTGCAAATTTCTATGCTCGACAGACCACTTATGTCTTATTCGATCACGCGTGAGCAGGATACTTATGTACGCGTGTTCTCAAAAAAAAATTTTATAACAAGGCGGAGTCGACTAAATATGTACAAACAAAATATGTTTCGTATCTGAGATTATTTTTTCTTTTTGGAACAATTTTTATTTTATAATTGATGATGTCATGATGGAGTGTTTGATTCAGAAAAATGTATAGCATGCGGTCCGCGGGCTAGATTCTACTTTCCGTCCGGCTTGGCACGCTGCCCGCTTGCGCTTGGGAATATTTTTAGGCATTGACCCCGCCTTGATGATGAACTCAGGTCGGGGTCGGAATGGATCAAAGGTTGAGTGCCATGGGATTAACTCTGGACTCACTCGGGATTATTGCTCAGATTGGGTGTGGTGGCTTTAATTTGTGTGTAAATACTTGTGGCCGGTAGAATTTTGATGATCTTGATTAGGGTTGGCCGATGTTTTTTTTTAAACGTTTTTTTTTTTTTAAACGTTTTTTTTAAAAAAAAACATGACGTCTGAAATGTTTTTTTTTTAAAAAAAACATCGGCCGAAATTTTTAGTACTAAGCACTAGGTATTTTGCAAAATTTTTGCGCGCAAGCGCGCAATTTCACACTCAAATTGACATTGGTGGTTGTTTTCATTGGTTTTGTTGCATTTTTAGTATCATAACATCCATTTCTATGTGCTACCATGGGTGAATAAGCCGACATATGTTGCTGTCAAGGACGTAGCCAGGGGGGGGGCGGCCGCCCCCCCCCTTCCCGGGCCGGGCCAAAAAATGTGCCAGAAATGGCACTTTCAGACGACGATTTTGTCGACAGTTTGAAATTTTTTTGCGCGCAAGCGCGCATTCTCCCATTACAACATATCTTTTTGGCTGACCAGTCCTTGCGGCCTAAAAGCCAGTGACAATGGACTCAATTTCTGTCCATGTCGCTGTATATGCCTGTAAAAAACAGACATATACTGCTGTTTTGGCACCAATGCCAACGCCAGTGGCGCCATGGCGTGGCGCCTGCGAATGGCGCCAGCAACATGGCGCCATTCCCCTACAACAGGGGTCAATTTTAGGGGGGGGGGCGCCGCCCCCCCCGTTCGCCGGGTTCCGTATACAATCCGCCCCCCCCGCTCAAAAATCCTGGCTACGTCCCTGGTTGCTGTAATATATAATATTGAGGTAATGTGCTTCCATGTACCTCCACAGTGTGTGACTTCACTCCCAAAGTAACAACCTCCTTTTATAACCTTGTTTGATCACCATTCCGTGCCAAACTTTACCTGAAGTCACAAACATTCGACTATAAGGCGATATACGAACGATATGTCGACGAAAAATGGATATTTTTGACACAAATCACCACTTATAATGCTATCCCATGGCTCCACAGCCATTATATGGTCATATTTAACATCACAGAGTATTGCCAGTGTCTGACATACCTATATATGTTGACACTAGGTCATATCTGGGAGCTTTAAAAAAAAACGTTTTTTTTTAAAAAAAAACGTTTTTTTTTTAAAAAAAACATCGAGTTAAAAAAAAACGTTTTTTTTCCAACCCTAATCTTGATCAGCGATGTGTGGCAATATTTGATGTGCTCTGCTTTGATGACAAAGTTTCAGCACTATAACCTCACCATAGCCCGAGATATAGCTTCCGAAGTGAAATAAAAAATGGGTAGCTAACTTGACGGCAAAACTACAAAAAACTTCTCATTAGAACTAATTAAATACATCAATTTGAGAACGTGTGGGTGCCCTTTGATGCATCCCGCTCTGACCCCCAAAATGCAAACGAAAGTTCAAACATCCATTCCAAGGCATAAACCATTCCAAGACAAATTACGGTGGGCACACAAAAATCAAAAGGTCCCTAAGCTCCGCCCATGGCTTGCCTTTCGCTATAATCCGCTGTAGTGAATAAATTGCCGCAACAAACTTGACCGGGAAGGTGTTTATGATAAGAACAAGTTTACGTCGTTTTTTACATACAATTTTAATTCTCACTCTTCAAATGTTGTTTTTACATATCCACTTACGTCAAAATTTTGTAGATGTATTTATAAAATGTATTTTTGTAAAAGTCTGAATTCACCACTGTCAAGTATCTATTCTGATGTAAACTTTGAATGATGTAACAAAAAACGGGAACGATCTACGCTAAATGTACGCTTAATCCGATCGCATACAGCCTTTGATCCATTCCGCACAAAATTGTTGGCATGAAAAGTGTCAATTCAATCGGCGCAATTAAATACGCGTGCAGTGTGGGGGTCGTGTTTTTCATTAAAGTCAACCACATGCGTGCAATTTGGTCAGCAGACGCGACTCTTTATAAAAAACTTCCCGCGTGCAACCCAAGCCAAGCCATAGGCCGGACGGAAAATACAGTCAATCGGTCCGCGGAGTATACTATGTGAAAATCGTTGGAGCCAATACACGGCGCGATGCTTTTCCGCTTTTATACACTCTGGAGTGTTTTGTTGCGTTTGTGCATTTACTTTGCAACTGCAAATGCAACTGAGCGAGATGTTTTATAATGACATTTTCATGCGCAGACGCCAATGGTCATCCTATTGGATAACGGGAAGGCATTTCGGCACCCAGACATTGATGAACTGACGATTTTGGCGCCCATTTATCAGTGCTGCCAAGTCAGATCTAGAATGTACCAAATGTTGTTGAGATATTCCGAGGTGAACTTTGCCCAGCTTTTAAATGAGTGGCTCGCCCTGGATCCGACTTATCCCGTTTTGAGCGACAAACAATTGGCTGCGATCAATAGAAGATTGAGGAAAGCGTTGATTTTGATAGCCGCATGTATAGAGATTCATGGTGCTGAGTATGTGCTGCAGGATGATAATTATTGAAGGTTTTCGCAGGTTCAAGTTTTGGATACGAGATTTTCACTTTTTATCTGTTTTAATTTTCGCCACTATTTACTTGATGCAGGGACGTATCCAGGATTTTTGAGCGGGGGGGGCTGCTTGTTTACGGAGGCCGGCGAGCGGGGGGGGGGGGCTCAGCCCCCCCCCCCTAAAATTTTACGTACAGAGTGGCGGAATGGCGCCATGGCGCTGGCGCCACTAGTAGGCGCAACGCCATGGCGCCATTGGCGTTAGCGCCAGCGCCATGGAACGCTGTATATGTATGTAAATATACATACAAATACAGCAAACAGCACATAATTGAGCATATTTATAATGATTTCGGCCACAGGGAGCAAATCTGCCGACAATACATGATGTCTGGCGAAAAATGCGTGCTTGCGCGCAAAAATTTTTTACGCTGATGTTGAAAAAGTGCCATTTTCCGGCCACTTTCTGGTCTCACCCCGGGAGGGGGGGGGCTGCAGCCCCCCCCCCCGCCCCCCCCCCCCTGGATACGGCCCTGACTTGATGCAAATTTGCACCTTGATTCCTTCCTCTAACAATGCAATTTCTCACATATTTGAATATTTTTTTGCATAAATTAAGAGCATCTCTTGCCAGAAATCTCACATTGCTGCGGGTAGATTTTTTCCTATTTATCTTGTCTGTTGTATAGTAACCTGTGATTGCCATGTAATATTTATGTTTCATATTTTGTTATCTCTGCCGATTTTGCTACGCAAATGAAGTTCCACTCGCTAGTGTGCCATTTGCTCCATATCAATAACACACATGATAGATAATTTTAAAATCCGGAGTTCAAAATTGAATCAGCCCGACAAGTTTTACTTCGGTTAACTCCATTTTTTCAGGTCGGGGATTATAAAATATATCCAGTTTAATGTTCTTCTGACCTGCTGCCAATCTCTTTCACGAAAATTTCGATAAGCTTGAAGTTAATTTAATTGTCATTTTTACAAAGTCAATGTAGGTGTATTGCAGTGTCTTCAACCTTATTTACAGTTTAAATCAAATGTAAAAAATTTACCTAAAATATAACTTTACGTTCCATTAGTTACAACATTAACGCGTGTTCCATCAATTTTACATCAGTCATTTCATGCAATGTCCAACGTAAAATTGATAAAAGTAAAAAATTTTCGTAGGTACATTTTATAAAAATAATGTAATAAGGGTTGTACGTTGAAGTAGCCGCAAAAATGACAATAGTTTTACGTTTGGCGAAATTTTTGCGACACATCACATCATAATTTTATGCAACACAAGTTAGCTAGCTGTATCGCAGCTATAAAGTCCGATCGAAAACACAGAACCACTTAGTATCTACACAATCGAAGCATCCGTCTGCGCAACATCCTCCTCCGACTCCTCCTCCTTGATTATGCGTGAGTGTATTACCCTACACAATAAACCGAGCGCACTACACAAACAAAGCCGACAACCATTTCACTGCTCAGCAGAAACGTACCCAACTGGGTGCCGAGCAGCCTGACCTTGAGCACGATCTCCTCCATCATGAGGTTGAAGCTCATGGACAGCATGGCCAGGGGGCACTCCCAGACCGTGTAAAATGCCTCGTAAAATGTCAAATGTCACGCAAAGTGTCAAAAGTCGTGGAAAATGCCCTGCGGTGGCCATTTTGCAGGGCATTTTCCATGACTTTTGACACTGCATGACATTTGACATTTTACAGGGCATTTTAAAGGGACTGGCACCAGGCCGACGACGATGTAGGCGGCGCCGAGGCCGAGCTTGACGTTGCCGCTGCTGTCCTGCTCGGAGCCGATGTCCACGTTCGACCAGCCGGGCACCAGGTCGCCGAAGCCTGCGATTGGTGTGGGGCTGGATGACTAGAGTTACGATTTTTGGTTTGGAAGTTTTGAGTGGCTGATATTGTTCTAGATTTTTGGATCTGCTCCCACGATTTTGTCTAGTTATATACCGTATTTCCTCGAAATACCACTCCTCAAAATGGAAGTCTATAGACTCTATACATTGCATTTATTTTTGCATTTTTCTACGTCTGCGTACGTTACAACCAAACAAATCAGTACTGGGAGTTTAAGAAATTTTTGGCGAAATAGTAACACCCCTCGTTAAACCCCCTATCAAATTTCCAAAATGAACTTAACCCACAAATTTTTGAGCAGCGTCAAAACCAACCCACAGTAGACAGGGTGACAAAGGTAAAGTAGGCGCTGGTCATCCAACTCCAGTGGTTCCACTCGGCGAACAGTATGGCGCCCATCATCATGTAGGACACGATCAGGGTGAGCGTCAACGACACGGGCACGTACACCACCGGCGGCTCCTCCAGAATCATTTCCATGGTGCAGAATTGCCCGTTGTTGCCCAGCGGGTCGTCGGCTGGGCTACCGTTCATCAGGTCCTTCCGACTGCCTGCGTTCGGTTGTAAATAGGGTGACGTGTAGAGTATGATGTCAACTAAAAACAAGCCAGTGCTTTTCCTTAAAAGTAGTGGTCACACCAATCACTACATCATAATATACTTGTTAAGTGCGCTTTTTTACTTGAAAAGATTGGTGGTTTACTTGTAAAGTGCGCGCAAAAATGCAGTTGATATCTACTTGTAAACTTGGGTCTAATTACTTGTAAAGTTGTATGAAATTACTTGTAAAGTTTCAGGTTTTTGTTACTTGTAAACTTTCATACTTGTAAAGTGGTCATGGTCCGTCCCAAGCTATGGTTGGGAACCCGACCCGACCCTAACCCGATACCCGCACACTTTTTGGAACCGAAAACCGATACCCGAACCCACTCTACTACCCGAACCCGCTTGGGACCCAAGCCCTTTAAAGTGTCAAATGTAAAGTCAAATGTCAATTATTATGCAAAGTGTCAAATGTAAAGTAAAGTGTGAAGTAAATTGTCAAATGCAAAGTAAAGTGTCAATTATCATGTAAAGTCAAGTGTCTTATTTTTGTATCCGAATCTTATTTTTCGTCATAACATTTGCCTTACGTTTGACTTAAGTATTTTCAAATGTATAATACGAATGTATTTTTCAGTTGACCGCTAGCTAATGACAGTTAATGAATCACTGTAGGTAAGAAGTCTCCATTAGCGTTCCAAAACTGTTGTAAAAACACGTGCCCGCGGGCACCATTTGAGCCAGTGTCCCAGGCCGAACGGCGTCTGCCGCGCGAGGGCGCCAGCCTGCTGGCGTGTCTGCTGCGGCGCGGCCTGTCCCTCTCGTTGTCCCTGTGATAGTAGTCGCCGTCCCTGTCCCTGTAGTCGTCGCGGCGGCGCAACGAATCGTCGACGGGCGACGTCGACCGCCGGTGTCGTGAGCGCCGACTGCGGTTCGGCCTGCGTCCGCGCGTGATGAAATTGCGCTGAATGCAAAGATCAAATAAGTAAAATACCGCATTTGCTTGAATAATTCCCTCTAGAATAGTTTCCACTTGAATAATTCCCCCTTTTGAATAATTACCCCGTGTAAAACGAGTGTGAAAAAAAATATCCCCTTGAATGATTCCCCCTACCGTAATGCATATGATCAATTTGTTATGTCCAATTTGAACAAAAATGGTATGTTTTTGTCTTAATAAAACATAAACTTGATAGAAGCATGCTTGAGAATTTTGACGAAATATTTGCCTTTGAATAATTGTCACCTCAAAAAAATAGTTCACCGGGGGAATTATTCGAGCAGATACCGTAATTAGGTATTGACCTTTTCCTGTCTTGCTCCGTTGCGAACTGGCCGTGTTTCTTTTTATACGCCTCAGCCAAGACCAGTTCCTTTTTGCGTCGCCGGTTGCATAGGTAGCAGCATCCCTGGCCTGGTTTGACACAAATGTGAATGTGATTTAAGTGGCAAATAAGTGCAAATCGTCTAATTGTACATTTATTATAACTATTGTGGATTAATAAAAAAATGTCTACCCTGCAACCCTGCCTATTTATAATGGCGCAGCACACACCACCAATTTTTAGTTTACCGTTAGTAAACTACCCGTAAACTCATTTTTCAACTTCTGAGCGCATCTGAGTTTGCCGGAATGTGTTATATTTAATCTCCGTCAACTGCAGTTGACGAACAGCTTCTTCCGGTAAACTCAGGTGCACTCAGAAGATGGACAATGAGTTTACTAAATTATAAGTTTACCCTTAGTGAACTATTGCAGTGTGTGCATCGCCAATAGACACAAATATCAAGAGTACCACAAATTCCAAGAAACAAAAACTACAAACTGTATGCCATCCTGAACAACGTGGCCAATAAGTCGCCAATGTTGGCCAGGAACATGAGCATCAGTGGAATGCCGATCAGTGCGTACACAATCAACACCATCCGCCCCACTGACGTAATTGGACAAACATGGCCGTAACCTGTGAGATTTGGCAACCTGTACTTCGCCGACAATCATTTTCATCCTCCAACACCATAGTTGTTCAAACGTATTTTCGTTTACCCGACAAATACCTATACTCGAGTACCGAGCAGAGTTGTTAAAATACCGGTATTTTTGGAAAGCGTAAGCGTAAGCGTAAATACACTTTCTAAATTTTGAGTGTGGATACTAAAAGCGTAAGGTATTTTTTAAATACCTGGGAAAGCGTAAAATAAAGCGTAAGCGTAAAAAATTTCCTGGGAGTTTTTGCCCAGTGAATTCGTTCCAAATCAAGCTTTCAGCGACCTTTTTCGGATGTCCACTTGTAGTCTGGCCTTAGATGTTGATGGCAGTTAATTGGCAGCAAGAGTTAACTCATTTTCATTTTCGAACTCTGACTTTATGCTGTCGAGTTTTGCGATGTATTCTCATAAATACTTACCGTATTTCTTCTAACAGCGTAAACATAAGATACAGTCAAGTCATTTTCATTTTCGAACTAGGACGTGTGCATTTTGGCCCCAAAATTTATATTCTAAAGCCATTGCCATCTAAAGCCATATAAATATTTTGCTCCACGGCACAGTATTTAACAGACATTCATAATGCGACACAATTTGTACATGTGCCGCTATTTTCAGTGCATTACTGCACACATGCGGTCATTTTTTGGTATGCAGTTTCATTCTCTTTCTTTTCTGTAGTTTTACACTACTAGCGCGTTTTTTCGAAAGTGTAAAACCGGACAATGTGAAAAAAAAATTACGCTTTTAGTACCCGGGTATTTTGGCTGGGAAAGCGTAATCAAGCGTACAGGTATTTTATGAAAGCGTAAGCGTAAGCGTAAGTATAAATACCCATTTACCCGGGTATTTCGGGTAAGCGTAAATACGCTTTCGCAACTCTGGTACCGAGTGCTCGCTGGCGCTTGGCTCTAGCGCCAAAGCAAAGAGCGCCATGGCGCTTCTGGCGCTTGGCGCCATATTGCCCTAGCGACATTGGCGCTTTTTCCATCACTACTCATGAGTAAACGAAAAAAAATTTACTATACATTTTCTGTACTCAGCGGTGAGTAAAAAATAAATAGGTAGGTACTTTACATTTATGTTTTCTTTGAAAAAAGTTCAGTACCTTCATTCAACAATACTGCCAACAATGAACAACCCACCAATAGTGGTGACCACACTGACAGTGAACAGCAACGAGCTGGCAAATGACCAACTGCCATCCTCTCCATTCTCACTGGCGGGTGCATGGCCCCTGTAGCCATATTGATCTATGGCCACCTGTAGCTCAGCCAGGTGTTCATCTATGATTTCTTGTGCATACCCAGTGAAGTTCGGCATGCAGCTGAAGGCGGACAGCTCGTTTGCTAGCGACTGCCACTGGACACGATTTCGGGTGAGGAAAATTGTGATTTGAGGCATTATTTGGTTTTAGTGGGGGTTTGTATTGTATTATTTGTTGGGGGTAGTGATGTAAAAAAGGCATGACCGTAGCGCCAAAGTGGAAAGCGCCATGACGCTTAGTGTCGTTTTGCACTGGCGCCATGGCGCTTTTGGTGCTTGGCGATTGTTTTCCATGGCGCCTGGAACGAAAACGCCTGTCGCAGGCGCGTGGCGTCAAAGTTGCGACCCCTTTTGCTTTTTACACCTTTAGTTGGGGTAGTCAATTTCACACTAGATGAGAACTGCCGCTCAATCCTCTCACCTTCTGATGCACGAGCACGCTTTCATTGTGAGCCGAATTTTGTATACCCTGATCAAAGGGACCTTCAATCGCTTGGAACACCAGCGCACCGACGACCACGTAAATGAGCACGGCGATGGTCAGGCCGCAATAACTGAGCATCGATCGTCCAATGATTTTGACCCATTTCGCTGCCAATGTCCAATAGTGACGCAGACCGTGCTCAGAGTCTTTTCCTGGTGGGAAATTTAATTAGCCCGACAGGTATTTTTTCGGGCAGCCCGAGTCATTGTACACCAAATGCTCGAATAAGACCCGGGCAGTTATTTTTTCGCCAGAAGTTTTTGAGGGGGGGACCTATACAAGGGGGGAGTTATTTTTTCCTCAGAAAACTTGGACTGAATTCATTGTATGGATGCAGTCTGTCAACTTATGTAATTCAGGTATTCGTCCAACAACAACAACAAAAACATGTGTATACACTGCATACACATCTGCATGTATTTGCTGTCGCTGCTATAGGCTAATATTCTTACCGTATTTCCTCGAAATACCCCCCTCAAAATTGGCACTATGAATTTGTGGTCCCGGAAATGCATAACAGACGTTCAAAACACTTAGGTATTTACTTAGGATGCAAGGGGGGTTCCGCCCGGGTAGGCGAACACTAGATAATGTGCAGATATTAAAGACATGTTACAACTATGCTCAAGTGAATGGTAATCCATTTGTTACCTGTTTCATTGACGCGGTTAAAGCTTTTGACCGCGTGGACAGAGAAAAACTATGGAAAAAAATGACAATGATGGGCGTACCAAGCATGCTGGTTACAGCAATAGCAAATGTCTACATAAAGACAAAAGCGGTGATGACATATGGAGGGTATGAAAGTGACACGCTAGCCTACCCAATTGGTGTGGCACAGGGTTGTGCCCTGAGCCCGACACTCTATGCAATATATATACATGATCTTGCAACAGAGCTATTAAAAACAAAAATGGGAGCTAAATGTGGTCTGGGAAACGAGAAAATACCAGCACTATTCTTTGCTGATGACATTGTTATTATGGCATCAAGAGATAGCGAACTTGAACATCTTATGAGTGTGTTCAGCTCATGGGCCTGGAAATGGAGCGTGAGTATAAATACATCAAAAAGTGAAGTGCTTCGATGGGGCGATAGTAAAATTGCAAAAAGAAAATGGTATATTGATGTAGGGGGTTCAAGAAACAGCAAGAGGGAAATAATAAAAGAAACGGATCAGATAAGATACTTGGGGGTGTTAATAAATACCGGTGTAGATCCCTTTAAAGCACACAAATCCAATGTCCTAACCAAAATGAAAAGGTTAAGTACACTACCACTAAGTGCTGCCAAAGGGACATATACACCCCTTCACACAGCTAACATCACATGGAAGGCCTATGTGGAACCTGGATCAATGTATGGAGTAGAGATAACCGGATTGGACAAGAGCCAACTAACAGAGATGGACAAGATATACATGCAAACAATGAAAAAGGCAGCTAGGCTGCCAATCAGTTGCAGCAGCAGCTCTCTGCTGTATGACATTAATGGTATACTGCCGTCCGATAAATATAACCAACTAATATTGACTAACGATAACTACATGCAACGTGCTTGTAGGACCAGATGGTTGGTGAGAGCTCATGAAACCGACAAGCTGCTATCAGGTAACTCACATATGAAAATTGACAATACCAACAAGACACTGGTCAACCATTGCATTGAGTCTTCACAGATAAACACGGTTATCCAGAACTTGAGAGGATCAGATATAAAAAATTATATACATCAAAAACGGATGACGACTGCACGCAATAGACTCAAGGAAGAAACAGCAGTTACAAACAGAAGTGATGTGCTAGACCAAGTAGAAATCAAAAATATCTACTATAACGAGCTGAATTGGTTAGCTGCAAGATATAATGCTCTGCGTACAAGGAGTGGTGTTAAAAGAAAAGTCTGTAAGTGCTGCTCAAACAGCAGTGTGAAAATAGTTGCCAATTTGCATCACATTCTTTATGTGTGCCAAGCTAATATAAAGGACCGTGAAAATCTGAAGAAAATACGATGCTCTATACCATGTGATTGGAGGGTAAATCCCCTTGGAGCTAAACTATGCCATGCTCATAGAAGGGGTATCGATAGTATGATACGCGAATGCGTGGTGCAAATAACAGATCGATGAATCTCACTCATAGGTGTAAGTACTTATCAATGTTGATTGCGTCAGGTTGAGGCTGGGCCCAGCTGGGCTAGCCTTGGCGATGGTAGGAGAGAGAGGGGCGGAACCCAGCAATGGGTATGGCCCTACATCTCATGTTGACAATAAATAAATAAATAAATAAATACTGTGTTACGTTAGAAAATCGTTTATACCTACTAGGTACATCCTTATATAAGGCTGTAAAAACTTCTAAATGGTGGTTATTGTTGCATTTTTCACGTTTTTCTCTCAAAATTTTCACGAGGAAATACGGTATGTATTTTCGCATTGTATTCTTTTCATACAGAGGGGGGATTTATTCGAGGGGAAGTTTTTTTCCCATCTCACCAACAGGGGAGTTATTCGAGGGTGGTCTTATGCGAGGATTTGCTGTATTTCTTTTTATAAATATTGTCTGAAGTTCGCGAAAGTTGTCTTTTATATCTACCGTATTTCCTCCCAGGTGGTTTATTTTTTCAGAGTGAGAATTTTGAGGGGGTATTTCGAGGAAATACGGTAGGTATATGAAATTCGCCGCGTGGTTTTCCACATTCGTTTGACTCAGCAGATTATACCTAATTGAAGCTGCAATGAATCGGGCTACCGTAAAATACCTGTCAGCCTAATGAAATCTGGTCCCTGCAGCTGCAGTTCCATTAGTCGCTCCATTTGCAGTATTGTTTGTGGTCGTCATCGCCTGATTTTGTTTGAAAATGCATTTTGATGACAACGGAAGCTTTCTATGTTTTTAAAATTACCGCAGCTATGCTAATTTGGCTCATATTAGTCCCGCTCGACCATCTTTTGTGGCCAAACATTTTGTCAATGTAGTAGGTCAGAAGTTTTCGGGTTTCACTACGCGTTCTAGTGCTCGCTGGCACATGCGAACTGTCAGAAACGGCGGTAGACATTCTAAAATCTTAAGTGATTCCGCTTAGGCCGTTAAAAAAGCAGCGAATCAAAAGATAGGTATTTGCGATCTAGTGGACAGTTCATCTCTTTCAGTGGACAGTTCATATTTACCTGTCGTTGAAGTTGTATGTAGAGTGATCCGACTAAATCTCAGCCATAAAATTGAGACACTGCAGCTTTTTCTGATAAAGCCCTGTCGAATGAGCCACAATTAACCGCCGAATATCCGTGCATAAAATGAGAACAATAGACTTTCCTCGGTGCGGCGACAAAATTGTGCAAATTTCGTTCACCGCATTAACTTTGTCGCAGCTAGGCGCCCTATAGAAGTGACACAGCACTGTGCTAATTTGATAATTGCTTCCTATTTACCTTAAACTGCTCACGTTATTACAGTGACCAAATCTGATGGGTACCTAGGCAACCGGCGAAAAGAAATCTGTTTATATCCTAAATATATTTCGTGCTTGAAAAACTTCAAAAAAATTGGAACAATTTTCATTTTATTTATGATAAATTCAAGATGGAGTGTTTCATTCAGAAAAATGTATAGCATGCGGTACGCGGAGTAGGTATACTATTTGAAAATCGTTGAAGCCCATGCATGACGCGATGCTTTTCCGCTTTTTTATACTCTAGTGTTTTTGTTGCGTTCTAGTATGTACTCTGCATTGTTTTTATGCAACTGAGCGAGATGTTTTATAACGACATTTTCATGCGCAGACGCCAATGGTCATCCTATTGGATAACGGGAAGGCATTTCGGCACCCAGAAATTGATGAACTGACGATTTTGGCGCCCATTTATCAGTGCTGTCAAGTCAGATCTAGAATGTACCAAATGTTGCTCCGATATTCCGAGGTGAACTTTGCTCAGCTTTTGAATGAGTGGCTCGCCCTGGATCCGACTTATCCAGTTTTGAGCGACAAACAATTGGCAGCGATCAATAGAAGATTGAGGAAAGCGTTGATTTTGATAGCCGCATGTATAGAGATTCATGGTGCTGAATATGTGCTGCAGGATGATAATTACTAAGCGTTTTCGCAGGTTCGAGTTTTGAATACGAGATTGTCACCTTTTGTATTTACAACTTTCGCCATTTTTTACTTAAGGCCCCGTTTATACGGATTTTTTGTGACGATTCGACAACACTAAGAAGTTCAAAAATTTGAGTAAAAAGGTTCCATATTTATGACAAAAAGTGGTCAATTATACACCCTACCTAGGCAAACATGCATGTCAAATTGCACAATCGTGCTTGTACCTCAAGAGTTAAAGGCGTTTGAAAACTTTTGCAGTTGTCGGACAGTTGTCGGACAACTTCCGACAGCCTGCGACAATAGCAAAATGTTTCCGAATGTATATAACTGTGCATAACAAGCACAATTCTGCAGTTTTGCATGCATATTCGCCTAGGTAGATAGTAAAGTTGACCACTTTTTATCATGAATATGGAACCTTCTTACTCAATTTATTGAACGTTTTATTGTTGTCGAGTCGTCACAAAAAATCCGTGTAAACGGGGTCAAATTCAAATTTGCATCTTGATTCCTCTAACAATGCAATTTCTCACACCCACATTTCAGTTTTTTTGCATAAAGTGAGGAGCATCTCTTGCCAGAAATCTCACATTGCTGCGGGTAATTTTTCCCTGTTTATCTTGTCTGTTGTATAATAATCCTTGATTGCCACGTAATATTTATTTCTCATTTTTTTATCGCTGCCATTTTGCTACGCAAATGAAATTCCACTCACTAATGCGCCCATCGCCTCAATTCTCCACATAAGTATTAAATAATTCACGTGATCGATAATTTTCCAATCTGGAGTTTAAAATTCAATCTGCCCAGTGGGTTTACTTCCGGCAACTCGATCCATACAGTGAGAGATTATAAGGCACCCCACCCCACTTAATGTTCTTTTGATAAACTGCCAATTCGAACCATTAGGCGATGTATAATTGCTCATTAATTGAATCTGGTTGGCCAGAAAATATCAGTCGGAGTAAAACATTTTGTTCCTGGTAAACGTATAATTACAGCTTGATCGTGTTGTGTAAAATTGTGATTGTCGCAAAAATTTCGCCAAGCTGAGGTTACTGTCATTTTTGCGAACACTTTACGAATATTGGTGTTCAACTTTATTTACCTACAGTAGATCAAATGTAAAATGCAACGTGAATTAGAATTTTATCCCGGGTTCCATCGAATTTACGTTCAAGTCATTGCATGCAATGGCCGATGTAAAATTGATGGAACGTAAAATTATTTTTTACGTTACATATTTCCATTTCATCTCAATAGCTGTAATATTTGGAACACCAATGTACGCTGAAGTCGTCGCAAAAATTACAAAAATTTTACGTTTGGCGAGATTTTTGCAACAAATATTACATCATAATCACAGCTATAAAGTGTCTTCATAAACATATCACACGTTGTCTACACAATGGAAGCATCCGTCTGCGCAACATCCTCCTCCGGCTCCTCCTCCTTGATTATGCCTGAGTGTATTGCACTGCACAGTGAACAGAGCACACTGCCCCAACAAAGCCCACAAGCACTGCACTGCGCCGCATTGTAAACCTACCCAACTGGGTGCCGAGCAGCCTGACCTTGAGCACGATCTCTTCCATCATGAGGTTGAAGCTCATGGACAGCATGGCCAGGCCGACCACGATGTAGGCGGCGCCCACGCCCAGCTCCACGTTGCCGCTGCTGTCCTGCTCGGAGCCGATGTCCACTTCCGACCAGCCGGGCACCAGGTCGCCGAAGCCTGCCATGTTTTTGGGTGACGAACTTTGATTGATTGGGGGCTTGCTGATTCGAGTAATCTTCGATTAAGACGCCTTAGACAGCGTTTGCACTGCATTTTTGTGACGACTCTGACAACACTTGAAAAAGTTCCATAAGTCGAGTGAAAAGTTCCATATTCGTGAGTGAATGTGGTTAAGTATACATACCAAATAGGTGTATATGCATGACAGATTTCAGATGAATTCTCCTTGTTGTTCAAGAGTTATAGACATTTTGAATTTTTTGCCACTGTCGGAGCCCGGAGTGAAATATTTGATCTAGTCGTCACAGTGAGAATGGGGAAAAAATCGTTGGTATTTTACTTGTCGCCAATAACGAGGCCGACCAGTCGTCGCACTCGTGAAAATCTGCTAAAAAATAGATTTGTCATCACAAAAAGGTCTGTGCCAAGTAAGATATATTGCCATCACACAAGTGCACTGTAAAATGGGCCTAAGCCTTCAGTGGCCGACATTGGCCTCCGTTTTCGGATCTGCTGCAACTATTTGGTCCAGTTTATGTACCTATGTCAAAACTTTTGTCCAGTTATGTCAAAACGTCGTTGTTTTCAGCTGAGCGCGTTCTCTTTAAAAATTTTATTTTTGTGCATAGGTAACCAATGCTTTCAACTCCCTCCGAGAGTGTGCGTCGTTAGGACAAAAGTGCATTCGTACAAAAGTAGCTTTTATACAACAAAAGTGCTCATTAGTACAAAATGTGCTTTCGTACAACAGTAATCCTGATTGTACAACATGTGTCACATTCGTATTTACAACACATGTCGCATTCATACAACAAATGTTGCTTTAGTACAACACTATTAAATGACAGGTAATAAAATTTAGCAGATATAAGATAACAGCAGATTAGGGCAGACAGAATGATTTTTAAAACAAATGCTATATTTCCAGCCTAATTACACCACCAATAGCACCAGACAGATCATGCTGTACAGTAGGTGCTGGCACATTTATCTGGTGCATGCATACCAGCTGCTGCATGTGCTGCACCACAGCGCAGCCATACAGTTTGTGTTGCCATAGGCACGGCTGCATCAGGCTGCAGAAAATTACACCTTGAACTAATCATAATGACTGCAACATCTGGCCACTTCAATTTTTTGTGCTTGATTAAAGCACTGATGTCACTTTTCATTTGGTCTTTTTCTGACAGGTGCGGGAAACCCAAGTGGACAAAATAGTATGTTGCATGTGAAATATAAGGACATTATATGATGGATGCATTCTTTACTATGTTGTACAAAAGCAACACTTATTGTACAAAAGCGACATGTGTTGTACAAATGCGACAGGTGTTGTACAATCGGGATTAGTGTTGTAAGAAAGCACGTTTTGTCGTAATGAGCATTCTTGTTGTACAAAAGCTACTGTTGTACGAATGCACTTTTGTACTAATGAAAACCCTCCCCCCCCCCTCTGAAGGCTGTTCGTCTTCCGCACTCGCGATTTCGGGTGAAGGGTCAAAAACGCGTGGATATTCACCAAAAATGAATTTTACCCACGAATATTAAATCGATGCCAAAACCGACCCACAGTAGACAGTGTGACAAATGTAAAATATGCGCTGGTCGTCCAACTCCAATCGTTCCACTCGGCGAACAGTATGGCACCCATCATCATGTAGGACACGATCAGGGTGAGCGTCAACGACACGGGCACGTACACCACCGGCGGTTCCTCCTGGGGGCAGTCCCAGACCGTGTAAAATGTCCTGTAAAATGTAAAATGTCATGCAGCGTGTCAAAAGTCATGGGAAAATCTCTGCAAAATGGCAACCGAGTTGCAGGGCATTTTCCATGACTTTTGACACTTTGCATGACTTTTGACATTTTACAGGGTCTGTGACTGGCACCAGAATCATTTCCATGGTGCAGAATTGCCCGTCGTTGCCCAGCGGGTCGTCGGCTGGGTTACCGCTTATCAGGTCCTTTCGACTGCCTGTGCTGGGTTGTATTTAGGGTGTGATGTCAACTGGTGCTGCGTTGCTTCACAGTTGCGAAAATGTATTTAATTTTACTCGAAAAATACACATACTAGAGTACCGAGTAATTTAATTCAATTTAAGGGTAGAGCGGATCAACATACAAGCAATTGAAAAAAATTACTCATACATAAGGGACAACCAAGATAAGGTCTGGTCCTTCCACACAGGATACAGTATTTAGGAAATATATATTCAATGTCAACACAAGAATGAACAAATACGTTTACGTTTTCTCCCAAAAAGTATGTAGTTTTTCATTATTACGTATATTTAAATACTTGTCAACTTATTTACTTTAAATACTTTAAATACTTATTTAAATAAGTACAGGGGTACAGTACATAAAACGCATTTTTTCTGTTCATTAAAACGCGTTTCAAATATATTTTTCAGTTGACCACTGGTTAATGACAGTTAACTGCAAGTCTCCATTAACTTTCCAAAACTTTAAAAATTTTACACTCTTGCACCATTTGAGCCGGTATCCCAGGCAGATCGGGGTCTGCCGCGCGAGGGCGCCGGCCTACTGCGGCGAGGCCTGGGGGCACTCTCAGACCCTGTAAAAACCCTGTAAAATGTCAAATGTCATTCAAAGTGTCATAAGTCATGGAAAATGCCCTGCCAAATAGCAAACGTACGTTTGCCATTTTGAAGGGCATTTTAAATAACTTTTGACACTTTGCAAGACATTAAACATTTTACAGGGCTTTTTACAGGGTTGGGAGTGGCACCTGTCTCTCTCCTTGTCCCTGTAATAGGAGTCGCCGTCCCTGTCCCTGTAGTCGTCATCGTCGCCGGGCGATCGCGACCGCCGGTGACGTGATCGGCGACTGCGTTTCGGTCTGCGTCGACGGTAATAAAATTGCGCTGAATAGATGATGAAATGCTTATTTTATCAAATGCTTATCAAATTTCACTGTGTGAATAATAATTATTGACCTATATTCATATCTATTCACTTTTTATTGCAAATGAGTTATAATTATTAACCTTTTCCTGTCTTGCTCCGTTGCAAACTGTCCGTGTTTCTTTTTGTACGCCTCCGCCAAAGCCAGTTCCTTTTTGCGTCGCCAGTTGCAAAGGTAGCAGCATCCCTGGCCTGGTTTGACACCATTGTGAGTGTTATTGGGTAAATTGACAAATTAGTGGAAATCGTGTGATTGGAACGATTTTTATAAGTACCTATTTAGAATTAATGAAAATATCTACCAACTTTGCAAACTATTTATTGAAAATATACCTAAACACAAACATCAAGATAGAAAAACTACAAACTGTATGCGGTCCTGAACAACGTGGCCAATAAGTCGCCAATGTTGGCCAGGAACATGAGCATCAGTGGAATGCCGATCAGTGCGTACACAATCAACACCATCCGCCCCACTGACGTAATTGGTGAAACGTTGCCGTAACCTGTTAGATTTGGCAATCTATAATTGGACCACGCAATTCCACCCACAATCATTTTCAACTGACAACCGACCAATAGTGGTGACCACACTGACAGTGAACAGCAACGAGCTGGCAAATGACCAATCGCCATTCACCTTGTTCTCACTGGCGGGTGCCTGTCCCTTGTAGCCATATTGTTCTATGGCAACGTGTAGCTCAGCCAGGTGTTCATCTATGATTTCTTGCGCATGCCCAGTGAAGTTCGGCATGCAGCTGAAGGCGGACAGCTTGTTTGCTAGCGACTGCCACTGGATACGATTGCGGGAGGGTTAGTGTGATTTGAGGAGGCTTCATTTGGTTTTATTGAGGGTTTGTATAATTTTTTATGTGTTGGGTTAGTGATGTTAAAGCACCATGGCGCCAGCGCCAAGGTGGAAGGCGCCATGAAGCTTGAGCCATTGGCGCTTAGTTCCGGGGTTCAAAAAAGCGCCATTGGGCTTTTGGCGCTATACTTCCATAGCCGTAGAAAAAAGCGCCTGACACTGGCGCCTGTCCGGTGCTATTTTGCTTTGGCGCCTTTTACATCTCAATTTCACATTTTAATATCACATTTCAATTTCACACCAAATGAAAGCTAATATAGCGATCAATCCTCACACCTTCTGATGCACGAGCACACTTTCATTGTGCGCCAAATCTTTCATTTTCTGACCCCGAGGACCTTCAATCGCTTGGAACACAAATGCACCGACGACCACGTAAATGAGCACGGCGATGGTCAGGCCGCAATAAGTGAGCATCGATTGTCCAATGATCTTGCCCCATTTCACTGCGAATGTCCAATAGTGACGCAGGCCGTGCTCTGTATCTTTTCCTGGTGCTAAATTTAATTAGCCCGACAGGAATTATCGGGCAACCCGAATCATTGTATCTTTTTCCATGAGTCGAGTTTCTGTCGATCGCGAAATTGCGAAAATTATCTTTTTTTTGAGATTCACCGCGATGCTGCCACTTTGACGTAGCAAATTAAAATTGAAGCTGCAATGAATCGAGCTACCGCAAAAAAAGCCTGTCAGCCTAATGAAATGTGGTCCCTGGTGCTGCAGTTCCATTCGTGGCTCCATTTGCAGTATCGTTTGTGGTCGTCATCGCCTGATTTTGTTTGAAAATGCATTTTGATGGAAACGGAAGCTTTTTATGTTTTGTAAAATTACCGCGGCTATGCTAATTTGGCTCATATTAGTCTCGCTCGACCATCTTTTGTGGCCAAACATTTTGTCAATGTAGTAGGTCAGAAGTTTTCCGGTTTCACCCGGCGTTCTAGTGCGCGCTGGCACATGGGAACTGTCATAAACGGCGGTAGACATTCTAAAATCTAGAGCGATTCCGTTTAGGCCGTTAAAATAGGCCAATTACTGGCCGTAAAAAAGCAGCGAATCAAACTATAGGGATTTGCGATCTAGATCATTTCAGTGGACAGTTCATATTTACCTGTCGTTGAAGTTGGATGTAGAGTGATCCGACAAAACATCAGCCATAAAATTGGGACACTGCAGCTTTTTCTGATAAAGCCCTGTCGAATGAGCCACAATTAACCGCCGAATATCCGTGCATAAAATGAGAACAATCGACTTTCCTCGGTGCGACGACAAAATTGTGCAAATTTCGTTCACCGCATTAACTTTGTCGCAGCTAGGCGCCCTATAGAAGTGACACATCACTGTGCTAATTTGATAATTGCTTCCTATTTACCTTAAACTGCTCACGTTATTACAGTGACCAAATCTGATGGGTAGGCAACCGGCGTAAATAAATCGTGTTTATATTTATATACCGTAAATCCTCGAATTAGTCCCTGGGGGAGTTATTTTTTCGTCAGAATTTTTCGAGGGGGGGGGGGGTAATCGAGGCGGGAGTTATTTTTTCGTAGGAATATTCAAGAAAGTTTGCAATTGATTTGTTGTGTTAACAGGTTGAATTGAGGTTGCCGCCAAAGCTAAACATTCTTGTGTTTTTCTACGCTGCACTGCAGATGAATGAGACCATTGCTTTTTTGGCCTGTCTGGCTTCATCTTTTTTTTAAAATGTGAAACGACTCATTTGCAGTATCGATCATAAGGGTTTTATTTTTTCCTCATGCTCGCAAGAGGGGCTAGTTATTCGAGGGGGGAGTCATTCGAGGGAGGAGTTATTCGAGGATTTACGGTAAATATATTCGTAAAAATTCAACTTGGGGCCATTTTATGTAATGATCTATATGCTAGAGGAGAGCTTTTATCACCAAATCAGAAAAAGCGCCAGAAATATGAGTCTGCATTTTTTCAAGTGACTGAAACCTCGCCCGGGAATTCACATGTAAATGTAAACTTTTTATTTTCAACTTTTGCTCAACCCCGTCTGCCCTGATAAACAGCGTAATCTTTATTGCATTTTCAAGAACTTAGAAGGTTTGAAGGTTAATCCTCAAGATGGACACAGCAAAACCCACTCTAACTAAAAAGTAGTGAAGATTTACAACAAACAACCAGAACAAAGCATTGTTCTATTTCATTTTTTACCGCAATATGATGTTTCGAGCAAGCACCAGATGCATAAATGTGTGCTAATTACCATAACGAATAAATACAAGTATAATAATGCATGTACCGTATACTGAACCCACAAACGACTTCACAAAGCTTCAGTTGACTAAACGTGACTCCCAAAAATGACTTCGACACCGAGCACCCACACATTGGCTCTACACACACTAGTTTTCACCGTGACTTCTGTGAAAACTGAAATGGCCACATGGCGACATTCAGCCTACTCTTATTGTATGCTAGGTATATGTGTTTCAGTTTTCAAATTTAAGCTTTCATTGGTTTAAATTAACATTTAAGTAAAATTAAATAATTCAACCGTGTTGATTAATCTGCATTTTGAAAATTTTCAGTTTTCACCGAAGTCACGGTGAAAACTAGTGAGTGTAGGCACATTCGTGATTCAAGATTGAAAATTTGACACAAATCACAATTGCCCGCCCCCTCGAATTATGACAACAGCTTGCTAAATTACTATAAGAATGTCCAAAGAGGCTAGTATTGATGTCAGGCCATTGAACAAGAAATACATTTAGTCGAGTACCCTATTCAAGTATTTATAACACGTCTGCTATTTGTGTGTATGAATGGATGATAATTTAGTGATGGAAGGGCGCTGTTGTAGACTGTGCCATGGCACGTGGGTGTTTTTCTAGCCTGGCAATGACCCTACAAACACTAGTTGACAACGACACCAAATGTCTACTGGTTCAGATCCCAATTCAAAGCTAGCTGACGAGCCGACGAAGGACCTTCACAAGAGAAAGCGATTAATCTTGTTGCAAATGAAGCTGTAGTGTTTAAAACTATTGCGGTGATGTGCAATGTACAAGGGCGGAAACAAGTATATGTCTATACAATATAATGCGTAATGTAGCTCATCAGCAATCTTTGAATTGGGATCGGGACCAGTTTACATTTGGTGTCGTTGTCAACTAGTGTGTAAGGCCAACAGCGCGATACAGGAGCAAATGTTTTGTCGACCAGCTTGTTCTCGTTGTGGAGTCTTGGCGCATTTTTCCATCACTAACTAAATGTTTAAATGTTAAAAATGACTATGAAATCTCTAAATTATCCAAGGAAGTTTGCTTCAACGAAATATCGAAAAACAACGAAACTTTTATAATCTTAAAACATGAATGCATAGCATCGAATAAATTGATCGGATTTGATTAGATGATATTGGATTAGATTTTCAGCATGAGCACACTACGGTACAAACAAAAAAACAGCTAATATCTAATAAATGATGCAGTGCGAGTTAGCAAGTAGCGCTCCAATGGCGCACCGCACGCTCAAAATTGGCTATATGAATTCGAACGTTTTTTTTTGTAAAGTCATAAATAAAAAACGATCGTATCTCAAATCGTCCGAACTGAACAAAATTTCAGTAGTTTTTCCGTCTTGTCGTAACTCAAATCGTTCGAACCACCTTTAGAGTTACGACCGTGCGTAATTAAGAACGTTCGAATTCAGATTGCCATTTTTTGAGTTTGCGGTGCGGCAATACACCTACACCTTCCTCGTGACGTAAAAGTGGCAAATGCAGAACAGGTGCCAATCCCAGACCCTGTAAAAAGCCCTGTAACATCTTACGTTTGCCATTTTCCATGATTTTGACACTTTCCATGGCATTTGACATTTTACAGGGTCTGGGAGTGCCCCCTTGCGATCCAAAGTGACAAACAATTGTTTAACGTCCCAAACAAGTAAAATACATTTCACCAACATTGTTTTTTTCGGTTGGCATCCGATATCCGTGGGTGCTGTATATGCAGCAGTTTTCATCCCAAACAAAAATTGACCCGAAGTGTAATTTCATATAAATGAGCAGCTGAGTTTGCACTGGTACATATTTTGAGAGTAGAAAAATAAAAAAGTATGTGTGTACACCGGCAGTCTGATACTCTGATGCTAGGTTCCTTACCATAAAATTTATTGTGCCTTCAGTTTATGGTCAGCTTTTTTGAAACTGTATAATTAGCTTTGGACATATTTATTTTTGCCGGAATAAAGAATCCGTCAAGTACAGTTGACGCAATTGATCGAAAATGGGTCATTCCGGTGAACTCATATGTGTTCGAAACTGATTATTGGGTTTTGAAACTTTCAGATGTTTAACACAACAGGATCAATTTCGTTTGTTTTACAGTAAAACGATATCTCTCGTCCTCAAATCATACGGTACTACAGTGTTATAAAAAAATGATCGAAAAGTGCTGCTAAATCAAGTTAATGTGATCGAGCGCCAACTGCATATTCCACATGTTACTCGAAGTCGACCCCGCATTTGAAGGCCGCAAAACTCCACCCAGACAAAAAACCAACACCGTAAGACCAACAAACTAGGTCACAAGCAAGACCATCCTAGGTAAATATTTGGCACCATTTCAAAAGTACAAAAAAAACAAATCCCACCCAAAACAAGGCATCGGGCAAATCCTACAGGATGGTGCATGCCTGCCGGACCCTGTCCCGGATGCGCACAAGGGCCGGCCTAGTTTTCGGACCAGCCACTTGCGCACTATCTCTGGCGGCGCGCGGCATAGTGGCCGCCTTTTTGACGCCGCCGCTCGTGGGTGACGATTGTGCGGGCGGCGGGCTGCCCTCCCCGTCGCCGGCTGATAAGCGCCGCGCTAGCGGCTGCTGCGTGTGTGAGTGGTTTAGTTGGGGCGGCGGATGTGATTAAGTGTGACCGTGAAGCGTGCGAGCTCTTGAATGATGTGACAAAATGGTGAATGAGTTTTTGGCTGCTCCTCGGCAGTGAGTCAATTTGATAAGCATTCTAATCATCGATGCATCACGGAAAAATGATTTTTAGACTTTGCAGGGTCAGTTGTCAGCAAAAACTTTTGCCGATACCGACGCCAATACCGCGGTATCGTAACGTTAGAAATTTAGAGGAAAATTTTATATGCCAAGGTAGATTACTTTTAGGTAAACATGTCAAGTGTCAAGTGAAATTACTTGACAAACCTGACTGACCACTTAGAATTTACTGATAACTGAAAAAATTTACATGTCACGTGGCAAGGCTGCGGAATCGACACCAGTAGATCAGGAAATATTTTTGCTGACTTTCTTACACTATTTTTAGCTGAAAACGGGCAAAGGTTTTAGAAACACGGCAAACCCTCAAACAGCAGGTTATGCCGCGCAACAAGCAAAACTCAGTTGCCGTTTCCCCAAGCTTCTACATCTAACATTCAAATTTCTATTAGATATTTACCACATCAAAAATAGCAGGGGAAGTTTTATCCTTCGGTTTCAGAGAAGCAAACTTTGGTTATCGAAAAGGGGGAAAGGTGAAGCACACTCTCGACGACTAAAAATTTTCCATCAACAAATAATAACTTTACCATGGTCTTTTCAATTCATCTATACCTGAATTCTTAGGTTTGCCCGTTATACCTATATGTAGACTTTAACAACCTATGTAAGTAAATAAATATGCATTTGTAGGTGCATAATCATGTGACCGAAATAACCTTAGCTCTGTGAGACGCATTGTACATATTTCAACTTCAAATTGATATTCAAATTTCATAAACTATGTTTTCATCCTATTGTAGTAGTTGATTCAACTTACTACAAAATTAGTAGGTCCAATCAAGTACTACACTATGTATGTGTCGACAATGCAGCTCAAAGAGACACTTGTGCAAAAAGCCCATCAAAACAGTCATAAAGACGGTGCAAAAGTGCCTGTGCAGTGGTTTCAGCTCCAGTTTCCTTCTTTATGTCAGGGCTCGCCGTGGAGGTCGCAGGGTTCGCTGTCGGCGCCGCACTTGTGACTGGCGATTTTGTCGGCTGCGTATATATTTACGTATTGCGTATATATTTACGTTTTTACGTATACTTGGCGGACAGTAAAGTCTGTGCAGAATCCTACCATAATTTTATGAATAAAATCTTGTGATAAACTGCGTAATAAATAATTCCATAGTAGAAACGGAATATTATGATGAAGAAATTGAATAATTTTTGGTTCATTATTCAGATGGGTTATGGTAGGTTTCTATACTAAGTGTGATGTCCGCCGAGTAAATATATCCTATTCACATTTATACGGCTACGACAACGTTGCACGACCTCTAAGCATGCTAAAAAAAAATTGATAGAAAGAAAAAACAAGCCAACGCTTTCAACGGGCACCGGAAACGGTTTGGTCGATTCCACGACTGTTTTTTTCTCAGATCGTTCAGACGTGCTGCCCTTCTTAGAGTCAGCGTCGCCAGAATACTGAATATTTTACATAAAATAGCAAATAAACAAATAAACGAGTTGACGTTTATAAGCCAGTCAACCTGATGCGGGAAGTAGGTTTCAACGGTGCCGCCTTCTTGCGTAACAGTCTCCACGGCCGGAGGTTGAACCGCCTGTTTTTCGCACTGCAGGTCGATTCGCTCCACGGTCTCCGTTTTGTGCTGTCGGGCTGGTTTTGTGGGCGGAGACACTTGCTCCATGCTCAACTCCACTTGCTCCACTACTGCGGGGGACAGGATGCTGCGCTGTCCCACCTGGGAAAGGGGACAGTTTAAGGGAGACTGCAACTGCTGAACTTGGTGTCGATTCAGGACCTTGTGAAAAGTGAAGTACTTTTTGAGTTAAATTGCGAAGCCTTGTTGTTGACAACTGATATTTCCAAAAACGATAAACCTATTTTGAACATACATTTAGTACTTTTATTTGAACATACAGAGTTTAAGTAAATGAATCGTTTTCGAGCTCTGTCAACTGCAGACTCTTCATTACGATAAACTCAGGTATTTATAACAGATTGGTTGTTTTCGGAAACTTCGGTTGTCAACAATGTAAGGTAGTGATGGAAAGTGCCAGAAAAAAGGCCGTCAGCGCCAATGGCGCCATGGCGCGGCGACCTTTCGCGCTCGCAAAATGGCGCCAGCGCCAAGGCGCCATTCCAACACTAGTGTGGAAGTCCATTAGGAAGTCCATTAGGAAGTGTGAAGCCATCACGTGCCACTTAACTGAACGTGCCACGTCAAATAAAAACTCGAACCTGCGGACTGCCGTTCTGAAACGCTGGCTCGTGCTGGCTGGTGTGCTCTACGGCCTCGTGCGTGCCGCTGTGCACCGCCGCCGCGGTGGCCAACTCGGCGCACTTCTCCGCCGCCGTCTCGTCGTCGTCCACGGCGACGACGTCGGCCTTCTTGCCCTTGGAGGTCTTCTTGGGCGGCTTGGTGTCGCTCTTCTTTTGTTTAGGTGAAGCTTCCGGTTTGTCTGCGGGGTGACGGGGGTGGCTGATTAGGGGGTTGTGTGACTCGATTATCCAGACCCGGTTTGTGTAGTCTTCGTACAAAATTTTTACGCATTAAAAAATGAAAGGACCTGTGATTGTGATAGCAGTTTGTAGTCAAATGCTGGACGTTGTCAAATATTTTACATTATGATGATAGAATGTACAAGTGATTTTTACTACTAAAACAACGGAAAATTGCTCCCGTCGCTTCGCTACTCGCAAATTGTTTTCTGTCGATGAACACTAAATCGATTCACCACCAAACAAATGGAAACAAATCGACTGACCATCCTTCTTGGGCGACTTTGGTTCATCAGGTCCCTTGGGCCCCTTGCCACTGTCACCACCGGGGCCAGGTGGGGGAGGGCTTTTGGGCTTTTGTGGGCTCGACGGGCTCGCGGCAGGACTACCCGCTGAGCGTGGCAGCACAATTCCATTATGCAGCACGCCGCCGCACGTGACTCCGCCCACCAGATCACCGCTGCCCGTTGTGACCTTGACATGCGGCAACAGTACGTTGTTCGCTACTTTTACGTATGGCATAGTTACAGGGGTCTCCTAGGGGGGGCTGGGGGGGGCTGCCCCCCCCCCAAATCCGCCAGCTACCTATCTATCCCCGAGGCTGCTCAGCTATCTATCCCGAGGCAAAATTTTTGGCTACTACCCCCAAAGACCCCCCCCCCAAATCGCTCAGCTATCTATCTGGAGTGGTTTTTGAGAAATTTAGCCCCAATTTTCGCTAAAAATCACCGATTTTCGCATCTGTTTATAGTTTTTCACCTTCAAAATCGTGCTCTCCGGCTATATGCATGGTTATATGCCTGTTTTTAGCCATTTTAAACCTACTTTTGGCCACTTTTAACCGATTATTAGCGATTTATTCCCCGTTCGGCTTTCTATGCACTGAAAAAGCCTATATATTTTGCCCCCGCGAGCCCCGCCCCAGAAAATTTTTTCAGCTATCTATCCCTCCGGAGGAGCGATTTGCTATCTATCCAGCCCCCGCGAGGGCCAAAATCTTGGAGACCCCTGCATAGTTACGTTTGGCTAGTGTTTGTTCAAACGTTTTTATTTTACGACATTAAGTAGAAACTGGGACTTGACAAACAACGTTTTCGACGCTGGACAGAAAATGAGAAATCAAAAGCGGTACCAACAGTGTGTCCAGTGAGTTTATCCAGTTTATGTTTGACTTCACCAACGGCATCGCCAATCTCCTCCTTGACATGCTCCACGGCGCCGGCGATACCCGCCAAAAAGCCGCCCTTGCCAGACTTTGCTTCGGGCTCCTTTGGAGGCAATAATGCCGGCTCGGGGCACACGGTGGGTCCCTGAAAATTGGTACGACCCCTTATTAGGCTTATATAGAACTTTCAAACGTTCAAAGAACTGCCGGTGTGCCTCCAGTGGATGTAAACTCTAAGCGCATCTACGCTCTCAACGCATGTAAATTCGCTCCCAGCGAATCCATGTGCCCTTTACAGTCGTGACGCGCCGGTGGCATCTGGCCAAAATTTACTAAACCGAATCAAAACTGTATCGAAACGTCACGGAAAATGGTTTCATAGCTTAAACAGTGGACATATTCTGGGTTGAACGCTAGCAAAATTGCGGCAAGGCGCAGCAATATCTATGATTGTGATACCACGCATAGGGCGTGGACACACGCTGAGAGCTTAGATGCGCTGAGAGTCTTCGCCAACTGAACTGACCGGATCCACAACCTTGAACTCGACCTCAGGCAGCTTATTCTGTTCACTCACGCCGCACACGATCGGCTTCTTGTCCTTAGTGACGCCGGCCACGATGGTCGTGTCGTCGGTGGCTATCTTGGTGCTGCCCAACTCGGCCAGCTTGGCCTGAAAGTCGGCTGTTGCCTCGGTGATGTCCGTTTTGACTTGGTCGACCCGCTGCTGCAGATCGGCCAGGATGCCGCCGGCGCCGGAGGGGGACTGGAACGGCGGTGGATGAATTTGGTTAAAAGGCGCTGATTAGATACGAATTTGACCCAGTCAGAAATCAAGCCTACACTCGTGCAGGGTTCAGTATGGGGGGGTTGGGGGTTATCACCCCCAAACGCTCCAGCTATTTATTTACCCCCGGGGCCGCTCAGCTATCTATCTATTCCGAGGTTAAATTTTTGGCTACTGTCCCTCGAACCCCCCCCCCCCACCAAAAAAAAAAAATTGTTTTTTTAGCTATCTATCTTTCCGGAAGAGCGATTCACTATCTATAGGAAGCCACGGAGGGTTTCAAATCCACTAAACCCATGCATATGTGAACATGTATTCACCTGCTTTTGCTCACTCTTCTTCGGCTCAGCATGCACGCAGGCGACCAGAGGCACTTTATCTTTGGTCACGCCGCACACCACCTGGGTGCTGTCCGTGTGCACCTGAGGCGTCACCATGGCCTTCAAGTCCTCCACGGCAGACTCGACTTTGTGCGACACGTCCGACGCGGCGTTCTGCAGCGAGGTCAGCGGCGTCACCTGCGAATGGCACACATTGGCATCACTAGACGAGCCTGTGCTTGTCGACATGTAAACTCGACCGACATGTACTTCTACTCGGCGGACATGTAGGGCCGGCCGACATGTAAGCCCCGCTACGCCCGAGTCTACTTGTCGGCCAGGCTAACATGTCTAGCGAGCCTACGTCGACTAGACTTCGCACTTCAAGCAGACGACGCTTCTCACACCAACCGAAGCTGCAGGCGGCCTCACGGGGACGGGCCTCCTCAGCGCCTGTTCGCCCTGTTCGCCCTTTCCACCTGTCTTTTTGCTCAGCGCCGCAGCGAGACCCCTGCGCGGCGCCTTGGCCCCCGTTACAAATTGGGGCACGGCCCAGCTGCCCACGATGAGCGGCACGCCCTGCGCGGTCAGGCCGCCCACCACGATCGCGCGATTTGTGCCGTAGCGAATTCCTTGCGTCTGCACCGTGGCTGCGAATGCGAGATGTCGAGTTTTTGGGGGAGAAATGTAATGCAAAGATACCTAGTATGAATATGTAGTGGAAATTATCTGGGCGCTTTCAGTGTCGAATAGACGCACTGTCAGCAATGATAAAAAATTACGATGCTTGTTTCCATTATAGCATATATTTCTGCGCGACCACAAAGAAAGCATATCTGGAATCAGCTCGCGAAAAGACGCTAAAAGCATCCCAGTTTCTAAAAAGATGTACCTACAATGCGCAAACACGACTCGAACCAGCGCATGAAGGACTGAGGCCTGGTACACATCTAAACCCATTACACATCTAAACCCAACACCCATCTAATTCTACCCATCACACATCTAAGATACATACATAAGCGTATTTTTTTTCACGCCCGCTCTACAGTGGGTGGCAAACACAAAGGCATAGACCGTTATGCCTTTGTGTTTACCGCCCACTGTAGAGCGGGTGTGTTCAGTAATATCACTATATAATGCAACCAAATTCAGGCGGCTGACGACGGAAAAAAGCATGATGCCAGCGCCGCTGAATAATGAGCTAAGTTTTATTGAGTGATAGATGTTTATCGATCCAACATGTAGATAATCGCTGTTTATCTGCAGACTGTCTAGATGAGTAATGGGTTTAGATGTGTACCGGCACAGCGCCGCATGAAGCCACAGAAAGTGAAAAAGAATGCACCTCTTTCATCAATATTCGATCCGATAATGGTGTACGTCTGCGGCTCGTATTCATCGGCAAAGTCGACTGGAGAAGAGTCAGTTCGATCGTAGTCGATCGTTTTACGCGTTTCCGCTAGGGATGGGAAATTTTTAAACTGGTTGATTAAAAACAGTGAGATTTTCAAAACGGCATTACCTAATGGGGGGTATGGAGTAGCGATTGCACCATACTCATCCGATTTAAATTATTATTTTTCAAATTTAAAAATCATTTTTTTCTATAAATCAAATTTCGAGATTTCTTCCTAGTATAATTTTCGAAATTTCGATTTTCTTCTTCGAATTTGTCTGGAAAATATTGGATAAATCTTCGAGGGCTTCAAACTGTTAAAACGGACACAGTAAAAATTTATCCGACATGAATAGATCAAAAATGAATTGAAATTTCATATTGTGTTTGTCTATTTTACATGCATTTTCAATACAAAATACAAAAAAAATCAAAAACGCTTTTCGAATAAATGAAGTCGAACATAGCAACAAAAAAAATCGATTTTTAAGTGTTTTCTTCTCATGGTGAAATCAAAATTCGAAAATGCCAAAAAAAGATACAAAAATTCGCTAGTCACCAAGCCACTACACACTCACCCAACTGTCCATAAATGGCATAAAAGGGCAGGCTGTATTCGGGACTCATGCGTTTCTCTTCCTGGGCGGCGGCGGCGGGCGCGCCACCTTCATTCGCAGCGGCCACTTCTGCGTCGTGGTCGAACTCGTCCACTGGGGACGACTCGGTCCGGTCGTAGGTCTATGGTTGATAGGGTGGATTTATCGATAATGTTGATGTTGGTTGGTGAAGTGAAAGTTTGTTGAAGTGATTGGTTGATTTGGTTGTTTTGGACAGGGCCGTATCCGGGGGGGGGCGGGGGGGGCTGCAGCCCCCCCCCCTCCCGGGGCGAGACCAGAAAGTGACCGGAAAATGCGACTTTTTCAACGTCAGCGTAAAAAATTTTGCGCGCAAGCGCGCATTCTTCACCACACAAAGGGTATTATCATCAGATTTGCTCCATGTGGTCGCAAATCGCTATAAATACACTCAATGTTGTGCTTTTTGCTGTTTTGTATGTATATTTACATACATATACAGCGTTCCATGGCGCTGGCGCCAACGCCAATGGCGCCATGGCGTGGCGCCTACAAATGGCGCCAGCGCCATTCCGCCACTATGTAGCTAAAGTTTTAGGGGGGGGGCTGAGCCCCCCCCCCCCTCGCCGGCCTCCGTAAACAAGCAGCCCCCCCCGCTCAAAAATCCTGGATACGTCCCTGGTTTTGGATATGGTTTTGGAACAAGCAGGCTTTTCAATGTCGATATTTCAGGACGATATGTGGCGACGTGATTTGATGTCGACATTTTTAACACTCACTTTTTAAAATTTTGGTGTTCGAAAAACATCGCACATTCCAAAACTAGCACTTACGGGATCGGCGCCCGACTCTGGCGGCAACTCCGAGTCGGGCGACGGGCACCGGTTGGGCAGCACGCGCGACAACAGCATCAGGCTGATGGGCGTGTGGTCGATGGGCGACGAGCCAGACTCCACCTCTGGCTGCACTAGTTGGCGCTCCCGGTCTGGCAATGGACAGGGTTTCGTGCCAACTAAATTTCATCGGACCGTATCAGTGGCGGCCGCCCCCCCCCCTTCCCGGGCCAGGCAGAAAAATGCCAGGATTGGCACTTTCGTATAGCGATTTTGTAAACATATTACAAAAATTTTGCGCGCATTCCCCCCCCCCCCGCACATTATCTCTACTATAGAAACGTACTGAGCGCGATGCCCAGAACCGTATATTTAAGACTTTAGGTGTATATGTATGTACTTATATAGTGGACGTTGGTGCCAACGACAACGCCAATACCGCCATGGCGCCAGCACCATGACTGCATTCCCTTATTATAGAGGTAAAATTTTCGGGGGGGGGGCGACGCTAGGGTGTCAAATTTCCGTTTCCGTTTTCCGTTTCCGCCTTTCCGCAGGAAAATTTTTTACCTTTCCGTTTTCCGTTTTCCGACAGCTGAAAAATTTTTACCTTTCCGTTTTCCGGCAGCCGAAAAATTTTTACCTTTCCGTTTTCCGTTTTCGGTCAGCTGAAAATTTTTAACCTTTCCATTTCCGTTTTTCCAGCCCATTTTTCCGTTTTCTGGCTGAAAATTTTTTACCTTTCCGTTTCCGTTTTACCAGGCCATTTTTCCATTTTCTGGCTCGATTTTCAGTTTTCTGGCATTTTTCCATTGTTTTTCCAATCTGTATTTATCTTCAATTGGCTCATCCCATTGTGTTGTTTTTGTCTCTTGGAGCAGCATTGACAACTGGGATTTCAGGGTCAGTGAAACAGGTGCTGTGAACCCAATTGGGTCATATGCTGACACCAATAATTTATTCAAGTTTCATATGGTTGGTGTTGTGATGCTGTCAATTTGCAATTTTGGTGTTGATATTGCCAGCATGTCCGTTCGGTGATTTTATTTCATGCCCATTACTGCGACAATTTTATTCACCTTTGGACTCCTGTCGTTTTCTGTTATTTCATTCATGACTGATTTGGAGTTTGACAGCCATTCCCTCATGTTCATAGAACATTGGTTAAATAAAGCCTTGACTTTGTAATATATGTAGTTCTAAAGCTTCAACTTCAATATAGTAATGAATCCCCTTGTTGTCTGTTTTGTTGTCACAGATCTCAATTATTCCCTTTTCTAGTTGGTTGTCCAAAACTTTCTGGTATTGTTTGAATAAGTTTGGATCTTTGTTGAATCTTCTTATCAGTGATTTAAAGTGCACCAAGGCTTCTGCTTTTCCTGTGGGCAGGTCACTGATACTCTCTTTATACAGCCAGTCAATATAGTATCATTTGTTGTTGTTGTTGAACTTTATGCTATTTATTATCATCTCCTCTGCAATGTTGTCATCAATTGCATAGGGGTCATCAGTGATTCCCACTGCTTCTAGACTGTGAAATTGTCATGGTGTTTCCTTTCCTATGGCCACTATGGCTACTTTTTGATGATTTTTTGTTGGTTTGGTTAAGCTTGAACTACAAGTGAAGTTACAGGCATGATCCATAGTTGCAGAATGTACAGCTACCACAATCAAAGCCAAACAGGCAAACATGCATGCAGGTTTTCCTTCTGCAAATTTGTCTATTACTGTGCTAATTTCACTTTATTTTTTTCCGTTTCCGTGAAAATTTTGCTTTCCGTTTTCCGTTTTCCGGCATTTCATTTTTCCGTTTTCCGGCCGACAATTTTTTTTTACTTTTCCGTTTTCCGTTTTCCGCTGAGTGAAATTTTTTTACCTTTCCGTTTTCCGTTTTCCGGCAGAAATTTTTTTTTACCTTTCCGTTTTCCGTTTTCCATAAAGTGAAAAAATTTTACCTTTCCGTTTTCCGTAGAAAATTTTTTTTGACACCCTAGGCGACGCCCCCCCCCCCGTTCAAAAATCCTGGCTACGCCACTGATCCGAATAAATCTAGCTACTAATCCATCCAGAACACAAAGAAGGGCTCACGCACCGAGCATCTGATACATGACGGGGGCGAGCGGTGCCCTGCCTTTGAAGGGCGCCTCGGTGTCGGGCGACACGCGCGCGTCGCGGACTTCGTGCGCCGCTCCGCCCACTTCCGCGGACATCTCCACAGGCGAACTGCGCGACCACTCGTAGAAGTCCTCCGCTCGCTCTGCAATCAAAGCGAGCTATTGAGTAAATACAGCCTTCATTTATCAGTACAATATGGTTGCGTGGAAAAGGGAGTGCTGGTGTGGACAGTGTTTTTCTGAACCACATCTGACACAGAACAAGCAGGATACAACATTTCATATTCACTCAATGCGAAACGACAAAATTTACGAAGGAAACACAACCTGTGCCTGTAGTCATGTAGACCCGCTAGTCACGTATTTTAGGTGAGATGAGCACGGCACAGGGGTTTGCGGAAGTCAGTTTTTAAACATTAATTTACATGATTGAGCCCCGTGCTGTGCTATATGCCCGTGCCGTGCGCCGAAAATACATGTGTGGCGGGTCTACATGACTAGCGGGTTTACAGGAGTGGTAGACCTACGTCGAAAAAAACGTCAAATGATAATCACAAACCCGATGTTGGATGGACCTGCGGCGCCGCCTCCTCCTTCTCCAGAACTCCCTCAGGCTCTTGCTTGGCTTCGACAATGTCAGACAGCTTGGCGGCAACGTCGCCGGCCACCTGCTTCACTTCGGCCACGGCGTCAGAAACGGCTGTGGCTACTTTGTCTTGCACTGCCTCGAAAGTGCCCGCTGGCTGAATGATGAAAAACGGGATTCGATGATTACTGGCAATAAAATTGGACTATTGAAGCGTCCACTTAAAAAGATGATCACTCCAAAATTGCGAAAATTTAGTTGAGCACGTTTTGGCACTTTTGGGGCAAATAGAAAGAATTGTAAAAAAAATCTCCAACATGAAGTCGATAAGTCCATGATGTATTCATCACAGTCGCATCAGTCCATTCTTTTTGTGGGGAAAAAAAAGGAATCTGTGAAGTAGGGTTCAAACGGGATTGACTTTTCGGGATCGGGATCGGGATTGGTTTTTTGAGATTTCAGGATTGGGATCTGGATCGGGATTGGCCGGGATTGGGGTCACGGGATCGGGATTGGCATTTTTTCGGGATCGGGATTGGGGTCTTGGGATAGATGTTTTGGCCAATGTTCTGGCATCCACAGTTGTTCATAAAGGTCTCAAAACACTGTTGGGTGCCAGTAAATTGGCATAAAATGGACGCTGGGGGTTTCTGTTCACATTTTTGAATGCCAAAATGTCATTTTTTCACTTTTTATTATTTCCACTAATTTTTCCGGGATCGGGATCCCGGACTTGGGAGTTTCTCGGGATCGGGATTTGAAAATTTTCGGGATCGGGACTGCTAAATCCCGGAATTTCACGGGATCCGGGATCGGGATCGGGATCCCGTTTGAACCCTACTGTGAAGTAAGCAAGCTGACTTCTAAAATTGATAAGTGCTAGTTTCCATACATGTTTACCTATTTTCACCTACAAAATCATTATCATACATGTGATATATAGCCCATTTTCAACTACATTTGCGCTTAGATACTTAATATAATTTTCTCAAAAAAGTTTTTTTTGAATCATCGACTTTGAGAAGCATTCCGTTATCGTTCCATTTTCTCACCTTCTCATCGACTTCAGGATCGGGCGAAGGAGCCCTAGCCTCTGCTGCCGTCGGTTCAGGCGCCGCCGCGCCGCCTAGATCAACCGGTGAGGACCTTGTCGCTGCCTCGGTTGTTGGAGCACCTTCCTTGCCTGAGTTTCAGGGAAAATACCCTAATGTATACATTGGTGCAAAACACACAGGAATTTCTAGTTATCTTAAGTTTTATGGGATCGGAGCTAAGAAGCGGAAATAAGAAACCTACCAAACTGAAAACTGTATCAGTAGGGGTGTAAGCGAATTTATTCAAGTACCAAGTAACTTTTTGGTGGGTCTGTTTTTTCAGCCAAAAAATAGATTGAAAAATGATAAATACGTATTCTGCTTCAAAATCCAAAAAAACGTCCGAACGCAAACTCAAAATTCCCAATTTAGGCGCCACGTGAACATTCAACACGTGACATTCATCCCGCAAACACAAAACACCAACCAAGGTGATCAGTCTTGGGCTCCTCAAAAGGCGCCTGCACGTCAGGAGAGCAGCGATCCTTATCATGGTGCTCCTTATCAACAACAGCAGGGTGGTCAACTGGGCTGGACGCAGTGGGCAGGGCTGCGGCCGCCTTGTCGGCCACCTGCTCGGCCACCTGCTTCACTTCGGCTACGGCGCTGCTCATGAAGCCTTGCACGGCGGCCAGGGGACCGCTGGGGGTCTGGGTAAGGGGTGGTTTTATTGTGGTGGTGATTGGAGTTTGTGTTGGGATTTTGATGCGCTGTGGGAGATTGGAAGGTCGTCCAAGGTGCCATTTTTACAATCTGCAATACCGCAAGAACGTTTCAATGGTTTTAGCGATTACTCTACCAAGATTTTGGCGGTGCCATTTTTATCATCTAACCACTTGAACCATAGTTTCTCGCACCATTCCTTACAACTTGCAACTCTCCATCTCGGCTAGCAAAATATGGAATTATACGCGGACCGCTTCCAAAATATCGACAAAAAACTAGCACAAAGCCAACAGCGCACCTTATCAGCAACCTCAGGATCGGGAGACGGGGCCCTGGCTTCGACAGCGGCAACAGCGGGGACAGCAGCGCCGCCTTGATCAACTGGGGACGAACGGGTCGCCGCTTCAGGCGCTGGCGCAGATGCCCCGGCTGAAATTGCAGTAAGCCATTTGGCACTGTGCCAAAATTGAGCAGTCAGTGATAACAAATATGTACCTAGGTGGTCCTCCTTTGGCGATACAAAAGGTGCTTGCACGTCGGGAGAGCAGCGTTCTTTCGGCTCGGAGTCCTTGACTCCCGTGGCCGCTTCCTCCACCGGACTGGAGCCGGTCGGCAGCACTGCGAACGGTTTTTTTATTTTTTTTGTCGCTCGTTCGATTGCGAAATCTTTTTATAAACAGGGGATGCGTTTGGGGGGGGGGGGGCGCTGAATATCCGATCGATGAGAGTTTCGCTCGGTCAGAAACGAAACTGGGGTTCGCGAAAACTAATTTGAACGGCCAGTGAAGCGCGTACATACAGTGCAGACTGCAGTGGGCACATGCAGCAACACAAAATGATTACGTGCGTGAGTCCAGCGCCCACTTATCCGGGTTTCGCTCGGGCCCGGGCGAGACACTATCTCCCCAAGTTGAAAGCAGTGATAACATTAAGGGAGCTGGTCGCGCCCCCTCGCTCATTTTATAACTTTCCGGTTCATTGATGCTCTGATTGACTTAGTTTTTGCTGTTTTGTTTTTTCACGTACCGTATGTCCTCGAATAAGTCCCCGAGGGAGTTATTTTTTCGTCAGAATTTTTTGAGTGGACTTATTCGAGGGGATGAGTTATTTTGCCGTCAGAAAATCAAGTAAAATGCGCGTCAAGTAAAGTTACTCACGCATGAACCCGTATTTAATGCAAGTAAATCAATTCTAGTCAACAGCAGCTGCAAAAGAACATTTTTTTCGTACACATAAAAACTGCGTTTTTATACATACCTACGTCTTTCCCAACCAAATTTAGGGGGGGGGGGGTTATCGAGGGGCCGGGGTTACTCAGTAAGCTAACAGGGGAGAGTTATTCGAGGGGGGAACTTATTGGATATACAGTAGTTCAAACTTTTCAATTTCTATAGTCTAAAAATGTACCTATTTAAAAGCCATTACCACGCCCTAATTTTCAACTGACCATTCTGCACCAGTTCCTCCATTTTGCCCTTCACAAAGCCAGCAGCCTCATCCACTTTGGTCATGATGGCAGCCACTTCTGCATCTAATTCTGCTTCCTTTGGTTTTGGTGCTTGCCCCTTCCCTTTGGAACCTTTGGAGGACTTTTTGGGGGGTATCGGTTTGTTGTCTGACATGACTGTAGGGCTTTGAAATATTGATTTGTAAACTTTTTATTTATTTATAAAAATTTGTGACTTTTTCGTTCAGCTGCGCTGCGCGTGCCAAGTCTAGAATGGGAAAGTTGCTGTTAAATGGAATTTTAAATTATAAAGAGAAAAAAACATGCGCGAAATTGCACCAAAATCATTAGTCATATTTACATAAATATTTTGTGCAAGGCACAGAAGACATTCTGCGAAATGTGTTTGCATTCAATCTTCAAATGTGTGCAGAGAAATACATAGCACAGCTTTGGAATTAGACACAGTCTAGTAGCAAATTTTACTAGCAGTGAGCCTGACAGGAAGGGTGCGAGCCAGAATTAGTGGGACAGTTCATATTGCATCCAATGGCACTGGAGCTAATTATCTATGACATTATTATGATAGGAATATATGTGTACTTAATTTACCCATGAACAGCCTAACCTGGTGAAATGTAGATTCGTGTATTAAAATAAATACCTACGTTGATGACACACCCAAATGGGATAGCATCACATTATTCTCATCACATTCGAGATTTGTACTTTGTTACATTATAAATTATGTCTTATGTAAAACATACATAAATACCATATCCTTAAACAATTTTACATTTACCTTTAGAATATGGAATACTTCCAGCAGTTTTAGTGCAAGATATATTATGGTGCAGTGTATGGTCGGCACACTTTACAGATCTATCCACCATATCCCTTCTAAATGAAGAAGGAAAATTGTCTTTTTCTCATCACATTTCTAAAAAAAAAACTCATCACATTACCGTCGTTCCTCGAAATACCCCCATCTCAAAATACCCCCCTCAAAATGGACACTATGAAATAATTACCCACTCCCTCGAAATACCCCCCCCCCCAAATTGAGTGTACAGAGTACATACATAACAAAACTGCAGTTTGTGATTCGGCCGATGCAAAACACACGTTCAAAACAATGAATTGTTACGTTAGAACATTGTTACACACTTAAAAAAGTCAATAGTCTCTTATATATAGTGGTGATTGTTGCATTTTTCTACATCTGCGTACATTACAGATGACAATTTAGTACTGGAATTTCAAAAAAATTCTGGCGAAATAATAAGCCCCCCCTCGAAATACCCCCACCCTCGTTTAACCCCCCTCAGAATTCTCACTCTGAAACAATCACCCCGGGGGGTATTTCGAGGAAATACGGTACACCGTTATTGTTATTGTTGAATCATGTGCAAAATTTCTTATGACTTTTTTCATCAAAATATTAAGTAACCCACTCTGTAAGCCATGTGGTCCACTAAGTACATTAGAATTTAATATTGTTGCACCTAAATTGGCAATTGGATGACTGATAACATGGTTTGGAACTCTTTTTTTAACTACTGGTGTCCAAAAAGGACAATGAGCAATAACTTTGAAGAATGTGAAAATTAGCTTTAATTCCACTGCAGCATAACTCCATGTCATAGATTGTCCCAAAATGCCCTGGCCCAGTACTTCTGGAACGCACAAAGTACAGATTTATGTACCTATGTTGTGTACACAATGTGTTGTTGTTCTACTCGCTAAGAGGATACCAAAACTGCATAAGCACCACAGTAGGCCGCTGCAGCAAGCCAAGAAGTGAACAACCACCACCTAATAAAGCATTGTTTCACTGCTGGGTAAGTTTGCACACTGGGTTTTTCATTTTGCTGTTGTCTTTTAATGTCTTTATCAACCTTCTTTCTCCCAACTATGCTACTTTTCTTGTTACCTAGAAATATTTAAAATTTTCCACCTTTGTTTAACTTATGGATTGCTCACCCAAAAATGTTGTATAGCTCTTATGACAGTTGCACTTCAAAAATGAAAAAAAACTGTTTTCGTTCTGTACGCTGGCTATGAGGAATCGGAATAATGCTTCTATTGCGACTCTTAACCATCTACCGATCTACGTTTTTGAGTCGCAACTTTTTTAATGTTGCTCACCCAGCAGAAATCAAACAGCTTAACCGCACGGTATAAGCTCGGAGCTTGTTCACTCTTTCACTTTTTTATAATTTTCATCGAGAGGTCAATGCCGTTGCTCAACGTAAAGCCTCGGTCGTTTCTGTTCGAGCACATTTTAAGTGAATTGATGCTGCAACTGTTCCAAAATTGTATGCAAAAGAACGGATTTTCATCTTGAAAGCTTTCGGAATGCGTCACAATATTCTGCTCTATAGTTTCTTCTAGTCATTACTCTGGTTCATTTTTATTTGCTCGCCTTGAAAATTGTGCGTTCATAGTGCGGGAGATCTACCTACCTATTTTTTTGTAGAGTATACAGTTTGATGAGGGTGTTTTTACGGAGACTTTTTTTTACGTCAGCACTTTTTTGTCTGCGGTTATAGCTCGCAATGCTGTAAAACATAAGTGTATTAAAAATTCACCAGAAAAGTCGTAATGCAGTGATTTGATGGGAACAAAATCGAAAAGTCCTAAGAAAAATTCGAAAATTCAAAAAATAATCAAAAAGATTCGAAAATTCGAAAACTATTTTCGGAAAAAAAAATCTAAATTCGACGTCGTTTTAGTAAAACACGTCAACAGTAAACACTTTTCTCCAGAGGGTTTGCCATCGTTACCTACTGCATAAGGTTGTTGTAGAGTTTGCCTGCGTAAGTGACGCAATTATTGAACAACACCGCTGAGCGCTGAGGCCATGGGAAACTTCAACAACATCAATTTATTCAGGATTGAAAACAAATTATTTACAGCTGGTGAAGCTTAAAAAAATCTAAAACAACAGCAATGGTCCTTAGCGCAAAGGAAATATTAGCTGCAGCTGGAAGAATAGCAGACCACTGCCACCGCACACCGGTGTTGCGAGAAAATTTGAGGACCAATTTGATTGTGCAGTTTGAATATGCAGGCTCAACAACCAAACGTATACACATTTAACATACCTACACATTTTCTTCATTTTTTGCACTGAAAATATAAAATACTTTGTGGATTTCAAATTTACGCGCAACACCGTCGGTTTTATCGTGTGAATCCATAAATCAATTAGTGAACGGGAATAAACCGGGCTCTAACTTTCGTCTGTTCTTCAAGTGTGAAAATTTGCAAAAGACTGGATCATTCAAGGCAAGGGGTGCAGTGAATGCCGTAAGTTTTGTAAATGTTCATGAAGAAAATGTTTATCACAACACTGGCGCACTTAATGCACATTTTCAGGTTACAAAACTGATTGAGCAGCATGGTAAACAGAACCTGGTGCCAGTCCCAGACCCTCTAAAAGACTCTGTCAGGTGTAAAAGACCCCGTAAAATGTCACATGTGTCATGTCAAAAACCCTGTAAAATGTCATGTGCATGTAAAGGACCGTTATGTGTCATGTGTACCCAAATCTTATTGTATCGTATCCAAATCTTATGATTTTGTATCCAAATATTGGGCATAAGATTCGGATACAGAAACATGAGATTTGGATGTTATACAATAAGATTTGGATACACATGACACTTGAGATGGCCTTTACATGACATTTGACACTTTACATGGTCTTTTACAAAACATATGACATTTTACACGGACTTATACACTTTACAGTGTCTTTTACAGGGTCTGGGACTGCCCCCTGGCAGTGGTTAGTGCACGGCATGACAGCTACCTAGTTAACTCGACCACTGAGAAAATCGCAAATGGTCGCAGGTGACGCACAGCAGCGGAAATCACGGTGCGGCGCTCGCGTTTGCAGCGCAGCGGTTCAACGTGCCGTGCACAGTTGTGGCGCCGAGAAATGCGCCGCTCGCAAAACTGGAAGCTATTAAGGGTTATGGCGCGCAGGTGGTTCTGTGCGATCCGAGCTCCAGTGCGCGGTGCGTCACTTTAATTTATTGGCGGCTCAAACACTAGTTGACACAAGTGTGTCAACTGGTCTGTGTCAACTCAAATTTCGGCTTCACGTGTCATAGAGCGATCTTCCAATGCACTTGCCATAATATTTAAATGTCAACATTGCCGCATGTGTATTTGGAGATCGCTCTGCGACACGTGAAGCCGAAATCTGAGTTGAAGCTGGCCAGTTGACAGTGATACACACGCGTCAACTAGTGTGTGGGTCGCCATTGTCGGGAAAAATGTGTTTCATGTTTGAACCCAACCGCTGAACTGCTCTAAATATCACCCCCTCCCCCAGAGAAAGTGCCTGTAATGAGGTGATGTCCAAAAGTGGAGCCCATCTGGTTCACCCACATAACATGTATGACGTAATGGCAGGTCAAGGCACCCTGTGTAAGGAGCTATTGGAACAATGTCCAAACTTGGATGCCATTTTAGTTCCTATAGGTGGGGGTGGTCTGAGCAGTGGGGTTGCAACTTGGGCCAGGCACCAAAGACCATCGTGTAAAGGTGAGAGGGACTTATTGCTCAGGTGCCAGTTCCGCAAGTGGACAAGTAAAGAGTCAAACGTGGCTCCTGGGGGTGCTACAACAACGTAAATACACCTGGAGGCAGTCACAAACCCTGTGAAGTGTCAAGTAAAATGTCAAATGCCATGTAAAATGTCAACAAAAACAAAAAATAAAAAGATTCTGAACTTTCAGAAAGATTCTGAACACTGAACTTTGAATGACAATTGACAAGTTAAATACTTTACGTTTGTCATGACATTTGACACTACATTTTACATTTTACAGGGTCTGGGAATGGCACCAGTACAGTGAATACGCCAGATAGTTTTTTATTATCCATTGCGCTTTTTCCATCACTACGTCAGAGTTTCTAGCAGGTTCAAAAACTGTTCAGCCGAAATATTTATGAATTCAGTATTATCCATATTTTTAGCAAGCACCAACATTTCATACCCCAACAGTGATTTGCGTGGAGCCAGTTGGCAAAGGACTAAGATCCGTGTTGAAAACTAATGATAGACTGCGAAAAGAGACGCCAGACACTCTGGACACCCTAGCCGATGGCATGCGGGTGGGCCACATCGGCGACAAAGGATTTGTTGTCCTGCGGGATTGCATCGATTCTGACCATGTCCTCAGCGTGGTAGGTGCATTTAATTTGTGAATAGGTAACCCCTCAAATACAACTAAAATGGATGCCATGTTTCAGAGTGATGAGCAAATTCGAAATGCAATGAGAATAATTTACAGTAGGATGAAGGTTGGCAAGTTTTTACGTTCTACATTTGTATTTGGTTAGCAATTTTAATAAACAAATTTTCAGATGGTTGTGGAACCGAGCGGAGCCACGTGTTTTGCTGCGGCTCTACAGCAGGATTTCCATGAACTAATGAAACCGGTATCTGCTGGAGATATTGGGGTGGTCATTTGTGGAGGAAACGTTGATTTTGGTGATATGTGTAAGTGCCTTTGTTGACATATTTAAGTGTTATGCGATCGAGCCTTATGTATTTTACGTCTGAGCATTCACTGGTTAAGGAAGTGATCTTGAATTTCATGAATTGAAATATATACATTTAAAAATTAAATCATGAACGGTGAGCATAGTATCGGCCAATAAAAGTGTGCTTGTGAACAGACAACAAAACGATAAGAAATATGTAAATAAAAATCACTCAAAACCCACCCAAAATATCATCCCAGCTCAAAAACATGATCATGTACAACATTGAGTCCGCTTGGCCGCTGGTTCAAGTCAATCGCCTCCGCACTGCCATTTAGGCACTTTGCCAACGTGTGCTCCATGTATGCGGCCAGGGCGCACAGGTTGTTGGGCTTGGCGATGCCGTGGCCCTCGTCGTTGAACACGAGGTAGGTGAACGGCACCGAGTTGGAATCTAGTTCCTCGGCGAATTGGTCTGCGGTGGCCGATTTATTTGTGCGAATATTTGAAAAAATCTGAAAATGTTACATCAGAAAAATTATAGCGGCGAACATTACGGCTAGGATAAAAAACCGCTGACCCCCAAGCTGCCTTTCCATCACCAGGGGCCAGATTTGATTCTCCCTACAGATTTGTAGGGTAGGGCGTACGCCCGATAGATTTTTTAAAGTTCAGCCGCATCGACGCACATGCACCGAGAGCAAGGCGGTTTGTAAAATATACGATAGCATCCCTTAAGGTCGCCGACATTGCAATATGACGTATATCACTTCGATTTTGGCACGGAAATCATGATTTCGTCATTTCTTGGCCGTCGGCCAATTCGTTTTTTTTTATTTTGTCGGGCGGGTTACTCGCATGAGTCGCGCTTTTGTGTAGTCTGGTGGTCACTTTTTAGTGTTCACTGTCTGCAACAGAAACCATGACGGCAGCGACAAGAAAGAAATGCATGCACGAGCGTACAAAAGCGCGACTTATGCGAGTAACCCGCCCGACTAAAATAAAATAAAAAGCGAATTGGCAGACGGCCAAGAAATGACGAAATAGTGATTTCCGGGCCAAAATCGAAGCGATATACGTCATACTGCAATATCGGCGACCTTAAGGGATGGTTTCGTATATTTTACAAACCGCCTTGCTCTCGGTGCATGTGCGTCGATGCGGCTGAACTTTAAAAAATCGATCGGGCGTACGCCCTACCCTACAAATCTGTAGGGAGAATTAAATGTGTAAATTCCGCAAAAGGAGATGTGATATGAGCAGTGAAATGAGAACTGAAAAATAGAAAACAAGAGATGGCAAGTGAGAAGAAAACTATAAAAAATACAAATAAAAAGTATTTTACCATTATTAAATACCGTATTACCTCGAATTATCCCCCCTTGAACTAACCCCCCCTCGAATTAACCCCCCCTCAAAATGGGCTGGGGAAATAATAACCCCCCCCCTCGAAATACCCTCCCTCCTGAATGATGGACATCGTGTGTGCAATGTACATGATGTATTTATTACTACTAATTTGGATTGCAGTGACACTTTTACGCTCATTTGTGTACAGATGTACACCTATAGCCCAAATAGGACCTACTTTCTCATGTTTATTACCGTTTTTGTGTATGAAAAAGTGTATTCTTTACTATGAATTTCACGAAAATTTCTGACGAAATAATAAAACCCCCCACGAATAAACCCCCCTCGAATTAACCCCCCCTCAAATTTTGCTGGCGAAATAATAAACCCCCATGGAGGTATTCCCAGGTAATACGGTCAACTGATTTTGATTTTAAACTTTTTTTTTTCAGGATTTTTTGTCACTTACCATCTGTTTTTGTCACTTCCCATTTCACTTCCCATTTCACTGCTCATTTCACTTCACATTTCACTTTTCACTTCCCATTTCACTGCTCATTTCACTTCACATTTCACTTCTTATTTCACTCCATACTCCTAGTTCCGAAAGTGGGTGCTTTTTGCGGAATTGGCACCAGGCCCATACCAACCAGACTCCTCCTTGGGCACTCTCGCATCATTCTTCCCATGCACCAACAGCACAGGCTTCCTGACTTTGTAAGCTTTGAACAGCGGCGATCTAGTTTTGAAAAAGTCCTGCCCCTCCTCTGTAAGTCCACTGGCGCCGAGCCTCTTGTCCAGCATGGCGCGCAATGGTCTCCAGTACACCGGCAACGATTTATACAGCGAGACGATGTTGCTGATGCCGGACACGGACAGGTGGCACGCGAAGCGCTGCGGGCTGAATGTGGCGCTCACCAGCGCTTCGTAGCCGCCGTAACTGATGCCTGCAAGTATTTTTAGGTATTTATTTCGTTCATGTGAAACATTTTTGGACAAGCATTGTTGCTTAACGATAGTTGCAAGCGACCATGTACCTCTCTGCAGGTAAACTCTCTCTGCAAGTAGCGGCGACCTGCAAGTAATTAAAAACTGCTCTGCAAGTGAGCTCGCCCTGCAAGTATGCACCCCAGCTACAGTTAAAATGTGTGATTTTGATCAAATATAATTAAATATCCTTAAATAAATTTAACATAATCTCAGAAAATAATTGAAAATGAAAATATGATTAAATCTTTCTGAAATAATACAGTGAAAATATAAGAAAATATAATGAGATATTTTTATCTTTTCTCATGGTGGGAAACCTGGAGAAAATGTAAATGAACATACTATTTTTTCTTGATATTTTATTATTATTTTATTTTATTTTCATTTCAATAAATTATCTAAGATGATGTTTTCTCAAAAACACCCATTTTTCACTGTAGGTGGGGTGACTATTTGCAAGGGAGTGCATTTGCAGAGCGGTCATAATTACTTGCAGGTAGTTTCTACTTACGAGCTTATTTACTTGCAAAGAGGGTCCCGGCCGTTGCAAAACACCTAAATGTTAACGCATAAAAGTTACAAAAAATGCCTCTCGGTGCCACAGGCCGGAAAAAACAGACCAAACACAGCTATCGTGTCTGTACTGGTGATTCCCTCTGCGACAGCCCAGTCAGCCGCATCGAGAACATCTTCGTGCATCGCAGCACCCCATTGGCCATTGCCCGCGTTCAAGTGCGCCTTGCCAAAGCCGGTCGACGCCCGAAAATTGCACTGCAATGCAAAGGAAGGAAGTGATAAAAAGCGAATACCGTATTTCCTCGAAATACCCCCCCCCCTTGAAATACCCCCCCCCTCGTTTGACCCCCCCCCCCTCTCGAGACCACTATGAAACAATCACCCCCCTCGAAATACCCCCCCCCAGATTGAGTGTAAAGAGAACGTACATGACAATTACTGCAGTTTGTGTTCTGCGTAGTGCAGAACACACGTTAAAACCATGTTGGAATTACGTTAGAACAGTGTTTATACCATCTACGTACTAATATTACCTAGTATACAGGAGTTGATACATGTCAGTTATTGATGCAATTTTCTACCCCAGCGCACATCACAAACCACGATTTTGTACTAGGATTTCAAAAAAATTTCCTGTGAAATAATAACCCCCCCCACCCTCGAAATACCCCCCCTCGTTAAACCCCCCCCCCTCTCGGGAGCACTATGAAACAATCACCCCCCGGGGGCTATTTCGAGGAAATAGGTACGGTAACAAGGCAGATCTAAATAAAGCCACTACCAGAGCATGTAAAATGCTCTGTCAAATGTCAAATGTCATGCATAGTGAAAGCCATGTAAAAGTCCCTGTAAAATGTCAAATGCCATGCATGGTGAAAGCCATGTAAAATGCCCTGTAAAATGGCATACTTACAGGACATTTTACATTACACAAGTTTTGACACTTTGCATAACATTTGGCATCACACAATGCATTTTACAGGGTCTGTGAGTGCCCCCTGAGCAGCGCACCCTTAGCGCAGCGTAGCCTCTGTCAGCGAACATAGTCACGGCGCCGCTGAACTGCCAGCGGTCGCGCCCCCAAGGGCCTCCGTGCACGTACAGCACCAGTGGCACGCGCTCCGATGGGACGTGCTGAAAATATTTAGTGGAATTATTTGAGGTAAAATCAGATGTGTTGGAAAGTGTGTCCATTGTGTGCAACGTTAGCGGCCCGCAGACAAGTTGACATCCAAAAAATGTCAACTAGATTTCGGTTAGGTAATTACCTATGTGACTTCAACATCCCTATGTGATAGAGCATTGAGCATATTTTATATTATGGCACTTGATTTACATTGTTCCTGTCAAGTGTGATGCTTTAAAAAGTTATTTTGTGTTATTTAGTTAACATTCAGTTTTTGCGATGTCAACTAGTGTGTGTGGGCCCATTGTAACAGACTGCTCAAGTTATGTGGTCCCCGAGGACGAATTAAAAAATATTTGGAGTGTGGTAAAAGTTTCGGCATTTGTGGTTTTGATTGGCAGCCAAAAAGGAAAAAACCTACCGCACTTATTTCGTTAAATTTTTACAATGAAAATGGACCAAAACTTCACGTCGACCCCACTGACATTGGCCGGCAAAGTGAGGTAGCACAGCTGAACCAATCCATCTCTCGAAGTGATTTCCACCGCTTTCGTCACCGGCACTTCGTAATCGTCGAGCGCGGCGAGCTCAGAGAACAGATACTGCACAGTGCGTGACGGCCGATCGTAAAAGTAGTATTTGGGTGGGGTGCTCGCTGGATTTACTGAGATGATCCACTTCTCGAAGGCTACAAATGGTGGATTATGGTAGTGATAACTGTATACCATGCATATTTCCTGGAATTACCCCATGGGTTGGTTTATCTTTTCATAGTGGAAATTTTGAGGGGGGTTAAACGAATCGTGTTCATTTCGAGGGTTCTTTTAAATTCATAGTGTCAGTTTTGAGGGGGTATATCGAGGGGGGGAGTATTTCGATTAAATACGGTAAATCAACCAAAAACGAAAACTTGCAGTTATCCGATGCCACAATATCAATTTGGCCGTCCGGCACCAGTGTCTCGAGGTGTGAAAAATCGGCATCAACAGAATCGTCGTAGAATTTCCATCGCAACTTGTCATAATTTTCCGCCACACCGACCTACAAACAATTTATTGCACGCCACGAAAATTCTAAAACTTTGGCAATACACAAACCAGCTGGTGCGTTGTTGGGTGGAGCAGAATTTTATCAGTGTCCGCCTTAGTAGGAGTGTAAACGATTGTGCCAGTTTGATAGAATTCCTCATTGAGCGATTTCAGCTCCAGTCTAGCTGAAAAGTGGCGCACGACATTTTCTGGTTTTCTTTCTAGTTATACTCGGCGGACAGCACACCTAGTATGAAAACCTACCATAATTTAATGAATAAAAGCTTGTGATAAATTTCGTACTTAATTATTCCATAGTAAAAACGAAATATTATGATGAAAAACTGTATAATTTTTGGTTCATTATTCAGATGGGTTATGGTAGGTTTTCATACTAAGTGTAATGTCCGCCGCCTATATCCACCAACATGTAAAACTGTGTCAACTCGCCTAAATCGGTGTCCAGCGAGTGCGACCAATAAACATTATCGTTTGTCTCATCGAAGTCCAGCGGATAGGTGGTGCTCACCTCTTCGAATGTAACGTTGACGTAAAATGACCATGATGCGCGCACGTCGCTCATGTCTGTGCAAAGCATCTTGAGACATGGCATGAGAAGCGAGTGCTCAAAGAGCGGCACCAGTGATGTAAAAGCGCCATGGCACTCTTGGCGCTTGGCGCCATTTTCCCGTGGCGCTATTGGCGCTTGGCGCTGGGGTTTGGAAAAGCGCCATGAAACTTTTGGCGCTTGGCGCTTTTTTTGCGTGGCGCCAGGAACAAAACGCCTGGCGCTGGCGCTTGGCGCTAGCGCCAAAGCAAAAAGCGCCATGGCGCTTCTGGCGCTTGGCGCCATTTTGCTCTGGCGCCATTGGTGCTTGGCGCTGAGGGTTGAAAAAGCGCCATGGCGCTTTTGGCGCTTGGCGCCAAAGTTCTGGCGCTTTTCACATCACTAAGCGGCACACTTCAGAGCGTTGCAGTTAGCATTGGAAAATGGGTGATTTTGTGAAAATAAAATTAAATATGATCTCAGAAAATCCCTCAAAACGAAAACATAAATCTCGCCGAGTAAAACAGAAAAGATAAAAAATAAATTTAAATTTTAGAAAATATAATTTTTTTTTAAATTTTGACTTTTTTTAAAAATCTCAGGTCTCTCAAAGAGAAAATAGAATTGAATCTCACTGGAAATTTGCGAAAAAAAGTATATAAATATAAAAAATATTTTATTTTTCAATATAGCGTATTTGCTTGAAAATTTCTTTAAAATTTTGACGAAATAATGATCCCTCCCCTTGAATACTTTAATCTCGCATTGTTCCACCCTCAAAAATCTGACAAAATCACAATCCCCCAGGTGAATCATTCGGGTTCCGGGGGTTCCACAATCAGGGGTTCCACCCTAGTTGCGGGGCACACACACCTCCAACGCCATCGTACTGATGATACACCTGTCCGCCCGAGATACAGCCATAGTAGGCCAGTCTCACATTGAGGTTGTGGTCGATAAAAAAACGGGAAAAGCGATTGTTTTCCATCAGTTGTGTTTTCTGACCTAGCTCCAGGTCCAGTTCGTACAAATCGCGGAAGCTGTGTGGAAGGCAACCGAATGTTAAAGTGCGAGGTGTTTAAATCAAAATCTATCGCCGCACTACAATTGCGTGAAACCATGGTTTTTGGCAGAGTTGTTAAAATACCGGTATTTTTGGAAAGCGTAAGCGTAAGCGTAAATACACTCTCCAAATTATGGGTATGGATACTAAAAGCGTAAGGTATTTTGAAAATACCTAGGAAAGCGTAAAATAAAGCGTAAGCGTAACAAAAGTTTTACAAGGTGCTCTTGCTATTGAGCATCAGATTTTCGGATTACCGTATTTACTCAAAATACCCCCTCAAAATACCCCTACACAAAATGTGTCTAATAATGTCCAAAAACTGCAGTTTGGTATCTGTGCAATGCGAAACACACGTTAAAAAGAATACAGAGTTATATTAGGAGAGGGCTTACCTAGGTATATCAACTAGGTTAATAGGTACATACTTATGTAAGTGTATACCTAGACGCTTATATTTTGCACTTTGAGAAAAACCCTGGGTGTATTTCGAGGAAATACGGTATCCATTATCTGACCCAAAATTCCTTATCCTAAGCCACGATATTGCTAGACGACACAATTTGCACATGTGCCGCATTTTCACTCCGTTAGCGCACACACGTTTTTTTTGTACACTTTCTCAATCACTTTCTGTTCCTTTCTTCCCTTTTTAAAAGCGTAAAACTGGGTTGCGTGAAAAAAATTTACGCTTTTAGTACCCGGGTATTTCCGCCGGGAAAGCGTAATAAAGCGTATGGGTATTTTACGAAAGCGTAAGCGTAAGCGTAAGTATAAATACCCATTTACCCGGGTATTTCGGGTAAGCGTAAATACGCTTTCGCAACTCTGGTTTTTGGATGAAAGTACCTACCTACATTATTATACATGGCGGTTATTGTTTTTTCCCTACGTCTGCGTACCTTACAAACAACAAACAAGTACAGTGAGTTCAAGAAAACTGCGGCAAAATAATAACCCCCTCGAAATATCCCCTTAGTTAACCCTCCCTCAAAATTTCCACTAAGAAAAAATACCACCCCGGGGGGGGGGGGTATTTCGAGGAAATACGGTAGGCAAAGTCACTCATAAACGCACGCAGGATGTCTATCATTCGCTCTAACTACAACCCGACTCTTCTTGTACGGCGACACAGCCAACACATCTGCCATGGCGCCACTGCCACCGATCCAGTAACGCCAGTCGCCGCTGGACACATCGACCGAGAAAATGGCGTAGTCCTCTCTGCCGTTGGGGTCGGACCGGTAGAGTAACATGTTGGGCATGTGAGTCCAGGTGTAGTCTGAATTTAGTGGGTGAGGGAATACGGGGTGAACCGAGTTGACTCCTTTTCGCCGATAGCAGCTTCCCACATTACGGCCAAACCCACTAGTACACTACCGAAGGTTGGGAAACTGATCAATCTCTTTTGAATACACTTGAGTTCGCCATGATGGATTATTTTTGATCGCCGTGACTCAGTTGACAGACTCCTCATCGTGGTGAACTCAAATGTGTGCAAAACAGGGGCCAGTTCCGCAAGTGGAAAAGTTAAGAGTAAAGAGTAGGTAAATAGTTGAGTAAAATGATAAACGATAAGTTAAGAGTAAAGTTAAAAGTTAAGAGTTGAGTAAAATGATTTGTCGCTTTACTCAACTCTTAACTCTTAACTTTACTCATAACTTGTCATTTGACATCTTACTCAACTCTTAACTTTTCCACTTGCGGAACTGGCCCCAGATTTATGAGTTTATCAAATTTCGGCGGTGTGCGGTGTACTAGTGTGCGCAGCGTCAATCAGGTTTCATCACGCGATGTTCCGCAAAAAGCTGATTGGCCTAGATTCAGTGCAATGTTTGAGTAGATAAATGGTTGGATTGGATAGACTAACAATGGTGTTACCCACAACAGTAATGATAACCTACAACAGTTGTGATAACCCACAAAACAACCATGAATATCCCTGTTTAAGTAAAATCATAGGCAAAAAGCTCATAGTCTCGACTCTCGAATAACCCCCCCCATTCTCAAGACAGTGCGTCATCACCCAGCAACCGACCAGCCACACCCCTCTTGGTGTCAAAGGTGACCTGCACCGGACCGGCATCCTGCACGCCGACTTCCTGCACGAACACGTTGTTCAATCTCTCCGAGCCGGACGCGGCCACCCACGACAACCAGCGGCCATCGGGACTCAGCGACACTTGAGTGTTGTCGCGCCCGCCGAACAGGACTTTTCGGGGAATTAGTTGACGGCTGCCGATCTGTTGGACTGGGGTGGGGGGGGGGGAGTGCGTGGCGAGAAGCGGATATCGCATGCGTGGAGAAATGAGTTTTGCAAAAGCGACACGATTGGCGGCCCACACACTAGTTGACACACGCGCGTCAAATGTTCTTTGTGAACTCAGATTTCGACGTCACGTGTCGCATAGCGATCTTCCAACGCACTTGCCGCAATGAACATTATTCGACATTGCACACGCGCGTTTGGAGATCTCTCTGCGACACGTGAAGCCGAAATCGGAGTTGACACACTTGTGCAAACTCTTGTTTCGCCATTCCGGCGCCAATACCCGTCATATTTACCCGTCAGCCAAGTTATCAGGATTATTTTTTTCACACCGAAAACACAGTTCACCAACCAGCGCACGCGAGCCGCGGCTGCACCAGCGCGGCTATCAGAACAAAGACAACAGTAGGACCGTGTAACATAGTTTTGCATGAGAACGTCAATTCATGCTCGTTTCGATCAGGCGCCGGCATTCGAATTAAATACCACAGCACAACGTCGCACGATGCGGCCCAGTGTTTTATGCCGGCTATCGAGCAGGGGCCACTCTCAGACCCTGTAAAATGTCAAATATCATGCAAAGTGTCAAAAGTCATGGAAAATGCTCTTCGAAATGTCAAATGTCATGCAAAGTGTCAAAAGTCATGGAAAATGCTCTGCGACATGGCAACCGAGTTGCCATTTCGCAGGGCATTTTCCATGACTTTTGACACTTTGCATGACATTTGACATTTCACAGGGCTCTTTACAGGGTCTGGGAGTGGCACCCGTTTGCGTCAATCGGCACACAGATGAGCAGCTGTGCAAGCACCGGTCTTTCTTTTGTTTGTTTTAAACGGTTTAACACTATCGGTATATACACAGTTGCTCGGGGAATGGACGTTTTTATCGTTTATTCAATGGAATTCGTTAATGATATGGATTTACATTGTTCAATGAATTTACGGATGTAATTACTCTGATAGGCTTAGTTTCAGCACTTATAATACTAATAAATACGGTCAATGAAGTAAATTCAGATTTAGAATTGGGTGGCGAACGGACTAAACCACACAACAAATTCACACAACGATTCCCGCAGATCAATGTCATATCCCGCAGTAAAAACACGGCGCACAACGACCCCAAAATACAAGCAACAACAAAAAACACACACATACCGTATTTCCACGTGATATTTACCCCCGGGTGTGATTGTTTCAGAGTGAGAATTTTGAGGGGGATAAACGAGGGGGTAATTCGAGGGGGGGGCTTATTATTCCGCCAGAATTTTTTTGAACTCCCAGTACAAATGTGTTGTTTGTAACGTACGCAGACGTCGAAAAAATGCAACAAAAAGCACCATGTATAGGAGTCTATAGACCTATACAAGTATGTAGATAGTACAAACCCTGTTCTAACGTAACACAGACATTGTTTTTAACGTGTATTCTGCATTGCCCGGATCACAAAACGCAGTTTTGTCATGTACGTTCTCTGTACACTCAATTTGGGGGGGGGTATTTCGAGGGGACCAAATTAATTCATACTGCCCATTTTGAGGGAGGGTATTTCGAGGGAGGTACTTCGAGGGGGGTGAGGTACTTCGAGGGGGGGGGGGGTATTTCGAGGAAATACGGTACACAGGTCGCGACATCAAAAAGCATATCTGGTTCGAATATCTTCCAACTTCTTGGCGACTTCTGGCGGCTGCCTGTCCAAGTCCTCTGCGATGGCTTTCTGTTTGTTGAACTCGAGCAGAGTGTACTGCTCGCACAGGTCGCCGTCGATAACGTTCTGTGGTGTGAGATGGAACATTTTGGGTGATTTTTTAGTTGACGAAAGTGAGGATGTTGGATTAATTAATGCAAAAATTTCATATTTGGACACATTAATTACCGGTTTTGGGTACTTAAAAGCGTATTCTTCACTATGAATTTCCATAAAATTTCTGACAAATAATAACCCCCCCCCCCTCGTTAAACCTCCCTTACCCTCAAAATTTGCACTATGAATATCTAAAACCCGCAGGGTATTTCGAGAAAATACGGTAAATAGAAATGTTTCTTAAATATAAGAGCGAACAGTGTAAAACTAAGTAAAATCAGCTGTCTTTCTTCTGGTTGCCCACTGGAATTTATCTGAAACGCGACGCGAAAGTACACTTTGGGATATTTTTACCTAGAGTACCTCTTTACAATGTTTAATGTTCGAGAAGCACAATTTAAATACACAGCCATGTCTAATCGAATATTCACCCAACAAATCTTGACGCATCACAAAAAATATCTCACCTTTATGGGCGCATAAAAACTCCTGAACGACACGTGGTCCCTTCCAGCCAGCGGGGCATACTCCGACCGCATGTGCATCTCTAAATGCTGGAAAAACTCATAATCCTCCCTACTAGTAAACGGGACCAAAACGCCCACGGCTCCACCAATGGTCGCGTAGAGAAGCGCGTCGCTGCCGCCGGGAATCAGAGTGGTCTTCTGCATGGCGGTGACCGTCTCGCCGATAAATAGACACGACAACTGGGGCACTCCCAGACCCTGTAAAAGACCCTGTAAAGTGTAAAAGACCCTGTCAAATGTCACGTGTCATGTAAACGGCCCTGTAAAGAGTCATGTGTCATGCAAACTGTAAAAGGTGTCACATGTATCCAAATCTTATTTTTCTGTATCCAAGTCTTACTTTTGGACATAAGATTTGGATACACATGACACTTTACAGAGTCTCTTACATGACATTTGCATTTACATGGTCTTTTACATGACACATGACATTTTACAGGGCTTTTACATTTTACAGGTTCTTTTACACTTTACAGGGTCTTTTACAATTTACAGGGTCATTTACACTTTACAGAGTCTTTTACACTTTACAGGGTCTTTTACAGGGTCTGGGAGTGGCACCAGGTCGCCCTTCTGCGAGGCGCCGTTGAGCACGCCGCGGTCCCACAGGGCGCGCGCTCCAGTGGGGTCCTCTTGCACCTCGTCGACCACGCCAGCTGGCAGTCGCAGCTGCGATCAGTGGCGAGTTTCTAAAAAGGTGTTTTTTGTATACTCGGCGGACATCACACTTAGTATGGAAACCTACCGTAACCCATAATAATGAAACAAAATCTATACGGTTTTTCATCATTATATTTTGTTTTTACTATGGAATAATTAAATACGATATTTATGGCAAGATTTTATTCATTCAATGGTAGGATTCTGCGCATAGTTTGCGGTCCGCCAGTGTACGTAAATATTTATATGAAATTACATCTATTAAAGTGTGAATAGACAGCTGAAAAATACTGCTGTATCACACGCACTCATTTCACAAAAATACCCATCCCTAAGACCGTATAAAACATCCAGAAAAACCCCTGGCGACCGCATCGACATTCAACACAGCAACCGTCAAAATTCCACTTCTAAACTGTAGAAGGAGCGCCGCGGGCGGGGTCGACATGACCATGGACATTAACGAGCCGCACCAAGCCGTGCACAAGGACACACACAAGGACGAGCACAAGCTCCACAAGCCTGACAAGGACACCACCAAGGACGAGCACAAGCCCCACAAGCGTGACAAGGACACCAACAAGGACGAGCACAAGCCCCACAAGCCTGAAAAGGGCACCCACAAGGACGAGCACAAGCCTGACAAGGGCACCCACAAGGACGAGCACAAGCCTGACAAGGGCACCCACAAGGACGAGCACAAGCCTGACAAGGGCACCCACAAGGACGAGCACAAGCCTGACAAGGGCACCCACAAGGACGAGCACAAGCCTGACAAGGGCACCCACAAGGATGAGCTCAAGCCTGACAAGGGCACCCACAAGGACGAGCACAAGCCTGACAAAGGCACCCACAAGGACGAGCTCAAGCCTGACAAGGGCACCCACAAGGACGAGCACAAGCCTGACAAGGGGACCCACAAGGACGAGCTCAAGCCTGACAAGGGCACCCACAAGGACGAGCACAAGCCACACAACAAAGACAAGGGCAAAATGGAGGAACACAAGCCGGAGAAGAACAAAACAAAGGAGGAGCACAAGCCCGACAAGGACAAAACCAAGGGGGAAAACAAGCCCGCACATACACAACTGAAGCCCAGTACCGCTGCGAATCATGGCAGCCCGCCGGCGAGCGAAAAGCAGCCGCCGCACCACAAGGACAGCGTGAAGGAGAAGTTGCCCCCAGATGGGAATTCGCTGCCAACCGACTGTTAGTGACGTTGGTGTCGATTTGACGGAAGAAATGTGGCGGTACATCAGAGGAGACGTCAGGGGTCTCGAATCGGGGTTGGGGGGGGGGGGGGGTAACCAATTTTTGGCTACTATTTTTTGGCCCTGAACACCCCCCCCCCCAAATCGCCCAGCTTTTTATCTATCCGGAGTGATTTATGATAAATTTTACCAAAATCGCTACTTTTCGTGCCTTTTTATAGATTTTCACCTCCAAAATCACTAGTACATGTAGGCTTCAAACCGGATTGACTTTTCGGGATCGGGATTCACTTTTTGAGATTTCGGGATCGGGGTCGGGATCGGGATTGGGCTTTCGGGATCGGGATAGGTATTTTGAGATTTCGGGATCGGGATCGGGATTGCCGGGATTGGGGTCACGGGTTCAGGATCGGGATTGGCATTTTTCCGGGATCGGGATTGGGGTCTAGGGATAGAGATTTTCGTCACTGTTCTGGCATTCACAGTTGTTCATAAAGGTGTCAAAACACTGTTGGATGCCAGAAAAGTGACATCAAATGGACGCTGGGGGTTTGCGTTCACATTTTTTTTCACACAAAAATGTGATTTTTTCACTTTTTATAATTTTCCGGGATCGGGATCCCGGACTTAGGAGATTCTCGGGAACGGGATCGGGATTTGAAAGTTTTCGGGATCGGGATTGGTATTTTTGGATTTCGGGATCGGGATTGGGGTTTCGGGATCGGGATCGGGACTGCTAAATCCCGGAATTTCACGGGATCCGGGATCGGGATCGGGATCCCGTTTGAACCCTAAGTACATGTTCATTATTGCTATTTTGGCTATATATCTGCTTATACCTATTTTTAGCCATTTTTTACTTACTTTTGGCGATTTTTATCTATTTTCTTCCTTCTACACCCCGAAAATGCCTATATATTGAACTCCCGCGAACCCCCCCCCCAGAAAAATTTCCAGCTATCTATCCCTACGGATTAGCGATTTTCTATCTAAATATCAAACCCCCCCAGATGGTCGAAATTCAAGATACCCCTGGCAGACGTTACATCCCCCCCCCCCGCCCGCAGCTGCCGCGCCCGCTACAAAGGACAAGGATAAAGGCAGAGACAAACTTGAGCCGCCCGCGTGCAGCGACAAACCAACAGAAGGAAAAGTACATTTGCGTATTTTCATCGATAAACTGATAAAAAATCGACAAAACAATACACGCAAACCGCGCAGACTAAGTCGGCAGCCCCGGCGATCCCGGCTACAATAGAGCGCACGCCAGAGGGCGCGTTTACGCTGAAAATGGGCCATATGATCAGGAAAAAATGGATTGTAACCGAGAGAATCGGCAAGGGGGGCTGCAGTGAGGTCTATGCCTTGGAACCTATTCCCGGCTCTGGTGAGACATTTGGGGGCGGGTACTCGTAATATAGGGCAAGTTTTATGGGACAAAGCCACAAAAACAATTTTCAGACAATTACACACAAGTTTTTCGGCGAAATTTAAAAATTCGTAGACTGGTAAAACAGCCTCAAACGTATTTGAGTTCGCTGGAATGAGTTGCTTTCATGTTCCGTCAACTGTACTTGACGAACACCTGATTCCAGTAAACTCTAATTACAGTCAAAGTTGTTTTATGAGTTGATCAAAGTATCTTTTTACATCCCTAGTGGCACATTGAGGAACTTTAGGCAGGTATGTCGGCTTTCGTCTCACTCACAGAAAGCAAAGGAAACGCGTAATATACAAAAGAGCATGAAAACAAAGGGTACAAAGAAATAGACAGAAATTTGCACCCGAAAGCAGACCACTAGAGACCCGTACCACCTTCCAAATCCCTCACAGGTCACGAAGATGAAAACGTCGCGCTGAAAGTGGAATGGGGCGGCCGGCGACACAACGAAAGCCAGGTGCCAATCCCAACCCTGTAAAATGTCAAATGTCATGCAAAGTGTCAGTAGTCAGTCACGTAAAATGCCCTGCAAAATGGCAAACACGTTTGCCATTTTGCAGCGCATTTACCACGACTCTAGACACTTTGTATGACATTTGACATTTTACAGGTTCCGGGACTGCCCCCAGCTGTCGCTGGAGCGCATTGTGCTGCTGGCGCTGGCCAAAGAGAAGCGAGTGCCCAAGTTCTACACGGCAGGCAAAATTCAGGGCGTCTACTCGTTCTTGGTAATGGAACGGCTGGGACCGGACTTGGCCATGTTGAGGCGGTCGCTGCCCAGGCGGCATTTTCACGCGCCCACCGTGCTTCAGGTCGGGTCAGGGGTCTCGAATGGGGGGGGGGGGTTACCCCCCCCCAAACCGCCCAGCTATCTATCTATCCCGGAGGCCGCTCAGCTATCTATCTATCCCGTATGCAAAATTTCGGGCTACTACCCCCTAACCCCCCCCCAAATCGCTCAGCTATCTACCTATCTGGAGCGATTTTTGAGAAATTTTCGCAACCCCCCCCCCAATTTTCGCTCAAAATCGCTATTTTTCATAACTTTTTATAGATTTTCACCTCAACAATACTAGTTTTTCTTCCTATTTACCTATTTTCAGCAACTTCTAGTAATACATATATGCTTTTGTTTACCAATTTTGAGCTATTTTACCCTACTTTTAGCGATTTTTCTCCCTTTTCTTCCTTCTACATCTTGAAATAGCCTATATATCGAACCACCACAACCCCCTCCCCAAAATTTTGTCCAGCTATCTATCTATCCCGAAGGCCGCTCAGCTATTTATTTATCCAACCACTCGGAGGGTCAAAATTCAAGATACCCCTGGGTCGGGTGGGGAGTGAATAAACCGCGAGCAAGAAAACGCCACCCGCCAAATGCGCCAGCTATTTATCTATCTCAGACCGAGATCAGCTATTTTCCTATCCCGAATCAAACATTTTCGCCACTTTCCCTTGAACACCCCCCTCAATTCACCCAGCTGTCTACCTATGCTTAGTAAATTGTGGGCGATATTTACCCTCAAAATCAACAGTCACTAATTCCTGTGCCTTATTGTTCATTTTGAACATTATTTTACCTTATTATTATTATTAATTGATAAGATTTTTTGTATATTTCTTCTATACTTTTTAAACAATTCATGCTCAGGGCTCTAGTGTACCACGTCAGTATCACAACGCGCAGATTGCAAAACAGTCGCTGTGGGCGGTGAAAGCCGTACATAGCGCCGGCTTCATACACCGCGACATCAAGCCGCAAAACATGGCCATTGGCAACCGGCAGTCGGAAAAGAGGCTGATTTACTTGCTGGATTTCGGTCTGGCGCGTCGGTGGGCGGAAAAAGATGCCAACGGCAAGATGACCACACGAAAACCGCGCACCAACCCGCACTTCAGGGGCACCTACAGGTACTGCTCGCCCATGGCGCACAGGTCCGTTCCTGGCTGGCAGGATGGACGACATTTGCATATGACTTATCGATATTTTCCCAAATTTTCCGATATTTGAAAAGTGTTCCGTATTCGATATTACAAAATAATTATGATGAGACATAGAAAATGCAAATACGTCGAGGTTCGATATTTTGCAGGGTATTCAATTTTCGTAAAATTGCTGACAATATTCAAACCCCAATCTCGATTGCGTGAACGCAAAAACAACATTGAAAAATCCGACTGGAACCCGCAGGCGCTTGGAGCAAACCCGCCACGACGACATGTACAGCTTGGTGTACATGTGGATCGAGCTGCTGTGCGGTCTGCCCTGGGCCTACATGACCGACCGCTCCGAGATCGGCACCGTCAAACTGTTGGCCGAGAAGGAGGGACGGCTGCTGAAGCAAGTCAAGCCGCACATCCCGCTCATGGCGGTGAGCGCGACAGAGTCGAGCAGTGCCGTGCTCTAAAACGACCCTGTGCCCATGGACATGTAAACCCGCTGGACATGTAGACCCGGTGGACATTGAGCGGGGGCGTACATGTCATGCGGGCAGGATACATGGTAGACAGTCTACAGTCTAGGCAGTCGACATGTCCGGCGGGTAGAAATACATGTTCGCCGGGTCTACATGGCCAACAGGTTTAAATGTCTGGGGAGCCTACGTCCTCTAACACACAATCGCAGGACATCCTCAAGCTGGTGCAGCACCCGCAGCCCATCGAGGAGCCGCTGTACTCGTTCATCGAGGACTACCTCAACCAATCTCAGCAACAACTCGCCTGCGACGACAACACGCCCTACGATTGGGAGGTGCCGGGCATCATGGAGGCGCTCGTGTCGCAGCACCAGGTGGTGCCGCAGGATGCGGATGAACAGTACGTGGACACAAATAAGTGATTGCGGGTGGACTTTGGCTGATATGGTGGTGGGTGATATACTCGGCGGACATCGCACTTAGTATGGAAACCTACCATAACCCATCTGAATAATGAACCTAAAATTATACAGTTTTTGATCATAATATTTCGTTTTTACTATGGAATAATTAATTACGAACTTGACCAGATTTTATTAATCAAATTATGGCAGGATTCGCACACACTTTGCGGTCCGCCGAGTATAGTGATAAATACCTGTGATGTGTTGTTCTGTGAATATAACGAGAGAAGAAGTATGAAAGCGGCGCGACAAACCAGGCTACCTATTAAAGTGAGTACACAGCTTGAAGCATGCAACACGTGCGGCCTCATTAAACACCCCTCTTAACCCCGAACCCACAATTGCGATGGTGCCGAACTTGTCCGCGACGGCCACCGTGTCGTAGTCGAGCACGCAGATCGTCTGCACCCAGCGCGGCGTGCAGTCGTCCGCAAAGATCACCTGCGCGCAATGAGTTAATGGAATCGTGTTTTAGGGGTCAAACGGAAACCCGAGTTTACTGAATTCAGTGATGCTGATCCCCCAAATGACTAGCAGATCGCACTTAGAAATGTGAATGGAAACCACCAGCGTGCAGTTTTGCCATTTTTTAACATCCAAGTGCGTTTTCAGACTTTTTTTGTGAAAAATAGTTAGAAAAATACCAGCACCTTGTCCAATATCCCGATCCCAAAAACCCCATTCTAACCCCACCATCGCCTTCAAGCGAAACACCGAGTTTTCAAAAAACATTACACAAAAGAAGCCAACCAGTTGATTTTCGTGCGGCTTGTATCTGAGGAAATGGACGGATTCCTGCACGTCGCTCACGTAGATTCTCTGGCCCATGGTGTTTATGCCGACGATCATGTTTGGAATGTGCTGCGACAGTTGTAACGTGAAGTGATCAGTGACCGACTAAGCGACAATTCAGATTCGTTTTATTTACCTACATTTCGGTTGTTCACGCTTTCCTATTATGGCACCAAACGAAATTTTCCAAAGTTTAAATTTTACGCCAATTTTATTTTATAAACGCTCGCTTAATGCGCACATGGATACTAAATATAATATTTACATATTTATATATTTATAATACAGATGTGCAATATTCAAATGAGATCTTAACTTCAGATGCTGTACAAAGATCACAAAAAAACGCAACGATGCTGCAAGATTTTGACACAAGCGGGTTTTGCAAATATTGTTGGATTCATATTATCCACTCATGAAAATCATACAATTTTTATTTGTAGTTGATTCAAATTGGCCGCTTAAAGTCTGCACGTCACCGGCTGCGTGAACTACTCCGGCATGCATGCATGACTGCACAGTCAAACTTTCACAACCGCATTTATAAATATCTCACAGCATTGCGTCTGGACGAAAAATGTAAACAGAAATCGAAAAAATGGACGAATGAAGGATGCAATGTGCGACAAAATGCGCTACAATCATATACAAAGCAAAACTACTCAAAAGGCAACCAAAGGTTCATATATCATCTCTACCTTCACCAGTTTTCTTGTGCAAATGCGACAGAATGCGACAAGTGGCCTTGCGCACGTGTTTGTGCAGAATCACCAAAATAACAGGCCTTGCGGCGCTGCCGGCATACCCCAGCCAAGCAGTGGCCTCTGGAAGCCAGTTAGTAACGCACTGCTTGGAGTTGGTGGGACACAGCAGGGCTACCATGATGCTCAATGCATTGTGTGCGAGCCAAGTTAGGAAATAGCAGCCTAGAAATGGGTGGGAGGTGTTCGGATGGTGCCGACCGTGCATGAATTTTTTGACAATAATTGGTATGTGGGCTAGGGATGATCGTATTCTATCGACGATCGGGTTCGAAAATTCCACATTAAAAATGGACACATAAAATGGGTTTAAATATTATAGCACAGAATATCATCGACAACTAAAAGTATCGTCCAAAACCCATTGTTGCAGTGTGCACTGAAGATTTTGATTCCGCATCCGAATCTTTTTAATCCCTCTGGAGCGGACAATACAATGGTATTTAAAAACCGTGATTTCTGGAACATCACAAAAATGTTTAAGGGACTTGTTAGCCAAGAATAGTGCTAGGAGGAAAAATTTTTCCTACGGAGCGCGTTCGGTAAATTTCCCGCTTCGTGATTCCGCGCGGAAAAAACTGCTCGGACGCAGAAACAAAGTCTCCAGTGTACCGCGATTTTCATTGATAAACGCCAACATGTGATTGCCGCAGTTGCCTTAATGACAAGTTCCTCATCCTTCAGTCTGCGGATTGAAAACGCCGCACTTGAAACCAGGCCAGACGTTTTTGATTTGAAAGACGCTGTTTCCTGCAGAATGAGCAAAATATGAAATTTTCCGACCCCACAACGTTATCGAAAAAGAGCCACAGAAACACACTGTCTTATCAGCTATCTCCCCACGAAACGGTGGAATATCGAGCGCAGGCACGTCGCCGTGAAACGCGTCATCCTTACTCTTGTGCGGCCGCAGCGGCACGACGCCAGTTGCCGCGGCGCCGATGGCGGCCGACTCTGACCGCCGCCGGTCGCGAATGCGACGCAAACTTATCGCCAGCGGGTCGGCGCGCTTGTTGGAGAACAGGTTTCTATTCAACGAGTCATTGTAGCGGTCCAGGAGCGCGGGCGTGATCGAGTAGGCCTGGCCGCCTGCCAAGGGGATTCGCATTCGGAGTTATTATACTCTCGTGTTCGGGTGCCAATCCCAGATCCCGTAAAATGTAAAATGTCATGCAAAGTGTCAAAGGCATGTAAAATGGCCTGCAAAATGACAATTTTCCATGACTTTAGACACTTCGCATGACATTTGACGGTTTACAAGGAATTTTACAGGGTCCGCGGCTGCCCCCAGGGTTCAAACGGGGCCAGTTTTTCGGCCCGGGACCGGAAATTTTTTTCTCGGGACCGGGACAGGGGTGTTGGGACCGGGACTGGCATTTTGTTATTATTGGGACCGGGACAGCCCCAGTCCCGACTTTTTGCCAAACGATATACCCATTTGAACCCTACTCGTGCTATTTACGAGGATGTCACAGACAGGTAGGCAAGTCACAGGTCTCTATCCACTCACCAACGCGACACGTCTTCAACTGCGCACTATTTCTCTGCTTGCCAAACGACTTGTGAGCCGAGTCGATCGGAAATACTTCCGCGCCATCAGGGCTCTCAATCACCGGCTCCAAACTGGCCGCCTCATGCGGCATGAAAGTGTGCCTGAACCGGCCGGCCGGCGACTGTTTCCCAGCCTGAGAGTCGTGCTGCTCAGAGTCCACGCTGCGCTGCTCGGCCGAGTCGATGCTGGCGGCGCGGCTCATCACGGGCTTGGCGCTGAGCCGACGCAGGCTCGTGATCAAAGGGTCCGGCCGCTTCCACTCGTACGCGTCGCGGTGCAGATCCGACCGGTACATTTGGTGGGAGGGCGGGCGGCGCGTTTGATGTTGTTGTTGCCGCACCCCAGAACCCTCATCAGGCTCTGCATTACTGCGAAGGCTCGCTCGACCGATGGAGCCGACAGAACTGAGTGAAACGACGATGGGTCTGTCTGACTGATATGTTACAAGACAACCCAAAGATGTCACTTGAGGCAGTCCAAGACTTTGCAAAGTGTAAAGTGTCAAAACAAAAAATATAAAGATTTTATTACTGAACTTTGCATGACAATTGACGCGTTACTTTACATTTGTCATCATGAAAATTGACACTTTGCATGACATTCGACACTTGACTTAACACTTTACAGGGTCTAGGATAGACACCAGAACTAGGGTTCAAACGGGATTGACTTTTCGGGATCGGGATCGGGATCGGGATTCACTTTTTGAGATTTCGGGATCGGGATCGGGATCGGGATTGGGGTTTCGGGATCGGGATCGGGATCGGGATTGGTTTTTTGAGATTTCCGGATCGGGATCGGGATCGGGATTGGCCGGGATTGGGGTCACGGGATCGGGATCGGGATTGGGATAGGCATTTTTCCGGGATCGGGATTGGGTTCTAGGGATAGAGATTTCGGCCATTTTTCTGGCATTCACAGTTGTTCATAAAGGTCTCAAAACACTGTTGGATGCCAGAAAAGTGGCATAAAATTGACGCTGGGGGTTTGCATCCACTTTTTTGCATGCAAAAACGTCATTATTTCACTTTTTATAATTTCCACTAACTTTTCCGGGATCGGGATCCCGGACTTGGGAGTTTCTCGGGATCGGGTTCGGGATTTGAAAATTTTCGGGATCGGGATCGGGATCGGGATTGGTATTTTTGAGATTTCGGGATCGGGATCGGGATCGGGATTGGGGTTTCGGGATCGGGATCGGGATCGGGACTGATAAATCCCGGAATTTCACGGGATCCGGGATCGGGATCGGGATCCCGTTTGAACCCTAACCAGAACTACATTACCGTTTAGATGTCAGCGGCATGGCATTGGCGTTCAGTAGAGCGGAGTTGCGCGACTGGCGCAACTTCCAATAGATGCTATAATAGAGACAGCAGGTCACCAGTCCAGGCACAGTGTAACAACTTGCAAACAGGTAGAGCGCGTAGCCGCGCTGGTTCCCATCCAGAAAAGAACAGCTGTAATGGTTGTCAACAAATCAGCTGATGCTAAGTGGGCGCGTTTGCAAGGGATGAAAATACCTGCAAGCTTTCGTGTTATTCCGAAACGGATCATACAGCACCGCCGCGGGCGGCACAACGAGCAGCACGGCCGCAACGACGACAGCCGGCAGCAGCAAGGCGCACCAGCCCAGCCTGGGGGCAGTCCCAGACCCTGTAAAAAACCCGTAAAATGTCAAATCTCTTGCAAAGTGTTTAAAGTCACGTAAAATGCCCTTCAAAATGGCAAACGCGTTTGCCATTTTGCAGGGCATTTTACGCGTTTGCCATTTTGCAGGGCATTTTACATGACTTTTGACATTTTGCATGACATATGACATTTTACAGGGTCTGGAACGTGCACCTGGCCGTGCGCTTGTCAACCGGCCGCGCCACGGACGGGTACCCCCTGACGGCCATCACGAGCAGCAGGTAGGCGGCGGCGGCGCGCAGGCACAGGTCCGCGCCGCTCCACCACTGGCACGCGGGCGCGCCCAGCGTCCACACGTAGGCGCGCAGGTGCTGCAGCGTCGCCAGCGGCAGGACGAACACGCCGAGCAGCAGGTCGACCACGGCCAACGCGGACAGCAGCAAGCCGGCCGCGTCGCGCAGTTGCCTGGGCGGCGGACGGCGGGTAAATTGCATCGCAAAAAGACAATGCCTTTGCTGCCGATCCCAAGTCAGTCAGTGACAGATTGAACCTGTTGAAGCACGGCGCCACGGCCAGCGCTCCATTGGCGAGCAGGACAAAGAGAGTGAGCAGCAGCTGAAAGGCGGCCACGCCGGTGCCGGCGGCGCTTATCAGCGCGCGTCGCTGCGACAGCCAAACCAGACTGCAATTTGACCAGCTCCAGTCGCCGCCATTTGCCACGGTAATGGAATCCATTGTCGCGGCAGAATTTGGTCCGTGACACAATGTTATATGTTTTAATTTAATAGTCCTGAAGCGAAGTCCCGAATCATAAAAAAGGAGAAAATGTAAGCAATGTAAAAATAAAATGTTCTTAATGTTTTATATCAAACTTTTTTGCTGCTTGCTTTTTTTAGGGATTGATTTTTTTCAGCACCGAGAAAAGGTGTGAAAACCTTTTTCAAAACGTTCACATATACTCGGATGACATTACGCCGTACATTTATCCGGAGGAAACACTCAATCATGACGTCATCATATTAGTCAATTCTGGCTTTTAGCGGTCTTTTCTTTTTTCTTTTTGCGAAATGTTGATCCATAAGTTTTCAGTTGGCCGTCTGCCAGCCAAAAACATAAATCATATCTATTTGTAGAGTATCATGTCTGCCGAGTATACAAGTTGCATAAAACTGTTCTACGTTTCCATTTGGGTGATTAAAAATAGGTAACTCGTATCCGTTAGTAACAAGCAGATATGTAATTATAAAACGAATAAGGCTCAAAAAGAGTGTTACCGAGCGACGCGCGTTGCAGGTAAAAGCGGCGTAACCAGTCGCAACCTACAACCTGAGCCAGAAGCCATACAGCGCGCTGTGGCACGCCGGGGACATATCAAACACAGACCTCCCATCGCACCGGCGGGGTATAGTTGTTAAAACGTATTTACGTTTACTCGATAAATACGGATACTCGAGTACTGCGTAAATACGTTTACGTTTCCTCCCGAAAAAAATACCGGTACTCAGTTACTCGCGTACTTTTTGAAAGTACGCGAGTACAGAAAACGTATTTTAGACAGGCTTTTTATAGGCTTTTTCAAGGCATAAAAAGGAGATAAATGTTAAAAATCCAAAATAGCATAAAAAATAGCCCAAAACAGAAACACATTAACTAGTGTATTTGATGGCGAAAAAGTTCGAAAATTAGTGATTTTGAGCGGAAATTGGGGCAAATTTCTCAAAAATACACACGTTTACGTTTTCTGGGGACAAAAGTAATTTACTCACGTTTACTCATGAGTAAAAGTAAAAAAAAAATACTTTACGTTTTCTGTACTCACCGGTGAGTAAAGAATAAATACTTTACGTTAACGTTTACTTTCGTAAAAGTTCAGTAGTTTTAACAACTCTGCAGCGGGGGGGGGCTCGTCGGTTGCACATGCACGAGCTTGACGCGAGCGCTGCGCAGCGCTGCGGCGCCGCTGGCGAGCACATGCGCCGGGCGGCGAGATCGCAAACTCAACCGGCGGCCCCGTGTGAGCATGTAAACGCGAGTAAATAGGTAATGTATATTAGGCGATAAAGCACATGTCTTAAGGTAGTGGCAATGGTGACGTGACGAACCACTGGAGCAGATGTAACACGGTTGCACGCGGCCGCGGATGAAAGTGGCAATCTGTTTTTCTAATGCATGACATTCCGCCTGAAAATGATTTCAGTAGTTGCTAGGGATGGACGGAGTTTTTTAATCGTTTTTTTATTTAAAAAAGTTTAAAAACGCAACCATCAAAACCTTTAAAAAAACCCGCATCCAAATTTTTTTACAGCACATGCAAAAAAACAGGTTTATAAGTGTGTATTGAAAACGTGAGTAAACATCAAGATCAAAACATCTGGCACTTGTCTAGCGTGGGCCTGCTTATTGTTCTGCACTACTGCACATGTTTTGACATTCTACAGTACTGTTACATACTGTAAATGTGAAAAAGTACCACGTTCAGCATCAAAAAAATTGGGTGGCGAACCTGGCGTAGATGGTGTTTAGCATTGAAAAAATCTCTGGGAGATTTATATTTAAAAAATCTCAGAAAATATAAGATTTTCTGAGATTTATATTTTTTCCATGATTTTCCAGAGAGATTTATTCATATTTCTTCTGATTGAGAAAATCTCTCGAGAAAATCTCTCTATATTTGCCCATTTTCACCTTCAAATTCACTACTTCATGTGCATTTTTACTAATTTTCATTTATTTTTAATTATATATTTGCTTATACACCAATTTTTGGCTATTTCCCCCTTATTTGTAGTTTGTCCTACAGTTTTTCTGTTCTATGGCATGAAAGAGCCAAAAAAAAGTCAACTGAAAATTTTTTTCTGTACTCAAGTACTTTCAAGAAGTATACATAAAAGCGAGTACTGGTACTTTTTCAGAGGAAATTTAGATGTATTTACTTAATACTCAAGTATTTGTATTTTTGAGTAAACATAAATATGTTTTAACCCCTGAACCATACTGAATGCCTGCAGTCCCATGAAGACCCAGTGCTCAAGTATGGGGCTGTATCTAAGCACCGGGTCTACATTGGCACTGGACGTTGCTACTTGTGCAATGTGTAAAATGTAAAATGTAAAGCTGTTTTAACAACTCAGGAGTTCACAGCATGCTTTGGAAATATAGTTACCAAATTTTGGTGAAAGAGTCATCTGATAAATTCTGTGGGGATCATCACACATGAAGGTGATGTATTCTACTATGAGGAAAAATGCGCATAACCATATTTTTGTTCATTATTCAGATACTAAATAGGTACATGGTAAATAGTACAAAGTGTGCCATCAGTAGACAATATGCTGTTATCATATTAATTTGTGAATGAAAAGGTTTAACAACACATGTGCTTAATATCTACTCTCAATGGTTCAAACACCTTGAAATATCAATTAAATCATACTTAAAGTTGAGAGATTTTATGAGATTTTTTTGAACTGCAAGAGATTTTCTCAGAGATTTAATTATATTTTCAAAAACGACCCAAGAGATTTAATTATATTTTTTTCTTAAGAGATTTTCTGAGATAATATTTAATTATATTTTCTCAAAATCGGTTGTTTTTTCAATGCTGATGGTGTTTAGATAGCTGGCGGATTTTTTTTTTGGGGGGGGGGACTTTAAATAGGTTTAAAACATTTTTAGTGTAAAAGCTTCCATTTGTTCATGCTTTTGTATAATAATATAATATGTTAGTGTATATGTTGACTCATAACCATATTTGGGAACTTTAAAACCGGTTTAAAAAACGTTGGAGGTTTTTAAAAGCGAGGTCGTTAAAAAACTTTTTTTCGCCTCTAGTACTTACATTTATCAAAACTTGTTTGAACTAAGAAGATTGACCGTTTTTAAGTCAACTAAATACAACGCTATCGGCGCAACTGTCAGCATGTAAAATATGTAGGCCGTATTGAAGGTGCGTATCCACGCATGAAACATTAATTGCCAGTGGTCTAATTAACAGTTAAGTACGCTTCGCAACCTTGGCAACGTGCTGAGCGCAGGCCACTGCAATCCACGTAATCTTAGCTTATTCTAACTGACACTTATCCGAGGCTGTGCTAAGTTCCAACGGACTTGCGTCGACATCCCCGCAACCGCGTGTTTGCCAATCTATTCATTAAAAGCAATGCAGGCCACTTGATGACTACAAATTGAATTGGGACGGGGCCCTGCGGGCGCGCGTTCTCTCGTTACAATGTCATTCTTCGGGATAGTCTTTAAAATCGGAAATATCTTTCCGCTCAGAGAAACAGGCACGCCATTTTAACCGGAAATGGACCGTCATCATCGGGGCGGGAGGGGGGGGGGGGTCTCATGGTTAACACGGCCCAGTCTAGTAGGGTTGGGAATAGGGTTGGAAAAAACATCAATTTTTTTAAACACCTTAATTTTTTTATTAAAAAAATCAATTTAAAAAATATATTGATTTTTTAAAATTAAAATCAGATTTTTTAAAAATCGACCAAAATAGGTGTATAGAGAAGAAATGTGTATGTTAAGTGTCAGACTATGTATTTTTATGTCTATTGTTGTCATATTATGACTGTGGAGTCATGGGATAGCATTATAAGCAGTGATTTCTTTCAAAAATATCCATTTTTATGTTGACTCATTATGTATATCGCCTTTTGTCAAACATTCGTGATTTCAAAATTTTGGGCTACTATCCCCTAACCCCCCCCCCCCCCCAAATCGGCCAGCTATTTTAAAGCAATTTTAAAGAAATTTTGCCCCAATTTTAGCTCAAAATCACTAATTTTCGTACCTTTTTATAGTTTTTTACCTTCAAAATTCTAATTCATGTTCCGTATTGCCTATTTTGGTCTATTTTTTACTATATTTATGTACTTATATACCTATTTTAGCTGTTTTTCTCCTAGTTTTAGCGATTTTTTTCCCTTTTCTTCCTTCTATACCGTAGAAAAGCCTATATATTGAACCCCTGCGAAGCCCCCCCCCCAGGAAAAATTTTCAGCTATATATCCCTAATGGAGGAGCGATTTACTATCTATATGAATGAACCACCGCGGGGGTACAAATCTACAAAACCCCTGATCTGGTTTCAGTTCCGAAAATGTGTAGGTATGGGGTTCGGGTCGGGTCGGGTCGGGTTCCCAACCCTACAGTCAAGGGCGGGGGAGGAGACCCCATTTGGCAACCAACCAAAATTTTGAAAATGGCTATAAATATACAAATAAAATAGGCTAAAATAGCTATACCATGTATATAAACGATAATAGCTATTATGAAGGTGGAAATTGGCAAAATGAAGCAAATTTTAGCGATTGTGAGCACTTTGAGCGCTTTTACTCTCGTTCGCATAATGCGCAGTCGGCAACTTGGACAAGGGCCAAGTTCTCTTACGTGACCTTACGGATCCGGGCGGGGCACCACAGCCAGTGCATCAGCCTCGTGCCAAGAGCACTGACGCAGATAAACCGAGTGGTCTAAAAACAAATCCAAAATGGAATTACAACAACTATTGTAATTTGTAAGGCAAATGAATATTTACATGTGTATTTGCACATGTGGTAAATTGCATGAAGCGCCGCTGAGAGGCCTGGAAATTCTGCTGTATCTAAAATAAGGGAAAGTACGCCATGCTTTTATCCGGGAAATGTATGCTTTGATGAACTGTGGTTTCCAAAGGTACGGTAAATATTGGAGAACTTGATTGAATCAATGTAAAGCTCTTTTAAAGTCTAAAATCATGTGTTTGGGTAGAAGGAAAAATTCACCTTTACATTAAGTGAATTTGCAGAGGTTTGAAGTGCATGACATGTCAAATTTTGCGCATGGAAAGTTCGCGGGTGTTTAATACATGGCTGGCTGGTCTGGCCTACCTGGGTACCTCCTCCCATTGAAGACCGCTGGTACGATTTCTGATACAGACATCAAAACATATACAATTGTGAAAGAATTGCGTGCTAGGTATGCCTAATGTAAAAGATAGGACACACAATCACAGGCATCATTGTGCCCAATTCGTGTGTGTTTTTGCACACAATGCAGTCACTATTTATTAGTACAAATGCCCTTTACAAACACGATCCACAATCTTGACAAACAGGGTTAGTAGATGGTAAAGTTGCTTCCCAAGAATGCAATTGCACATGTATAGGGGGTTGACTTGAGTTTTTAGGGGCTGAGTTTACAATTCAGGGTTGAGTTGATGGGTGTTTATAAATTAGGGTTGAGTTGACAGAAGTTTAAAAATAAGGGGCTGTTGACACAAGTTCACAAATTAGAGGCCGAGTTTATGGGAGTTGAGTTGATGGGTGTTTGCCAAATTAGGGGCTGAGTTTATGGGAGTTAACAATAACATTACCATAATCCTTAAGTGAGGCCCCCGGGGCCAAAACTTTCAAATTGTGAAATGATGCATTGTGGGTTTCTAATTACACTGATTTGATAAATAATGCACTCCATTTTGACACTACATTACCATAACCCTGAAAATGAACCACTGGGGCCAAAAACTTTCAATTTGTGAAATGATGCAATTTTGGGTTTCTGATTGAACTGATTTCAAATTTAGGTTTCTGATTGCACTGATTTGATATATGCACTCCATTGACACTACATTACCATAACCCGTTAATGAACCCATGGGGCCAAATACTTTCAATTTGAGAAATGATGCATTTTTGGGTTTCTGATTGCACTCATTTGAAATATGCACTTCATTTTGACACTACATTACCATAACCCTGAAAATGAACCACTGGGGCCAAAAACTTTCAATTTGTGAAATGATGCATTTTTGGGTTTCTGATTGCACTGATTTCAAATTTGGGTTTCTGATTGCACTGATTTGATACATGCACTCCATTTTGACACTACATTACCATAACCCTCAAAATGGACCCATGGGGTTAAATACTTTCAATTTGAGAAATGATGCATTTTCGGGTTTCTGATTGCACTCATTTGAAATATGCACTTCATTTTGACACTACATAACCATAACCCTAAAATGAACCCCCTGGGCCAAAAACTTTCAAACCATAAAATGATGGATTTGTGGGTTTCTGAGTGTAGCGATTTCAAATATGCCCAGGGCTTAAAAAATTAGAAATTGTGAAATGATTCAATGTGGGTTTCTAATTGCACTGATTTGAAATATGCACTCTGTTTTGACACTACATAACCCTGAAAACTACATAACCATAACCCTGAAAATGAACCTCTGGAGCCAAAAACTTTCAATTTGTGAAATCATTCATTTTTGGGTTTCTGATTGCACTGATTTCAAATTTGGGTCTCTGATTGCACCAATTTGATATATGCACTCCATTTTGACACTACATTACCATAACCCTAAAAATGAACCCATGGGGCCAAATACTTTCAATTTGAGAAATGATGCATTTTTGGGTTTCTGATAGCACTCATTTGAAATATGCACTTCATTTTGACACTACATTACCATAACCCTAAAATGAACCCACTGGGCCAAAAACTTTCAAACCATAAAATGATGGATTTGTGGGTTTCTGAGTGTAGCGATTTCAAATATGCCCAGGGCTTAAAAAATTAGAAATTGTGAAATGATTCAATGTGGGTTTCTAATTGCACTGATTTGAAATATGCACTCTGTTTTGACACTACATAACCCTGAAAACTACATAACCATAACCCTGAAAATGAAGCTCTGGAGCCAAAAACTTTCAATTTGTGAAATCATTCATTTTTGGGTTTCTGATTGCACTGATTTCAAATTTGGGTCTCTGATTGCACCAATTTGATATATGCACTCCATTTTGACACTACATTACCATAACCCTAAAAATGAACCCATGGGGCCAAATACTTTCAATTTGAGAAATGATGCATTTTCGGGTTTCTGAAAGCACTCATTTGAAATATGCACTTCATTTTGACACTACATTACCATAACCCTAAAAATGAACCCCCTGGGCCAAAAACTTTCAAACCATAAAATGATTTGATGTGGGTTTCTAATTGCACTGATTTGAAATATGCAATCCATTTTGACACTACATAACCCTGAAAACTACATAACCATAACCCTGAAAATGAACCTCTGGAGCCAAAAACTTTCAATTTGTGAAATCATAAATTTTCAGGTTTCTGATTTCACTCATTTGAAATATGCACTTCATTTTCACACTACATTACCCTAACCATAAAAATAAACCCCCTAAGCCAAAAACTTTCAAATCATAAAATGATGCATTTGTGGGTTTCTGATTGTAGCGATTTCAAATATGCACTCCATTTTGACACTACATTACTAAAACCCTGAAATTGAACCCCTAGACCCAAAAATTTCTTATTGTGAAATGATGCATTTTGCAGGTTTCTAATTGCACTGATTTGAAATGACTCAATTTCAACTCTACATTACTGTAAGCCTTAAATTGAACCCATGGGGCTAATAAATAAGAAATTGTGAAATGATGCATTTGTGGCTTTTTGATTGCCTTGATTTGAAATATGCACTTCATTTTGACACTACATTACCATAACCCTGAAAATGAACCCCCAGGGCCAAAAATTTTCAAATCATAAAATGATGTGTTTGTGGGTTTCTGATTGTAGCGATTTCAAATATGCACTCCATTTTGACACCACATTACTAAAACCCTGATAATGAACCCCTGGGCACAAAAACTTTCAATTTGTGAAATGATGCATTTGTGGGTTTTTTATTGCACTGATTTGAGATGTGCACTCCATTTCTACTCTACATTACCATAACTTTTTAAGTCTAACCCCTGGGGCTAAAAAATTGAAAATTGTGAATTGATGCATTTGTGGATTGATGATAGTGATTTTTTGAAATATTCATACCATTTTCCAAATTAGGGGCTGAGTTTACAGGAGTTTCCAAACTAGGGGCTGTGTTTACAGGATTTAGAGGGGGTCCCCATGGGGTGCCATTTTTGGGGGGTCTCCAGGGGGTGCCATTTTCTGGAGGTACATATGGGGGTGCCATTTAAAGGGGGTCCACATGGGATGCCATTTTTTGGGTGGTCCCCAGGGGTGCCATTTTTTGGTGGTCCTCAGGGGGGTGCTATATTTTTTTTTGCGGGGGGGGTCCATATGGGGTGCCATTTTGAGAGGGGTCCCCAGGGGGGTGCCATTTTTGGAGAGTCCCCAGGGGGAGCCAACTTTGGGTGGGTCCCCAGGGGGTGCCATTTTTGTGGGGGTTCCTAGGGGGTGCCATGTTTGGGGGGTCCCCAGGGGGTGCTATTTTTGGGGGGTCCCAAGGGGGTGCCATTTTTGGGGGGTCCCTAAGGGGTGCCATTTTCTGGTGGTCCTCAGGGGGTGCCATATTTGTGGGGCCCTAGGGGGTCCCATTTTTGGGCGGTTCCCAGGGGGTGCCACTTTTGGGGGGTTCCCCAGGGGGTGCCATTTGGAGGGGGGTCCCCATTGGGGTGTCAGTTTTTGCAAGCCTCTGAGAAGTGGGTACCTAAAGCAGGATTCTCTCCAACCTTCAGTTGGGTTTTGTAGAGTCCCCAGGGGGAGCCAACTTTGGGTGGGTCCCCAGGGGGTGCCATTTTTGTGGGGGTTCCTAGGGGGTGCCATGTTTGGGGGGTCCCCAGGGGTGCTATTTTTGGGGGGTCCCTAAGGGGTGCCATTTTTGGGGGGTCCCTAAAGGGTGCCATTTTTTGGTGGTCCTCAGGGGGTGCCATATTTGTGGGGCCCTAGGGGGTCCCATTTTTGGGCGGTTCCCAGGGGGTGCCACTTTTGGGAGGTTCCCCAGGGGGTGCCATTTGGAGGGGGGTCCCCATTGGGGTGTCAGTTTTTGCAAGCCTCTGAGTAGTGGGTACCTATAGCAGGATTCTCTCCAACCTTCAGTTGGGTTTTGTGGTTCTCTACAATTTATACCACAAGGATTTACAAACACAAAAAAAACAGCAAAGCACAAATGTAACCAATTGAAGATTACAACAAAGTTTGACACCTTGCAAAAACCACACTATCATATCACAAAACCTATACCACACAGAATGCACAGGGTCCCCAGGGGGGTGCCATTTTTGGAGAGTCCCCAGGGGGAGCCAACTTTGGGTGGGTCCCCAGGGGGTGCCATTTTTGTGGGGGTTCCTAGGGGGTGCCATGTTTGGGGGGTCCCCAGGGGGTGCTATTTTTATGGGGTCCCAAGGGGGTGCCATTTTTGGGGGGTCCCTAAGGGGTGCCATTTTCTGGTGGTCCTCTGGGGGTGCCATATTTGTGGGGCCCTAGGGGGTCCCATTTTTGGGCGGTTCCCAAGGGGGTGCCACTTTTGGGAGGTTCCCCAGGGGGTGCCATTTGGAGTGGGGTCCCCACTGGGGTGTCAGTTTTTGCAAGCCTCTGAGTAGTGGGTACCTATAGCAGGATTCTCTCCAACCTTCAGTTGGGTTTTGTGGTTCTCTACAATTTATACCACAAGGATTTACAAACACAAAAAGAACAGCAAAGCACAAATGTAACCAATTGAAGATTACAACAAAGTTTGACACCTTGCAAAAACCACACTATCATATCACAAAACCTATACCACACAGAATGCACAGGGTCCCCAGGGGGGTGCCATTTTTGGAGAGTCCCCAGGGGGAGCCAACTTTGGGTGGGTCCCCAGGGGGTGCCATTTTTGTGGGGGTTCCTAGGGGGTGCCATGTTTGGGGGGTCCCCAGGGGGTGCTATTTTTATGGGGTCCCAAGGGGGTGCCATTTTTGGGGGGTCCCTAAGGGGTGCCATTTTCTGGTGGTCCTCAGGGGGTGCCATATTTGTGGGGCCCTAGGAGGTCCCATTTTTGGGCGGTTCCCAGGGGGTGCCACTTTTGGGAGGTTCCCCAGGGGGTGCCATTTGGAGGGGGGTCCCCATTGGGGTGTCAGTTTTTGCAAGCCTCTGAGTAGTGGGTACCTATAGCAGGATTCTCTCCAACCTTCAGTTGGGTTTTGTGGTTCTCTACAATTTATACCACAAGGATTTACAAACACAAAAAGAACAGCAAAGCACAAATGTAACCAATTGAAGATTACAACAAAGTTTGACACCTTGCAAAAACCACACTATCATATCACAAAACCTATACCACACAGAATGCACACTGCACACCATCATACCAAATCGCAAACTGTCTACATTTTACTACCGAGTTTCATGCCCAACCATTTTACAGAAGTTTACAAAAATCCATTCCAAAACATTGCATCTTTGGTATTGGTCTTGTTATTGTTGGTAGATTACATACCGCATTTCAAAACACATGCCTAGCATGTGGGCAAACTTAACTAAAGTATCATATTTTCTCCAATGGTATTAATTGTAGAGAACCACAAAACCCGACCGAAGGTCGGAGAGAATCCTGCTAGTTATGAACAACGCTGCGTACACTTCAAAGTGACAAAATTTTCTCAAAGTATGCGTGCACGAGCAAAGGTTACTTTTTCAAAATGCTTCATTTGTAAAAAAATAGATAAATTTATAATTTTTTTTATTAATATTTTTATTATTATATTATTTCAAATAAAGGTATCTCAAAACGTGCTTAAAATCAACTGTCACACGTAGTGCCAGTGGCATTGACTAGCCGCGGAGAACAGTCCATGCTATATCAGAAAAAATACACACACGCTTCCTCCAATATAATAGATTGAAGCTGCAAAGGGTGAGAAAAGCGTCCTCAAAGATATTTTACACGCAGCCAGAACAATCCAAATTTTTTCAATTGCATAGCTCACACGACATTGATTACAACATAGGTGTTCCATTTGAGTTACCAGTACCAATATGGCATTGTTTCAGTCAGAATGGGTCACGCCCAAACATATTAGCGAAAAGTGGCCCGTGCGAACGCCGGCGCCGCACATTGCAGTGCACTGCCCACCAGAGTCGTTAAAAGTTTTTCAACGTAAACGTAAACGTAAAGTATTTATCTTTTACTCACCACTGAGTACAGAAAACGTCAAGTAAAAACTTTTTACTTTTAAACTGCGTAAAACGAAGACTAAGACGACAGAAGACGTAGAAGTCACAAATTTTGTCGATTTTTATTCTAGAATACACCAAAGATGTGTTTGTTTCTCCCGATAAGTATTTCTTGGAAGTGTCCTATTTTTGTCACTTTCTGTCTGTCAAAATTTCACTTTGATGTGCCGTTTAAATACGTTCTCGGTACTCGCATACTTTCAAAAGTTACGCAAGTAAGTGCGTACTTCGGGAGGAAACGTAAACGTATTTACGCAGTACTCGAGTATACGTATTTATCGAGTAAACGTACCGCATTTCCTCAAAATACCCCCCCCCCTCGTTTGACCCCCCTCTCGAAACCACTATGAAACAATCACCCCCCCCTCGAAATACCCCCCCCCAGATCGAGAGAAAGAGAACGTACATGAAAAATGCTGCAGTTTGTGTTCTGCGTAGTGCAGAACACACGTTAAAACAATGTCGGAATCACGTGAGAGCAGTGTTCAGGGGTCTCCTAGGGGGGGGCTGGGGGGGGGCTGCCCCCCCCCAAACCGGCCAGCTATCTATCTATCCCGGAGGCCGCTCAGCTATCTATCTATCCCAAGGCAAAATTTTTGGCTACTACCCCAAAAGACCCCCCCCAAATCGCTCAGCTATCTATCTATCTGGAGTGGTTTTTGAGAAATTTTGCCCCAATTTTCGCTCAAAATCACTAATGTTCGCACCTTTTTATAGTTTTTTACCTTCAAAATCGTGCTTTCCAGCTATATACATGGTTATATACCTATTTTTAGCCATTTTATACCTACTTTTGGCTACTTTTAACTGATTATTAGCGATTTTTTCCCCTTTCTGCCTTCTTAACCTTGAAAAAGCCTATATATTGTGCCCCCGCCAGCCCCCCCCCAAGCCCCCCCCCCCAGAAAATTTTTCCAGCTATCTATCCCTCCGGAGGAGCGATTTGCTATCTATCCAGCCCCCGCGAGGGCCAAAATCCTGGAGACCCCTGGCAGTGTTTATACCATCTACGTACTAATATTAGTATACAGGAGTCTATAAATACATGTCAGTTATTGATGCATTTTTCTACCCCAGCGCACATCACAAACAACGATCCTGTACTACCATTTCAAACAATTTCTGGCGAAATAATACCCCCCCCCCCTCTCGGGAGCACTATGAAACAATCACCCCCCGGGGGGTATTTCGAGGAAATACGGTAAATACGTTTTAACAACTGTGCTGCCCACCTATGTATCTAAATAAATGCAGGCGCCGCACGTCCGCAACACTCTTTACTTATTTATTTGCAGACAACCAAGGCTACGACGCAACCGCGGAACGAAACACTGCAGCCAGGGTGCGCATGCGATAAGCACATGTGGCTTGGCTGGGCGCAAATGAACCTAATGCACGCCGCCGCCGCAATATGGGGGCGGGCGCGCGGCAAGTAGGGTTCAAACGGGATCCCGATCCCGAATCCTGAATTTTTCCGGGATTCAGCGGTCCCGATCCCGAAACTCCAATCCCGAAATCTGAAAAAACGTATCCCGATTCCGGTCCCGAAATATTTCAAATCCCAATCCCGATCCCGAAAAAATGTCAATCCCGGTCCCGAGCCCGAAACCCCAATCCCGATCACGAAATCACAAAAAATTAATCCCGATCCCGAAAACTCAAAAAGCCAATCCCGATCCCGAAAAGTCAATCCCGTTTGAACCCTAGCGGCAAGTCCAGCGCGGCGAAATCGCCCAGACGCCCGCGGCGGCGATGATCATAAATTTAAATGCACGCCGTTCGTGTTACATAAATAAATGATGTGAACGTGAATAGACACGTAGATACGAGAAAACCGCTCCGACGGGAAGCGACGCTCCCACGCGCTAATCCCGATCGGAAATGGGAAAGCGTGAACAACCGAATGACCACGAAAGTATAGAAGACACTCGCAAAAAAGCAACCAAAACGAAAAAATTCGAACCAGAACCACCCCAAACCAACCCGATTCTCGCACTTTCTCAGCAGTTTCTTCTTGCCCAAATCGTACAATCTCAAAAGTCTTCCAACCCCAGCGAGCACTCTCCCCCTAAACTGCGCCAGCGCGTAAACAGCCTCCTCCACGGGCGTCTTGTGTATCAAATCTAGCCTATCGGCGCCGGGCGACAGCAGAAAAGTGTAGATGTGGCCGCCGGCGCAGTTGCGCGGCCGCAAGCGCAGCCGGTGCGCCACGCCCACCAGGACGAACTGCGCGTCGGGCTGGCACGCGAACTGGCACAGGGCCACGCTGCGGGTTTGTGTGGTCGGTTGAGCTGACGTTGTGACTATGGCACTACACACACTAGTTGACAACGAACCAAATGTCAACTGTTTCAGATCAGTTTTTTTTTGTATCCAAATCTTGTGTGGAAAAATAAGATTTGGATACACAATTGACACTTTACATCACAATTGACACTTTGCATGACAATTGACATTTGACTTTGCATTTGACCCTTTACACTTTACAGGCCTTGAGACTTCTACCAGTCAGCAAGATATGAATTCGGATCGGAACCAGTTGAAATTTGGTGTCGTTGTCAACTAGTGCGTGTGGGGCCTAAAAAGTAAAAGGATCCGATATTCGATCACAACAGATGCCAAAGTAATCACAATTACGACTAGTGATGGAAAAAGCGCCAGGACTATGGCGCCAAGCGCCATGGCACTTTTTCGAACCCCAGCGTCAGGCGCCAGAGCAATATGGCGCTAAGCGCCAAAAGCGCCATGGGCTTTTCCGAACCCTAGTGCCAAGCGCCAATGGCACCAGAGCAATATAGCGCAAGCGCCATGGCGGTTTTTACGTTGGCGCTAGCGCCAGGCGCCATGGCGCTTTTCCATCACTAATCACGACGATATTCTATTCACAAAACCCACCTAAAAGCGGCCTCATTCTGCGGCAGAGCATAAGTGTGCAGTGTTTTGCCCGTCACTGGGTTTATCAATCTGACCAGGGAGGCCCACATGGCGGCGCCGGCTCGAGGCGCGCCAAAGGTCGCTTCGGGGAGATCTTCAGCCAGAAATTGCGCGGCCATCTCTGCCGCCAGTTCCTGCGGACAAATTTGGTTGATCAGTGATCAAACCGACGTGGTTTATTTCTGGAGCACTTAACCCTCAGTCGAGACTGCTTTCGATTTTTTTGTCAACTGATTCTCTTTTTAATAAGATATTTTTAGAAAGTCAAAGCGGCCAGTCAGTCGTTTTTCGAAAATCAGAATGTAAACTTTTCGCAGTTATTCACTTGCCAATTTTTTTGCGCGCAAATGTTCCACATAAAAAATAAAGATATGGGTTGTTTTAATTGGCTTTGTGGCATTTTTAGTGATTAATCTTCCATTTATGCATGTACCATATAAGAATAAAAAATGAGCGTAGTATAGAGGATCCATCAAATGATTTCCACATATACTCGGTGGACCGCAAAGTATGTGCAGAATCCTACCATAATTTGATGATTGATAAATTTCGTAATTAATGATTCCATAGTAAAACCGAAATATTGATGAAAAAACTGTATAATTTTTGGTGCAATATTCAGATGGGTTATGGTAGGTTTCCATACTAAGTGTGATTCCCGTCGAGTATACTGAAAGTATTCTGTTAAAAATCAGTTTAAATGTAGTAAACCTCCTTAGAAGCTTATTTAGCTTATTTGAAACTTAAGCTATAATTCACTTTCTTTGCTGTCACAGAAGTAAAAGGTGATACTTGACGAGTCGACATAACATTAATTTGTTTAGCAGCAATTCATTTTTTTAAGTCAAACAGCTTGGACGTTAATTTTTCCATCCCTAGTCGATACCCTGCCCATAATCAGATTTGAATTTTGTATTGTATTTTAACTAATTGAATTCGACGAATAGAGACATTAAATAATTAACAATCATAGTGTCTGACCCAATTCAATTACGGAATATGATTTTCATTCACTTTTCTGAAATATGCGCGTTTTGCATGAACGAGGGGGGGGGGGTAGGCCAGCCAGCCAACTACATATTTACCACGTAACTCACAAAGAGCGCGTTAATGGCGGCCCACACACTAGTTGACAAATGTGTGTCAACTGGTCTGTGTCACCTCTGATTTCGGCTTCACGTGTCGCAGAGTAATCTTCCAAGGCACTTGCCGCAATATTTTTTTTGTCAACATTGCCGCATGTGCATTTCGAGACCGCTGTGCGACACAAATCAGAAATCAGAATCAGACAGCAGAAATCTAAGTTGACACAGACCAGTTGACACATAAGTGTCAACTAGTGTGCGGGTCGCCAACATATTACTCACGGTTTCAAACTACTCCACCCCACCCACCTGGTCATCCTCATTAGCCAACTCGACCATCTCCTCAGCCATGTGCTGCTTCCTCTGTTTCTTGGTCTGGTCCGTGTAGGCGCAGTGGTCCGTCTCCAACAGGAGCATGTGGCCCGTGGCCGGGTGCACGGCCATGCGCCGGGCGGTGTATTGCAGCGGGTAGGAGACTTGGTTGAATTCCACGCCTAGTTTTTCGAGGGCCACGATCCTGAGATTGTGGACGTTGTGTGCAAGTGTGCGAGTTTTGTGTGATTGTAATGTTCAAGATGGTGTGTTCGAGCAGGTTTGTGTAACGTTGAGCACGTGAGCATTTAGTATCTACGCATTTGAGCATTGAGTATTAACGTTCACAACATTCCTGGTATTTTTTGTCAATCATCAACACCGTAGATACCATTCCTCGCTTGGTAATTCTATTTATCAACCATTATTATTCCGAAACAAACCGCAAAGTATTAGCAGCAATGGCCACAATACCCTCAGGACACTGCTCACTAGCAAATCCAGCCGCATACTCCAAAGCATCGTAGCTGAGCGGCGTGAGGTGGAATCGATTCTGATAAAAGTAGAGCAGCCAGGTACGCGAGCTCATCGCCAGCACGGCGTTGCGGCCTTGCATGCGGACACGGAACAGTTTGACCGGTTTCGTTCCGAGGTAGCGCGTCCGCGTGTCCGACAGGTCGCCCGTCACCTTGTCCAGCACGGTGCGCAGCAGCACGCCGTTCTGGAATTGGAAGAATTTATATTTATTTGACCGAAAAAATATTGTGGTGAAAGTTTTTGCGTAAAAAACGCAACGCATACGGCATCAATTTTATAGAATTTCACAGGATTGTGACCGTGGTTAGGATGCCAAAGAAATTTTTTTACGGAAAACGGAATCGGAAAAAAAATTTAGCGACCGGAAAACGGAACGGAAAATTATTTGCACTTGTCGGAAAACGGAAAAAGAAAAAATTTCAGCGGCCGGAAAACGGAAAACAAGGCCGGAAAATCGGAAATGGAAAAAACTGCTGAAATTTTGCCGGAAAACGGAAAAAAATTGCTGAAAATTCTAAAAATTGCTCAAATTTTGATGGAAAATGGAAAAATTAACATAATTGAAAACCTGCATGCATGTTTACCAGTGTGGCTGAAACAGAAAACAGACAATTGAACTAGGGTTGGGACGATATATCGTATCGAATATCGGATATCGACTATTTTTTCATATCGAATATCGATATCGAAAATTTTGAAAAAATATCGAATATCGATATCGAATATCGACCATTTTTTTCGATATTCTATACTCCCTGGGCCTGACTTCAAATAAGCCAGCAATGGCACTATTAGAAGGCGATTTCATAAGCAATTTTAATAAATTTTGCGCGCAAGCACGCACTTTTTTCTCACATGACAGGTCTTTTTGTTTCAGCACTTGCGGCAGCATCAAATCTTGTGCAAATGCTCTATCAGATGTTCACATAAGAGTATATGTATGCTGGCACCTTTTCCTTACCACATCTGTCACATTTTTATATCATTTATGCATTTTGATCATTGTGTGCCATTTAAATTTGTATCATCTACTTTTCAGTAGAGATGATCAGTTGGGTTTGTGATCAAATGGAAATGCAATATGCCAAATGAGATATGCCATGCTATACCAAAAGCAAAATATCGAAATATCGAAAATATCGAAATATCGATATCGAATATCGAGCATTTTTTAATATCGAATATCGAATATCGATATCGAGGGTCCATATCGTATCGATATCGAATATCGAGTTTCAGAAAAAAATATCGAATATCAAATATCAATATCGAAAAGTCATATCGTCCCAACACTAAGTTGAACTGGAAAAAGAGAATATGACGTGGAAAAACAGAAAATTGAGCCAGAAAATAAAAAAGTTGGAAAAACGAAAAATGAGCCGGAAAACGGAAAATGAGCCGGAAAAACGGAAACAGAAAAAACTTACGTGGCCGGAAAACGGAAAAAAAATTCTGCAGCCGGAAGACGGAACGGAAAACAGAAAAAATTTGCGTTCGGAAAACGGAAATTTGACACCCTAACCATGGTGATCGCACGGTATCCAACATGAGGGCTCACAATCGCTCATTTTCATGACTTTTTGCCCTTTTCCCTGCATCGATATCGAAAATTTTGAAAAAATATCGAATATCGATATCGAAAACTTTGAAAAAATATCGAATATCGACCATTTTTTCGATATATCGAACCTGTATTGTGTCCCTAAATTAAGTTTTCATTTTCATTTTGAGATATTTATGATTGATCTGATTTGCTTATAATATTGTATTTGATGAGTAAAAGTACAGTATTTATAATGTCATTTTTGTTGAAGTGCTAAAATTGAAGCTAGAAAATGATGATATGCTATTTTTTGCAACATGCCCTTAAGCAATTAGGTTATAAGTATAAACTGTAATATCTCCCAATTTGTCTGATACACTTTGATTGGTCATGTTTCTCTGCCATGTTCTTCTTTTGAGTGACGTAAACCTTGTTAAAATCACTTGTACCATTCACATTTCAGTAAAGAGATGATTAACCATGTGTGCAACCACATGAAAATACAATATGCCACTTGAAATATGCCTTGCTATACCAAAAGCAAATCGCAATATCGAATATCGAAAATATCGAAATATCGAATATCGACCATTTTTCAATATCGAATATCGATATCGAGGTTCCATATCGTATCGATATCGAATAACCAGTTTCAGAAAAAAATATCGAATATCGATATCGAAAAGTCATATCGTTCGAACCCTATTCATGTGTCTTGTTGCCTATTTTCAGATATTTTTGCCTATATATGAGCCTGTATACCCATTATAGACATTTTTCCTCCTTATTGGAACAATTTTGCAAAAGCTGGAACCAAAACCGAAACCATCAACCCCACCCACCTCCAACCCAATATTCAAAAACAATGTGCTCAACGCGGACGAATCCTTGTCCTCCTTCTCAGTTGGCTGGTCGCCAGCTCCGCCCATTTCCACAATGGCGAGCGATTCGGAGGTTGCCGGCAGCGCCTGCATGCTCAGTGGTGCCAGGCAGTCCGACGGGTCCAACGAGATAATGCGCACCGTGCTGGATGTGAGGGGGGATTTATTTGGATGTTCATGCGTATAGCATGAAAATGAAGAGTGATATGATAAGAAAAGCTTAAGCGACGCTTACACGTTGATCGACAATGTTTAAGTTCAGCCATGTCACATGTGAAGAGAATCAGTGAAATCTATAAAGTTCACAGTATTGAAGTCACCCTTAGAATAAAAAAAACATGTCCAGTTTGTCTTATGCAGCGTATACACAGTTTTTCTCTGGCGACAAAAAAATGCAATTTTTCAACCATTTTCAACCAATGACAATTTTGCGAGCCAAAACAAGTTACACATCAAGTTGCAAGAGATAAGGAAACTTTTTAAGTTACAACTCCATCCGTCATCCAAGTGGAAAGAGCGCCAGAGATAATCATGGAATTAGCTAACCGATCCGACAAGCCCACAGCCAGAAACCTGGCTCTGAGTTCACCAGGGGGCACATCAGCCAGCGCCATGCACTGAACATCGCTGGACATCTCTTTGCGCTCTGTATACTCGTTCAACTGGCCGCTCTGGTCCAATTCGAAGTAGACCAATTCGCCACCGGACAGGGCGATCACAACTTGCCGCGCGTTCACTGCGCACCTGGTGAAAAAAGCAAAAATTAGAAAATGAGGCTATACTGATCGAACCGTATGCTTTACAGATACTGTTACCGAACCGTTTTTGTACCGTTTTTGTTGAACATAATCGCAGAATAAATTAGCAAATCGCAAATTAGCTGATAATGAAAGCAATGTAGGATGGTGAGAAATGGAATTTTTTTTGAATTTTCAGTCAAATTGGGCATGGGGATTTATGACTACAGCCAAATTTACAGGCCCCGCGCAGAGAAATAAACCAACTTGAGAATGGTGCGCTTGCCAGGTGCTTTCCACTCGTTCACGCGACGGTCAGAGCGAATGTGACGAATACCATCGGGGTAGATCTGCAATGAATGTAAGTTGTCACATTGGACACCTATGGATTTAACTACGGCAATTCACAGCTCTTTTGGGAAAATCTGCTAAAGTCGTCATCTACACTACAATAATCTTATGTTTACTTACTGTAAAGCTCTGTTTCTAAACTTGCTTTATTATTCCAGCAATTTATTCATTTTCCTCACATCTGTGCGTTGAACTTTATTGTTTCCATTTAACAGTCATCATTTAAACATTTTAAGCAAATTGAATTTACAACGGTATATCTACAATCTATGAGGTACCCCACGCCCACACACCCCATTAAACCCTGCAAACCAACCTGCAACAGGGCATCGTCTCCAAGCAAAGAGCAAGCCAGCGTTGGCGTGGTGCCCAAAAATCCACTATCAGTGACCTCCTCCACAGTCTCGCCAATGGAGAGGACGAGAGTGGCATTCACAAAAGACACGACAATATACGCGTCGTGGCTGTCGTCCGCCCGCCGCCGCACCGTCCAGACGGCGTTCGGGTTGCCGGGCAGCTCGCTCACCGCCATTTCTGAAGTTTACAATTTGGAGATCGGTTATTAGAAATTAATAATGGAGGTGTTGCCGTGCGCCGTCGGATTGGGCCCACACACGCTAGTTGACATCGCAAATTCGTGCCAACTCAATGTCAACTAAATAACACAAAAATTGGTTTAAAAGCATCACACTTAACAGAAACATTGAAAATCAAGTGTCATGGTGTAAAATAAACTATGCTTTATAAGATAGGAAAATTGAAATCGCATAATTCATCAAAATTTAGTTGGCACTAGTTTAGTTGACATCCAGCGTGTGTGGAGCCATAGCGTTTTCAGTTTGCGGAAAACGTAGTGAAATTTTAAGTACTGAGAATTTTGATGCCGTTTTTTTATAAAAGTAACGGTGGTTTGATAGTTTCCGTTTTCTTGTTTCTTGAACGATGGTTTCAGTTGTAGCTTCTATTGGGGTTGGCAAAAGATTTTTTTAAACACCGGGCAGCTTAAAAAATCTATTTTTCAAAACCCTTAGTTCCTAAATATATCACACTTTCCGAAGGAATGGCCGTCTTAAAAACTAATCTGTGCGCGACAACCACAACGAAACATTCAGACAAAAATACGCAAAACACAAATACCATCCTTGCACACCAGTGCCCCAACGAACCAGCCACCTCCAAGCCATGCCTGAGCACCCTCATAGTTGTCCTGGCGCTGCGGCCGCAAGCCACGTACAACTGCGCAGCGTCCTCCCCGGCCACGTCGCCCATGTAAGCGGCGGTCACCTGGGGGCACTACCGGATCCTGTAAAATGTCATGTTGAAAGTGAAATGTCGTGAAATGTCAAGTCATGTAAAATACACTGTAAATGACAAATGAGTTTGGCATTTTACATGACTTTTTCCCAATTTGCATGACACTTCACATTTTACAAGACACTTTACAGAGTCTGTGAGTGCCACCGGCGCGATAGACTCCAACTCGTCCACCATCACCAAGTTGTGCAGGGGGCGCGGCGCGAAAAAGAACGTCTCGCCCTCGTCTAGCGGCATGCGCGAAGAGAATTCTGGCTCATCGTCGTCGTCGCCCAGACGGGAGATTTGGTAGAGGTAGCTGGGGGGGGGGGAATTTTTAGATTTTGCATTTGTCGTACAGATATCCTAATGTTAACGATGTGGATATCGGTGCAGAAGTCAAAGCTGCCACGGTGATCTACCCTTATCAGTTTTCAAAAACTTCATGATTTTTGTTGGAAACGAATTTTTACTTCTTCTATTTTTATTACATAATAAATTTCTCCTCCAGCCTTCACTTTTTACATCACTCTTAACTTAGCATTTAAATCACTCTGCTTTAATCAATTGTCCTACATTGCCAACTGCGGAACTACGCCCAGGCCTCTATAATAAATTTCGCTGTAAAAAATTGAACTCACTGGTTTCCAAATTCAGACGCGACAAAAAGAAAGCCAGTTTTCAAAATGCACATCGCATTCGCAGCGGGCACAGTGTCGAAATACTTGATTTTCATCTCGGTCACCTGCGGAATGGAAAGGCAAAAAATTGGTAAAAATCACCACCGGGTTGACATGTTTATATCACAACTCACTATGTCCTCATCAGTTTCAAGGGTCACTTTGAAAATGTCCCCTTGCTCAGTCTGCACAAGAAAGAAAAACATAGAACGCGTTTTATGTGTCGCCGCGCAGACCACCAGCATCCCGCGTTCCGGGTCGTCGAGGTCATTCTGTAGACAAAAAAAACTTTTCAAACGACACAAAGACAGGTTCCAGTCCCGGACCCTGTAAAATTCCCCGTTAAGTGTCAAATGTCATGCAAAGTGTCTAACGTCGCCAAGAGTATCAAAAACTTAGTTGCCATTTTACAGGGTATCAGGTTACATTACGTTTGACATTTTACAGGGCACTTTACATGACCTCCCCCAAGACCAACCCTCCTCCTCGGAATAGGACACTTAATATCCGGTTGATCACCCAAATTCTTGTAAATAACGTAATTCTCGCAGCACAACAGCACACCAGACGGGCCCTCATTTCCGCCGGGCACGGCGACCAGCAAGTTGCCGCGCTCGGTGAGCGGCTCGGAGAACTTGCGGACGACGTGGTTCAGACCCAGGTCCAGCTCGTAGTAGGTGAGGTGGTGCTGGGTTTGAGATGCTGCCGCGCCGGTTATGTCCGCGTCGGCTTCCTGTGGTTGTGACGCGTTTGTGTTGGATCGGTATGATAATGTATAGGGTGGAACTCGTACTGTCGTGTAGGTCCTATCAACGACATGAAGTTTTAGGCTAGAACTTAAATTCCCCAGTTAAAAAAACCCCCGACCCAGCTATCTATATATCCGGAGGCAATTTTTTTGGCTACTACCCCCCCCCCCCCAAATCGACCAGCTATCTATTAAGATCTGGAGCGATTTTTGAGAAATTATACATCAATTTTTGCTCAAAATCGCTAATTTTCATACCATTTTATAGATTTTAACATCCAAAATCACTAGTTCATGTTCCTTACTCCTATTGCGAACTATTTTTAGTACTATATGTACTTAATACCTATTTTTAGCTGTTTTTCTCCTACTTTTAGCGATTTTTTCCCCTTTTCTTCCTTGTATACCCCGGAAAAGCCTATATAGAACCCCCGCGATATAGAACCCCCGCCTATATAGAACCACTATTTTGAGCTGGTGAGCTTTTGAGCGATCTATTTTGAGCTATTTTACACCTTCTTTTAGCGAGTTTTCACCTTTTCTTCTTCTACACCTTGAAAAAGCCCCCCAATACTTTACAGTTGAAAAATACTTTTTTGACACTTGCGGGGGAATTTCGAGTGCATTGGTTCGATGACACAAGCAAAGCTATACCACATCCACGCGCGTACACACCTCATAATCCATCTCCAAGCAAGCGAACAGTGGATTCTCGAAAGCCACATCGACCCCGACCACGGCATAGCAAATTGTCTGTGCTTTGTGCGCTTCCAGCGGGGAGCTGATCGTAAGCCGCGCGGACGAGTCTCGGTTCATTATGTAGACCAGTTTTTGCTTTTCCACCGCTCCTGCGAATGGATGTGATGAAGCACTTGTCGACCTCGAAAAAGCGTGACCAGACCAGACTAAAAGTACGTGTTTAGAACACTGCCGCAGCAGCATAGCATGTCAGCCCCTCATAGTGGCTAGTGCCCAGCTGCCACTGTGGTTTAGCGGTTAGTACGCTCGTGTTCAATACGTGAGGCGCACTTTCGATTCCCGCAGGTGGCAGTGCAATTTTGCACTCTTTCTTTATTAAAAATACTACTACTACAGAGACTTTTTGTATGAACACCTACTCAGCCGCTAAACTAGACAACTGCAGCGGCAAAATTGGCTCCATTTATTATCAAAATTAATAAACCCAATTCAAAAACAATTACAGTATCTGAATTACCAATGAGCAGAGCGCGGCCTTTCGGGTCGACAGCCAAATACTGTCCGGGTACAATGCGTCGACATCCCGTCTTTCCGAATGTCTCTTGGTGCACTTTGTCCAAACTATTTTTAGCAGCATTGTACTCCAGGATCACTATGCGCCCCGAATCGGAACCCACCACGATGTAATCTGGGAGGATGTTTGTGGGATGATTAGAAGTTGAGCGTGTGTGGTGGCAATGGCCCGTTGCCACCGTGTGATTTGTCTAATTCCAAGCAAATAAACCAAATCCAAGCTTCAACACCTCACCTTTGTTACTGCCGGTCAATCGGAAGGCAGCCAGAGATCGTATAATCCCAAACACTTGATACGACACGAGCGTGTGCACCTTGCCCGTGTTGGGGTCGGGTTTGAGCAACTCCAAAGTGCCGCCGCGGCCCACGCATATTTCCTGCTGCTTGCCGCCAGAGAAGCTGCCGTGCACCGCGTTGTAAATCGCCGTCGCGCGCTGCAGCGTGATGTTGTACAGGTGCATCTTTGGCCGAGTTCAGGACAACTTGGAAGCCGTCCAATTTTTTGAAGGTTATTGAGACAATCGTTCTTTGGCGCCGGAGGCTGTCTCGCAGACTTCGCTGTGGAGAAAGTCTTTCTTTTGACATGAGATCGGTCGGAAATAACACTTTATAAACCCTCAAATGAACTCTAAAGATTATAAAATCAATCCTTGATGTAAATCAGGGCGATTGTTCATAAAATGCTTCGGCGTTCATAAAAAGTACAAGTCTGTCATTCACCTTGAATATTGAATTTGAATCGGGTCATTTATAGCAACTTGGCCCGAGTCCAAGTTACCGATTGCGTATTGTACATGTACAGATTTCCCCCCAATTTATGCTCAAATTTAATCCATTTAGCCAATTTTCATTTTCATAATCGCTACTTCCGTCTAAATACATGGTTATATACATATTTTAGCTAGTTTGATAACGGTTTCGGAATGTTTGGCCAGTTGCCAAGTTTTCATAAGGAATATCTTGGTTGAATTTGTTTTTACCATAAATTCCTTGACCTACAGGAATGGAAAGTTATTTAAGCACAGGATGCGGCGATCTCTTTCAAATCTCTTTAACCTTGGATCGCGGTTGAATACGCATAATTAATTACGCCTATCATTGCAGCCACCCAACTATGAGTGCCCGGAAGGTGAGTGGCGCAAAACCGAATGTCAATAATATCCCATAAATTCCACCAAAATCCCCTTTACCCACCACGCAGCGCCCACGAAGTTCCGATGATGACCCGGCTGTAGATTTGACCGGGGACAGCGGCAGCGACAGCAGCGAAACGAACAATAGCAGCGGTCTGGACGGGCGGCAGTGCGAAGCGCTGTGCGATCAATTCGCACAGGTTACCGGTACGGATGAGGCGTGCGGCCACTTTTTTCTGCAGGAGACCAATTGGAATTTGGAGGTGAGGTTGGCAGTGTGCCATGTAAATCGAGTCGAGGTTTTAGACGGATTGGGTGACGTTTGCACGCGCTACACTTGCATTTTGTTCAGGTTTATACGGGTTCTGTTCAGGGTTGGCCGATGTTGGTCGACCAAAATTTGTTGTAGAAAGCACTAGGTATTTTGCAAAATTTTTGCGCGCAAGCGCGCAATTTCACACACAAATTGACATTGGTGGTTGTTTTCATTGGTTTTGTGGCATTTTTAGTATCAAAGTATCCATTTCCATGTGCTACCATGTGTTAATAAGCCGTCATATGTAGCTGTAGTATATAATATTGAGGTAATGTGCTTCCATGTACCTCCATAGTGTGTAACTTCACTCCCAAAGTAACAACCTCATTTTATAACCTTGCTTCATCACTATTCTGTGCCAAACTTCACCTGAAGTCACGAACATTCGACTATAAGGCGATATACGATAACGTGTCGACAAAAATATTTTTGACACAAATCACCACTTATAATGCGATCCCATGGCTCAACAGCCATTATATGGTCATATATAACATCACAGAGTATTGCCACTGTCTGATATACCTATATATGTTGACACAAGGTCATATCTGGGAGCTTTGAAAAAAAATTTACAGTTCTGTTGTTCTGTTCTGTTAAAGTTCTGTTACAGTTGAGTTCATTCATTGCCTAATAGGATGATTGAAATTTAGGGTTACCTCAGTGGCCATTTCAACATAATTTCACATAACATAAATGTCTTTGTTCTACAGACAGCGCTGGAAAACTTTTTTCGCGCGTCGACACCGGATGAAGGCGGGGAAGCATCACAACCTGCCGTCAGCTCCAGTTCAAAAACTACATCATTGAATGGCCCAAAAAGCGATCCGAAGTTGAAAGAGCCGCCGAAAGAGTTCAAACTACTCTCATGGAATATCGACGGGTGGGATGAGCGCAGTTTGAAAACCCGCATGAATGCTGTGCTTCAGATTGTGGAGAAGTTAGTATGGCGCACCGCAGACCGAAAATTAGTGGGGCGCGTTCGAACGATTTTTGGCAAAATATAAACACAAAACCAGAACCAAAAATAAATGGGAACTCAAATCGTTCGAACGTTTCAAAAATGTGTATGGCGGCTTCTTTTTTCTTAAATAAAAACGTATACTTTTATAAATAAATACTTAAATAAAAAGGTAACGTCAATCGAACGGCTAGGACAGTCACGTACATAGTTTGCCACTAAGCATGTCTAAAATATGAAGCCATTGATTTCAGCGAACGGCCAGAAGTAATCTTGCTGCAAGAAATGATCGGACCAGTTTACAAAGCGATGGAATTGCGTCTGATAAGCGATTATGCGGTTGTATCTGGCCGCGATCCAAATTCATTGGTGCAGTACTTCACGTGCGCGGCGGTGAAGCGTTCTTTTGCTGAAATGAAAGATTTGAAGGTGATTCCATACCCCAGCACGATGATGGGCCGCACCCTACTCAGTATGCATGTGCGTTGCACTTTTTTGATATATATTTTTAAATAATTTGATATTTGATTATTTTATTTATATTTTTGATGTCTATTTGTTATTTACCACAATTTTGAAAACTTCCTAAAAATGTTCCGTTTGAAAAATAACGTTTTTTCAAAAACACGGTCGTTGAAAAAAGCCTTGAATCCTTACTTTCAGAAATCCACGATCTTAAATGAATTCACCACCGACATCTTTCATGTAAAATTCGACGTTTTGGAAAAATATCGATTTCAAAAGTGTAAAAATACCAAATTTCGACGTATAAATGTCAAACAGATAACGTAGATCCGGCTGTGCGGCGCCGCACCAGACTCCTCCCCGGGCGACATGTGCATCATGACTACCCACCTGGAGAGCACGGGCGAGCACGGCCGCGAGCGCGTCAAGCAGCTGCGCACTTGTTTGGACGCTTTGCGCACTCCGAAAGCATTTGGTAGACAGATGGATATTTCGCTGTTGGCTGGCGACTTAAATCTGCGCGATAAGGAGGTTTGTTTGCGTTTTGTTCGGTGCTTACCTTTCGAGCCTCTAGTTCTAGAGTCGATGACTTCAAGAAATGGATTTCGAGAATATGCTATTTTGATTTTGATTTTCAATCCTCTCCTCTGCCAGTGATGTGTGTCTAACGGGCGTTCGAAATTTATCAGCTATCGACTTTAGAAGTCATGCCTCATTTACTTCGCACCAATTTGATATGAAATAGGACCAATTTTGGCATTCATCCAGCTGGCTGAAATCGGTGGTCTGGGTGCGGACATTCACGACGCTTGGGAACAGACTGGCTCCAAGGCGTACACCCGCTACACGTGGGACTGCGTGCGCAACGACAACTTGCACTTTCCCGGTCGTTTCAAGCCCAGGAACCGCTTTGATCGTTGCTGGTATAGGAGCGAAGCTGGATGGAGGTATGTGAACATGTACTTTTGGCAGTCTATACCGTATTTTCTCGATATACCCCTGGGGGTTATTTTACAGAGCCCGTGCCATCCGACATCTAAACCCATTCCACATCTAGACCGACTGCACATTGAATTTTGTGTCATCCGTGTCAACGGGGGGCGGGTAACCCCACCCCAAACCGCCCAGTGATCTATCCAGGAGTCTCCTAGGGGGGGGGGGGGCTGGGAGGGGTTGCCACCCCCCAAATCGGCCAGCTATCTATCTATCCCGGAGGCCGCTCAGCTATATATCTATCGCGGGGCAAAATTTTTGGCTACTACCCCAAAAGACCCCCCCCCCCCAAATCGCTCAGCTATCTATCTATTTATCTGGAGTGCTTTTGAGAAATTTTGCCCCAATTTTCGCTCAAAATCACTTATTTTCGCACCTTTTTATAGTTTGTCACCTTCAAAATCGTGCTTTCAGGCTATATACATGGTTATATACCTATTTTGAGCCATTTTAAAGCTGCTTTTGGCTACTTTTAACTGATTATTAGCGATTTTTTCCCCTTTCTGCCTTCTTAACCTTGAAAGAGCCTATATATTGTGCCCCCGCCAGCCCCCCCAAGCCCCCCCCCAAAAAAAAAATTTTCAGCTATCTATCCCTCCGGAGGAGCGATTTGCTATCTATCCAGCCCCCGCGAGGGCCAAAATCTTGGAGACCCCTGGATCTATCTCTATCCCTGGGGAAATTTTTTTTGCTACTTTCCCCTGAACCCCCCCCCCCCGCGAATTGCTTAGCTATCTAGCTATCTGGAGCGCTTTTGAGCAATTGTACTTTAAAGTGCACCAAAAATTGCAAATTTTCATACTTCTTATAGATTTTCACATTCCAAATTATTAGGTCATGTGTTTTATTGCATATTCTCAGCATGCCTGGTATAGTTAAATGTGTCCCGTGTCGACATGTTCCGTGTCGACATGTTCCGTGTCCCAGTCTAGATGTGGGATGGGTTTAGATGTCGGTGAAGCATGGCCCATTTTCCGTAGTGCAAATGTTGAGGGGGCGGTATTTCGAGGAAATACGTTCTATCTCATTTGATACTCTGCTAAAATGCTCCATATTTTTGTAGTAACTAGCTCGAATTTTCAGCAATGGTGCCGCACACTGGTTTATTGCCAGTTAAACATTTTTCGTAAACACATTAATCAACTTTGAATGGATTTGTGTTTACTGGAATCTGCAAATTAGGTGTTTATCAACTACAGTTGACGGGGAGTAAAAATGAGTAATTCCAGTAAACTCAAATGATCTATGAGTTCACTTAATTTGTAAAATTTCATTAGTAAACTAGTGTGTGCATCGACAATGTGCCAATCAGGGGAATCTTAAATTTTGACCATCCGAGTGGTTGGATAGATAGCAAATCGCTCCTCTGGAGGGATAGATAGCTGAAAAATTTTCTGGGGGGGGTTGGGGGGGGGTTGTGGTGGTTCGATATATAGGCTTTTTCGGGGCATAGAAGGAAGAAAAGGGAGAAAAATCGCTAAAAGTAGGTGTAAAATAGCTCAAAATGGGTATACAAGAGCATATAGTACTTAAAATAGCTGAAAATAGGCAGTTAGACGCATGAACCAGTGATTTTGGAGGTGAAAATCTATATATAGGTATGAAAAACAGCGATTTTCAGCGAAAATTGGGGTATAGTTTCTGAAAAATCGCTCCAGATAGGTAGATAGCTGAGCGATTTGGGGGGGGGGGGTTTAGGGGGTAGTAGCCCAAAATTTTGCCTCCGGGATAGATAGATAGCTGAGCGGCCTCCGGGATAGATAGATAGCTGGGCGGTTTGGGGGGGGGGTAACCCCCCCCCCCCCCAACCCCCCCATTCGAGACCCCTGGTGCCAATGTCTTAATATCATTTCATTGGTGCAGATGCTCTAATCTGATGCTGGTTGGCATGCAGCGTATCAGAACAACGCAATGTTTTCCCAGCGACCATTTTGGCCTGCTTTGCTCGTTTGTGCGAAATACTGAGGATTCTGATGGACAGTGACATGAAAATTTTCTAATTTTCATTTGCGGTACTTGTTTACGGGTGTTTCAATTTTTACTAGCGTTTTTACTAGCGTTGGAACAATGTATCATATCAGATATCGCCCATTTTTCATATTATCCGTATAGGTATCTATATCTGAAAATTGGTTCTATTGTTCCAGCCCTAATGTTTATATTGAAATTCGCGATTTTCCGGTTGCAGTTGCTCACTTTGTTCTGCCAGATGTTAATAATTCCATTGCTCACTTCTTTCTGATAAAAATAAACGAACTTGACAATCGAAATTGAATTTCTCGTATTATAACATCCGTGTTTATCGGGATTAGGCACGTTATACAGCTAATTAAGTGGTGTGACTGCAAGAAATTATACTGAAACCTGTTGGGCATTGTTTAAAATCGTTTTAAGATCTGAAAATGTCTGTCTTTTTGTCTTTTTATGTTCGTTGCGACCTAGGCAAGATGTGTCTAATTTTGCGTCCAAAAAATTTGAAAATTTAACTACCTACATAAAAATAAAATTGATCGATTTTTTAATGTTAAATGAAATTTAACAAAAATTTTGTTTTACAGATGTTCAATTTTTGAAGTTGTTGGAAAAGCGTCATTGACAAAAAAAAACAATTAAAATACGTTCATTAATGCACCAATACAACTGTCACCAAAACTAGTTTTTGTTTTAGTTTTGTTTTGACCTTCAGAAAAACGTTACACGACAAACGTACAAGAAGCGTAAAAACCCACCATACATTTGCAGATTTATTGAGCTTCAAAGGTCACCTGGGGGTACAAACGCTGTGTTAACGTTTTCATGTTTTTATAGTTTTGAATAATTCCAAACAATTCTTGTATCGTTTCAACGGGTTTCTTTCTTGAAGTCACATTCTTGAAATTTCCTGAAGCTGTAAACTGCCTTCATAAAATACCGACGTCGTGAAGGAAAATATAACGGGATGAAAATGACCAGAATGTCTACATTATACAGGCTGTAATGAGCTTTATTTTCACATCAATAAGATCGTTCCTCGGACGAACGCAGGTGTGTGGGTGTACTCGACGTTTTTATCTACCGTGATTCCTCGAAATACCCCCAGGGGTGTTTAATTTTCACACTGCAAATTTTGAGGGGGCTTTTTTTGTCAGAATCTTTTGAACTCTCAGTACTAATTTGTTGTTTGTTACCTACGCAGACATATAAAATATAACAATAGTCAACATGTTATAAGCATCTATAGAATTATGTATATGAGTATGTTGATGGTATAAGCCCTGTACTAACGTAACAGTCATTTTTAACGTGTGTTCTGCATTACGCCGATCACCAACTGCACTGTCTGGCGACTACTTTACACTCAATTCCGGTGTGGGTGTTTCGAGGGGGTCATTTTTCATAGTGCGTATTCTAAGGGGTATTTCAATACGTAACTTCCATCCCAACGCAGATGTCGTCCGTTTCACGCGGGTGGGTGGATATTGGCTTACCACAGTCTACCAAGAAAGCATACTTCGGTCTGGGTTGTTTTTGGGCGCCCGATGGACAGTTTCCGGCCGTCACTGGCGTATTGAGAACTAGGGTTGGCTACGCTGGTGGGAAGCGTGCCGGCCCAACGTATAGGGACATGTTGGTTTGATCTGTGGGAGTTGCTGGGGACCGACCCGGACGCTGTAAAGTTAAATATCATGTAAAATGTCAATCAAAGCAAAAAAACGAAAAGATTTTATCACTGAACTGCTTTACAATTGACATTTTACTTTACATTTGTCATGATAATTGACACATTGCACAGCATTTGACACTATGTACTTTACAAGGTCTGGGATTGGCATCTGGTGTAGGTCCTGTCAATATTGCCCAATTTTTCAGCATGGACCATACCGAGGTTATCGAAGTAGAGTACGACCCTGAAAGTGTCACTTATGACCGACTTTTGGTCAAGTTTTGGCAATTGCACGATGGTACCGCGCAGATGAAGAAACGCCAGTACATGTGAGTTGACCCAGTTTCCTAACTCGTGCGCAGATTACAGGGTTACATAGTTCCATAACTTTGCCCAACACAGATCTCTTGTATTGTGTTCGGATGACAGTGAAACATCCGCGGCAACTGCCGCCATGGCCGCTGCTCAAAAAGGAAGTCGATATCCAATAGTGACTGAGATTGGCAGTTTCGATAGATTTTATGAAGCCGAAGGGTCTGTTGCCTTCCCTTGAATGCTGTCGACCCACACACTAGTTGACACATGTGTGTCAACTGGAATGTGTCAACTCAGATTTCGGCTTCTCGTGTCGCAGTGTGATCTCCCAAAGCACTTTCCATAATATTTATTTTTAAACATAGTCGCGTGTGTATTTGCGATCGCTCTGCGACACGTGAAGCCGAAATCAGAGTTGACACCGACCAGTTGACATGCATGTGTCAACTAGTGTGCGAGCCGCCAAATGAACTTCAATATTAAAGTCTGCCAAATAAATGACACTTATTTTTGAATACATCCCGCAGCTATCACCAGAAATACTACCTGCAGTGCGACACGCGCGCCATGAACGTGTTCGGGTTCAGTCAGGCCGACCTCACCAAGACCGTGATTGCGGGACGGTTGAATGCGCTCATTATGGGGTCTGGTACTGAAGATATTGTGAATGAACTGAAGAATTGTAAACTCAATGAAGAGCAGACGACTTTGGTGGAGAAATTGTGTAGGGAGGGTGGCACTGGTGCCGCTGTGTGTCATTGATATTATAGTGAATTTTTGATCTTCTTTTAAATTTATTTCGAATTCTTTTCAATATTAATTTGAATTTCGAATTCTTTTAAATATGTGTTTGTAGTTTGATATACATAATTAATTTATCAGATTTGTTGCATGTAAAAATTGTGATTACTCTGGATATAAAACATAAATACAATACAATCGATGGTGGTGTGTCAAACGAAATTCAAGCATTCGTCAGCCTCTGCGTTTTTTACATCTGAAATTGTACCTTCCAAGTTCAAGTTGATAATCTATACTACACTAACATATCACAGCTTATTTTTACACAAAAGCATGAGCAAATGCAAGCATTTAAACTAAAAGTGCCTTAAAACAATGGAAACAGCCAATGCGTAAATATGTGAAAAAAGCGCACATGCACACCCAAAAAAATTTCAAAATACATAGTGCCTCTGCCTATAAACAGTTTCGATTTTTAAATCGAAAAGCAGTTTCCACCCTGTGATTTAAAAAAAGTTAGAAAACAATTGACAAAATATATAATATCAACTGTAAATTCCTAGTCTGTTCAGTTATCGCAGCGGTGAGGCAAGTGGCTTCATCACGATGACGTCACCAACTGAAACCAGCGAAGCTGCTGCACCCACCCACAGTGATCCTGATAAGGTTTGTTGGGTGCCTCTGAACGGAATGATTCGTAAATGGACTGAATTAATTTGTGGTTTGCAACGGTTTTGCGCGTTAGTTGCCCTATGATAAAAATTTTTGGGGTTACCCATATCGGCTTTTTTGGTGTGGAACAACAAAGGAAAAACTTATAAAATAACTGAAATTGGTATAAAAGCACAGTTTAATTCGCAAAATAACCGACAATAGACCAGGCACGTGAACTGGTGTATTTGTACGTGAAAATGGGCAAAAATTGCGATAATCGACTATTTTGCGCGGGTTGAGAGGTTTTATATCCAAATATTTTGCTTTGGGATAGATAAATGTTTAGCTGTGTGAAACCTGTGGTGCATAGATATTTAGCTGTGTGACACCTGTGGTGCATACATAAATACCTAGCTGTAATTTTTGCCCCGCCCCCGCAAAGACCCGTCCCATTTTGTTCCAGCCGACCCCTCGCCCGGTGCCGCTCAACTGCAGCGTAGTTTCCGCCGAGCTGCACGGCCGCATGCTGGCCGGTTTGACCTTCGTGATGTTCGTGCTGGGTGCGGGCCTGCCGCTCTGGTGGCACACGACGAAGACTTATAGGGCTGCGTTGCCGTATGCGCTGATTGAGGTGAGTTGGGCATTCTCTTGTGGCAGTTCTAGTGGCTTATCATCGTAAACCCCTGTCAACTTCATCCCGGACGGTCGTGAAAATTTCATCCGACAATCGATTCTGCCCGACCGCGGACAATTTTCAAAACTTTGGCCCTATGAAAAATAAGCCCAGTCATTTGTCCAAAAATATGTTGGGCCGCCCTGCGCCAGAACCGACTGTGGGCCGTTTACATGGCCCACAGTCGGTTCTGGCGCAGGGCGGCCCAACATATTTTTGGACAAATGTCTGGGCTTATTTTTCATAGGGCCAAAGTTTTGAAAATTGCCCGCGGTCGGGCAGAACCGATTGTCGAATGAAATTTTCACGACGTCCGGAATGAAGTTGACAGGGGTTTAGTTGTTAAAAGGTATTTACGTTTAGATACTCGAAAAATACCTGTAATCGAGTACTGAGTAAATACGTTTACGTTTTTCCCCCGGAGAAATAAAAGTACTCACCTTTACGCGTAGTTTTTGATAGTACGCGAAGACAGAAAACGTATTTGAGAAAAAAAAATTGGGTGCTTAAAAGCAAAAACCACCCAAACAAATTAAAACAAAGAAGTTGCGTTAGTAAGGATAGCGATGACTCTCGCTTTTACTTTTTCCCCTTCCGGTGTTTTAAGTACAAAATCGGAAAATAATTCTCGCTTTCCTTGAGTAAAATACTGGTATAAAATACACTTTACGCAGCGTAAAAGTAATAAAATTTACTTAACGTTTTCTTTGCTCCTCAGGGGTGAGTAATTATAAAATACTTTACGTTTACTTTGAAAAAACTCCAGCTCTTTCAACAACTCTGCTCTTCACTCGTTTGTGACATGCAGGAGTTGTGGGAGACCAATTTACAAATTGGCATGGAATTGAAATTTGTCTGTTCGGACGCGGTGTGCAGAAAATCGTTCGTGATGCCCGTGCTCAGCTGCTGGATGCTTTGCGCAGAAAGGTGGGCTTGTAATGCCATGGGCAAATGTCACATCCTTTGCAGTTTACCCATCGTTTTTTCAATACAGACCACTGTGGACGGCACTCTTTCATTCGATTTCTCGATCTCTGAGCCCGCGCTGGCCAACTCTTGCGATGTCCGAAGGTTAGAAAATATTGTATTGTGCTACTGCTGTCTATATTTGAATTAGGTACGCTGGATTGGTTGTATTGGGCGGCCGCCCCCTTCCCGGGCTGAACATTTAAATATGGCGCTTTTCTATAGTGATTTTTTAGGTTGTCTGCAAAAATTTGCGCGCTCCGTATTCCAATTCGCCCCCCCCCCCCCGCTCAAAAATCGTGGTGATTACGCCACTGTTTCGGGTATTTCAATATCCGGAGTAAGTGTTGGAAAGGGTGGTTCGAGACATGTTTTTAGCTAAAATTTCACATTTCACACACGCCCTCAGACGGACACCTCCGACTGGCTTAGCGGCTCGCTGCACGTGTTCGCCATGGGCGCCGACTGCGCCGAGCCCGGCACCACGCCGCGACTGGATTCACACGGGGTGCTGATCGTGTCCGCCCTGAATGTTGATGATCTAGTAGCGCAGACGAGTGATGGTATTGGGCGACTCGTTGTGGATGTGGATGCTCTTGCGCTGTGAGTGGATTGGATTTTTTGTTATTTTGTTTTTTTGGGTATTGATTAGTTCACAGTTTGCTTGGTGAGTTGACTTAAAGGAAGTCATGAAAAGTGGATTACTTCCTGTGGCACCATTGGCAGCATTTTATGGCTAAATATTAACAGTAATGTTCATCTCAGATGGCAACCCGATACGTATTTTTTCAATAAAAAGCTTCATCAACATTCGTCACGCACTTAACAATTCACCACCGCCAGCAATATGCCTCCATTTCCACATCAAAATTCAGACACCAAAAACACCACTGAAGTTTTTCCTCCCAGAATCGGTGAGCGACATTCGCGCTCACGCCGTTCCGAACAATCTGCCGCAGTGACAAATGACGCTGCAGCGACAGTTGAAGATGCCGATCGCCGGCGCAGACACATTTGGAGGCTGCCGCCAAGCCGTCCACTCATTTGGACTTCTATGTGGTGGTGGGTTTGAGTGCTGGTAGTAGGGTAGGGTTGGAACTGTGCATTCCAGTGGATGTCGATTTGGAGAAGAACAAAATTATCGAATTTTTTTTAACATGATACTGTATTTACTCGAAGAATCCCCGGAGAATTATTTACCTCGGGCCTTTTTGAGGGGGGATTACTTATTATTTCATCAAAATTTTCAAGCATGTTTCTATCAACTTATTCCACAAAAATTCTATTTAACTAATAAAAACATGCCATTTTTTCAGATTCGAATAATAAAGTGATCACATGCATTAAGGGGTATTATTCGAGGGGGTATTCTTGCCTCCAGGGGTCTCCAAGATTTTTGCCCTCGCGGGGCTGGATAGATAGCAAATCGCTCCTCCCGAAGGATAGATAGCTGAAAAATTTTTCTGGGGGGGCTCGCGGGGGAAAAATATATAGGCTTTTTCAGTGCATAGAAGGCCGAAAGGGGAAAAATCGCTAGTATTGGTTAAAAGTGGCT
>OZ038460.1:14232128-14247423 GCA_964036195.1 Sphaerolaimus hirsutus | reverse complement strand
AGCACCTGTCATTGTCATTTTGTAGACGGTGTGTATACCACAGTTGTTAAAAGTACTGAGCTTTTTTCAAAGTAAATGTAAATGTAAAGTATTTTTATTTTACTAACCGTTTAGTACAGAAGATGTAAGTAAATATTGTTATTTTTACTCTACATAAAAACTGATTAAATTTTTTTTGAGGAAAATGTAAAATTGAGTATTTTTCTCACATTAAATGTAAAAGTTAGTATTTTTTCTGTTTTTAATCTGGAATACGTTAAAGATGTGTTTTTCACCTGATAAGTATATCGTAGGAAAAATTTGGTTCACTTTCTATGCCGGGTCGAAATAAATTCCAACGCACAACACAATTCTATCGTGCAGTTTTAAAAATGTGTATTGCACAAGACTAGTGATGGAAAAGCGCCAGAAAAAATGGCGCCAGGCGCCAAGGGCGCCATGGCGCCATTCGGAAAGTGGGCGCCAAGCGCCAAGGGCGCCACAGAAAAAGGGCGCCAGGCGCCAAGGGCGCCATGGCGCCATTCAGAAAGTGGGCGCCAGGCGCCAGGGGCGCCACGGAAAGAGGGCGCCAAGCGCCAAGGGCGCCATGGCGCCATTTGGAAAATAGGGCGCCAGGCGCCAAGGGCGCCAGAATAAAAAGTGCCTACAACACCATGCGTGTGCTAAAAATGTTTTACAGCACCCTTGTACGCGCATTCACTTCGTAATTTGCGTTCTCCAGGATATGTAATGAACAAAAACAGGGCTAGCAATGAATTTTTTTTGAATAAAATCCACATGACGAATTCAAACGCAATGGAAATTGTCATTTGACAACAATCCATTCATTACAAATAGACCTTTCCAAACAATGTTTCCTAATTGCAACGATTTAAATCCCTTTTTTATGATTTTGCAAGTTAGACGGTCCATCATTCTTGTTTTCTGATCCGTAAGACAGATCTGATGAACCGTTGGACGAAAGATTTCCACCCACTCACACCACTCTGTCCATTTTTCTGGCGAATTTAGATCATCCACGGATGCGTTTTTCATTTTTTTCTCGTTTACACAGCACTCACCGTGAAACCATGCTGGCGCCTTTTTGGCGCCCTTCTAAAGCAGGGCGCCAGGCGCCAAGGGCGCCACGGAAAAAGGGCGCCAAGCGCCAAGGGCGCCATGGCGCCTTTCAGAATGTGGGCGCCAGGCGCCAAGGGCGCCACAGGAAAAGGGCGCCAAGCGCCAATGGCGCCATTCCATCACTACACAAGACACATTTGTCATGCAGATTTTTATTTGGTTTTAGTGCATTGGCAGTGTGTTTTAATCATATACCCATCATATCTAACGATGGCAAACCCTCCGAAAAAAAGTATTTAAATTTTTAAGTGTTTTTTCCAAAATGAATTTTCAATTTTCGAATTTTTCCTCAAATCAATTTTCGAATTTCGAATTTAATTTTCGAATTTTCAAATTTTCGAATCTTTTTGGGCAATTTTCGAATTTTTTGGGTTATTTTCAAATTTTTTTGCATACTTTTCGAATTTTTTGGAAAAATATTGAATTTAGAGCTTTTTAAAGCTGTTAAGTAGTTATGTTGAAATAGTTATAGGTGCTTGGTCCATTCCTGTGCATTCTTTAATGTGACCGGGTCTGCCCATAGCTGGAATTGTGGGTGGCTGTTATGGGGGGAGGGGGGTGGTTCACCAGACTTTTGTGTCATTTCATTCTGTTGTACATTTGCTGATTATGTAATTGCAAAAATCTTATGTTATGCAATTTGACCCTGTAATTCTGTGATTTTTATATATTTTTATATATATTAACCATTAATCCTTGAATAAGTCTCCCCCGAATAAGACTGAATAAGTCAAAAATCACTGACTAAAATATCCCCCCCCCTGAAAAATTTATTTTACACATTGAAATACTGGGTCAACTTGGCATAATGAATTCATACATCACTAATCCAACCTCAAAAATGGAATCTACAGGTTGTGCAGATCATTTTAAGTTTTTAACAGTCCAAATCGGCCAAGAAATGGCAGAGTTATTAAGCTTCAAAGTCAACTTGCCAGATCGGTCATGTAAAGTCAATACCTTCTTATTGACCCACCTTCTTGGGATTGGGGGACGATTCAAGGAAACAAAACAATTTGGTTGATGTGCAACAGAATGGGGGACAAAGTCTGGTGGACCCACCCCCTAGAATGCCTTCCCCGATTCCAGCTATGGGTCTGCCACAGATGCCATTTCAGTTCATTGATGTTCTTTTCAATTTCAACAGACTTTTTCAGATCCACCGCGTATCAATTATCGATCGATTTAGCACATAGAACCTAAGAATGTGTTTTATGTCCCTGAATTCCCTGAAAAAGGAAAATTTAGAATTTATGAATTTTTGAATTTTTGAATTTTTTCAAAAAAAATCGATTTTTAAGTGTTTTTTCCAGTGGTGGAAAAAAAATTCGAAAATTCCGAAAAAATTTGAAAATTCAAAAATATTTTCGAATTTTCGAATTTTTTTGTTGCCATCGTTAATCATATCCCATTAACATCGAATAAGCATGTGTGACTGCCTGCAGCTTGCAATCACACCTATCTAGTTAATTGGCACTCCCGCAATCATTACCTTGAAGTGTGCCAAGTGCATGAACCAACTACCATTATGTTAATTTCCAAAACAACATACTTTTACAGCATCACTACTTGATCACAGGTAAACTTGATCACATGCTGTAGAAGTCCCTTCGCAACAAACATAAGTGAGTTGTACTAAAATTTGTCATGAAGCTTAAACAAGAATAGATAGTACAACTAGGGTGTCAAATTTCCGTTTCCGTTTTCCGTTTCCGCCTTTCCGCAGGAAAATTTTTTACCTTTCCGTTTTCCGTTTTCCGGCAGCCGAAAATTTTTTACCTTTCCGTTTTCCGTTTTCCGGCAGCCGAAAAATTTTTACCTTTCCGTTTTCCGTTTTCCCGCAGCTGAAAATTTTTTACCTTTCTGTTTCCGTTTTTCCGGCCCATTTTTCCGTTTTCCGGCTGCAAAATTTTTACCTTTCCGTTTCCGTTTTACCAGGCCATTTTTCCATTTTCTGGCTCAATTTTCAGTTTTCTGGCATTTTTCCATTGTTTTTCCAATCTGTATTTATCTTCAATTGGCTCATCCCATTGTGTTGTTTTTGTCTCTTGGAGCAGCATTGAAACCGGGATTTCAGGGTCAGTGAAACAGGTGCTGTGAACCCAATTGGGTCATATGCTGACACCAATAATTTATTCAAGTTTTGTCTGGATGGTGTTGTGATGCTGTCAATTTGCAATTTTGGTGTTGATATTGCCAGCATGTCCGTTCGGTGATTTTATTTCATGCCCATTACTGCGACAATTTTATTCACCTTTGGACTCCTGTCGTTTTCTGCTATTTCATTCATGACTGATCTGGAGTTTGACAGCCATTCCCTCATGTTCATAGAACATTGGTTAAATAAAGCTTTGACTTTGTAATATAGTTCACAAGCTTCAACTTCATTCGTGACACTCATGATGAAGTTATCAAGGTAAATGTTGTTTATTATCATTGCCAACTGGTTTCGTTCCCCTTCATTTTCTTCATATTCATTCATGTTGTTTATTGTCACATTTAAATGGTATTTTATAGTTTTAAAAATGTGTATTGCACAAGACTAGTGATGGAAAAGCGCCAGAAAAAATGGCGCCAGGCGCCAAGGGCGCCATGGCGCCATTCGGAAAGTGGGCGCCAAGCGCCAAGGGCGCCACAGAAAAAGGGCGCCAGGCGCCAAGGGCGCCATGGCGCCATTCAGAAAGTGGGCGCCAGGCGCCAGGGGCGCCACGGAAAGAGGGCGCCAAGCGCCAAGGGCGCCATGGCGCCATTTGGAAAATAGGGCGCCAGGCGCCAAGGGCGCCAGAATAAAAAGTGCCTACAACACCATGCGTGTGCTAAAAATGTTTTACAGCACCCTTGTACGCGCATTCACTTCGTAATTTGCGTTCTCCAGGATATGTAATGAACAAAAACAGGGCTAGCAATGAATTTTTTTTGAATAAAATCCACATGACGAATTCAAACGCAATGGAAATTGTCATTTGACAACAATCCATTCATTACAAATAGACCTTTCCAAACAATGTTTCCTAATTGCAACGATTTAAATCCCTTTTTTATGATTTTGCAAGTTAGACGGTCCATCATTCTTGTTTTCTGATCCGTAAGACAGATCTGATGAACCGTTGGACGAAAGATTTCCACCCACTCACACCACTCTGTCCATTTTTCTGGCGAATTTAGATCATCCACGGATGCGTTTTTCATTTTTTTCTCGTTTACACAGCACTCACCGTGAAACCATGCTGGCGCCTTTTTGGCGCCCTTCTAAAGCAGGGCGCCAGGCGCCAAGGGCGCCACGGAAAAAGGGCGCCAAGCGCCAAGGGCGCCATGGCGCCTTTCAGAATGTGGGCGCCAGGCGCCAAGGGCGCCACAGGAAAAGGGCGCCAAGCGCCAATGGCGCCATGGCGCGGCGCCATTTGGCGCCCTCAAATGGCGCCAGCGCCATGGCGCCATTCCATCACTACACAAGACACATTTGTCATGCAGATTTTTATTTGGTTTTAGTGCATTGGCAGTGTGTTTTAATCATATACCCATCATATCTAACGATGGCAAACCCTCCGAAAAAAAGTATTTAAATTTTTAAGTGTCTTTTCCAAAATGAATTTTCAATTTTCGAATTTTTCCTCAAATCAATTTTCGAATTTCGAATTTAATTTTCGAATTTTCAAATTTTCGAATCTTTTTGGGCAATTTTCGAATTTTTTGGGTTATTTTCAAATTTTTTTGCATACTTTTCGAATTTTTTGGAAAAATATTGAATTTAGAGCTTTTTAAAGCTGTTAAGTAGTTATGTTGAAATAGTTATAGGTGCTTGGTCCATTCCTGTGCATTCTTTAATGTGACCGGGTCTGCCCATAGCTGGAATTGTGGGTGGCTGTTATGGGGGGAGGGGGGTGGTTCACCAGACTTTTGTGTCATTTCATTCTGTTGTACATTTGCTGATTATGTAATTGCAAAAATCTTATGTTATGCAATTTGACCCTGTAATTCTGTGATTTTTATATATTTTTATATATATTAACCATTAATCCTTGAATAAGTCTCCCCCGAATAAGACTGAATAAGTCAAAAATCACTGACTAAAATATCCCCCCCCCCTGAAAAATTTATTTTACACATTGAAATACTGGGTCAACTTGGCATAATGAATTCATACATCACTAATCCAACCTCAAAAATGGAATCTACAGGTTGTGCAGATCATTTTAAGTTTTTAACAGTCCAAATCGGCCAAGAAATGGCAGAGTTATTAAGCTTCAAAGTCAACTTGCCAGATCGGTCATGTAAAGTCAATACCTTCTTATTGACCCACCTTCTTGGGATTGGGGGACGATTCAAGGAAACAAAACAATTTGGTTGATGTGCAACAGAATGGGGGACAAAGTCTGGTGGACCCACCCCCTAGAATGCCTTCCCCGATTCCAGCTATGGGTCTGCCACAGATGCCATTTCAGTTCATTGATGTTCTTTTCAATTTCAACAGACTTTTTCAGATCCACCGCGTATCAATTATCGATCGATTTAGCACATAGAACCTAAGAATGTGTTTTATGTCCCTGAATTCCCTGAAAAAGGAAAATTTAGAATTTATGAATTTTTGAATTTTTGAATTTTTTCAAAAAAAATCGATTTTTAAGTGTTTTTTCCAGTGGTGGAAAAAAAATTCGAAAATTCCGAAAAAATTTGAAAATTCAAAAATATTTTCGAATTTTCGAATTTTTTTGTTGCCATCGTTAATCATATCCCATTAACATCGAATAAGCATGTGTGACTGCCTGCAGCTTGCAATCACACCTATCTAGTTAATTGGCACTCCCGCAATCATTACCTTGAAGTGTGCCAAGTGCATGAACCAACTACCATTATGTTAATTTCCAAAACAACATACTTTTACAGCATCACTACTTGATCACAGGTAAACTTGATCACATGCTGTAGAAGTCCCTTCGCAACAAACATAAGTGAGTTGTACTAAAATTTGTCATGAAGCTTAAACAAGAATAGATAGTACAACTAGGGTGTCAAATTTCCGTTTCCGTTTTCCGTTTCCGCCTTTCCGCAGGAAAATTTTTTACCTTTCCGTTTTCCGTTTTCCGGCAGCCGAAAATTTTTTACCTTTCCGTTTTCCGTTTTCCGGCAGCCGAAAAATTTTTACCTTTCCGTTTTCCGTTTTCCCGCAGCTGAAAATTTTTTACCTTTCTGTTTCCGTTTTTCCGGCCCATTTTTCCGTTTTCCGGCTGCAAAATTTTTACCTTTCCGTTTCCGTTTTACCAGGCCATTTTTCCATTTTCTGGCTCAATTTTCAGTTTTCTGGCATTTTTCCATTGTTTTTCCAATCTGTATTTATCTTCAATTGGCTCATCCCATTGTGTTGTTTTTGTCTCTTGGAGCAGCATTGAAACCGGGATTTCAGGGTCAGTGAAACAGGTGCTGTGAACCCAATTGGGTCATATGCTGACACCAATAATTTATTCAAGTTTTGTCTGGATGGTGTTGTGATGCTGTCAATTTGCAATTTTGGTGTTGATATTGCCAGCATGTCCGTTCGGTGATTTTATTTCATGCCCATTACTGCGACAATTTTATTCACCTTTGGACTCCTGTCGTTTTCTGCTATTTCATTCATGACTGATCTGGAGTTTGACAGCCATTCCCTCATGTTCATAGAACATTGGTTAAATAAAGCTTTGACTTTGTAATATAGTTCACAAGCTTCAACTTCATTCGTGACACTCATGATGAAGTTATCAAGGTAAATGTTGTTTATTATCATTGCCAACTGGTTTCGTTCCCCTTCATTTTCTTCATATTCATTCATGTTGTTTATTGTCACATTTAAATGGTATTTTATAGTTTTAAAAATGTGTATTGCACAAGACTAGTGATGGAAAAGCGCCAGAAAAAATGGCGCCAGGCGCCAAGGGCGCCATGGCGCCATTCGGAAAGTGGGCGCCAAGCGCCAAGGGCGCCACAGAAAAAGGGCGCCAGGCGCCAAGGGCGCCATGGCGCCATTCAGAAAGTGGGCGCCAGGCGCCAGGGGCGCCACGGAAAGAGGGCGCCAAGCGCCAAGGGCGCCATGGCGCCATTTGGAAAATAGGGCGCCAGGCGCCAAGGGCGCCAGAATAAAAAGTGCCTACAACACCATGCGTGTGCTAAAAATGTTTTACAGCACCCTTGTACGCGCATTCACTTCGTAATTTGCGTTCTCCAGGATATGTAATGAACAAAAACAGGGCTAGCAATGAATTTTTTTTGAATAAAATCCACATGACGAATTCAAACGCAATGGAAATTGTCATTTGACAACAATCCATTCATTACAAATAGACCTTTCCAAACAATGTTTCCTAATTGCAACGATTTAAATCCCTTTTTTATGATTTTGCAAGTTAGACGGTCCATCATTCTTGTTTTCTGATCCGTAAGACAGATCTGATGAACCGTTGGACGAAAGATTTCCACCCACTCACACCACTCTGTCCATTTTTCTGGCGAATTTAGATCATCCACGGATGCGTTTTTCATTTTTTTCTCGTTTACACAGCACTCACCGTGAAACCATGCTGGCGCCTTTTTGGCGCCCTTCTAAAGCAGGGCGCCAGGCGCCAAGGGCGCCACGGAAAAAGGGCGCCAAGCGCCAAGGGCGCCATGGCGCCTTTCAGAATGTGGGCGCCAGGCGCCAAGGGCGCCACAGGAAAAGGGCGCCAAGCGCCAATGGCGCCATGGCGCGGCGCCATTTGGCGCCCTCAAATGGCGCCAGCGCCATGGCGCCATTCCATCACTACACAAGACACATTTGTCATGCAGATTTTTATTTGGTTTTAGTGCATTGGCAGTGTGTTTTAATCATATACCCATCATATCTAACGATGGCAAACCCTCCGAAAAAAAGTATTTAAATTTTTAAGTGTCTTTTCCAAAATGAATTTTCAATTTTCGAATTTTTCCTCAAATCAATTTTCGAATTTCGAATTTAATTTTCGAATTTTCAAATTTTCGAATCTTTTTGGGCAATTTTCGAATTTTTTGGGTTATTTTCAAATTTTTTTGCATACTTTTCGAATTTTTTGGAAAAATATTGAATTTAGAGCTTTTTAAAGCTGTTAAGTAGTTATGTTGAAATAGTTATAGGTGCTTGGTCCATTCCTGTGCATTCTTTAATGTGACCGGGTCTGCCCATAGCTGGAATTGTGGGTGGCTGTTATGGGGGGAGGGGGGTGGTTCACCAGACTTTTGTGTCATTTCATTCTGTTGTACATTTGCTGATTATGTAATTGCAAAAATCTTATGTTATGCAATTTGACCCTGTAATTCTGTGATTTTTATATATTTTTATATATATTAACCATTAATCCTTGAATAAGTCTCCCCCGAATAAGACTGAATAAGTCAAAAATCACTGACTAAAATATCCCCCCCCCCTGAAAAATTTATTTTACACATTGAAATACTGGGTCAACTTGGCATAATGAATTCATACATCACTAATCCAACCTCAAAAATGGAATCTACAGGTTGTGCAGATCATTTTAAGTTTTTAACAGTCCAAATCGGCCAAGAAATGGCAGAGTTATTAAGCTTCAAAGTCAACTTGCCAGATCGGTCATGTAAAGTCAATACCTTCTTATTGACCCACCTTCTTGGGATTGGGGGACGATTCAAGGAAACAAAACAATTTGGTTGATGTGCAACAGAATGGGGGACAAAGTCTGGTGGACCCACCCCCTAGAATGCCTTCCCCGATTCCAGCTATGGGTCTGCCACAGATGCCATTTCAGTTCATTGATGTTCTTTTCAATTTCAACAGACTTTTTCAGATCCACCGCGTATCAATTATCGATCGATTTAGCACATAGAACCTAAGAATGTGTTTTATGTCCCTGAATTCCCTGAAAAAGGAAAATTTAGAATTTATGAATTTTTGAATTTTTGAATTTTTTCAAAAAAAATCGATTTTTAAGTGTTTTTTCCAGTGGTGGAAAAAAAATTCGAAAATTCCGAAAAAATTTGAAAATTCAAAAATATTTTCGAATTTTCGAATTTTTTTGTTGCCATCGTTAATCATATCCCATTAACATCGAATAAGCATGTGTGACTGCCTGCAGCTTGCAATCACACCTATCTAGTTAATTGGCACTCCCGCAATCATTACCTTGAAGTGTGCCAAGTGCATGAACCAACTACCATTATGTTAATTTCCAAAACAACATACTTTTACAGCATCACTACTTGATCACAGGTAAACTTGATCACATGCTGTAGAAGTCCCTTCGCAACAAACATAAGTGAGTTGTACTAAAATTTGTCATGAAGCTTAAACAAGAATAGATAGTACAACTAGGGTGTCAAATTTCCGTTTCCGTTTTCCGTTTCCGCCTTTCCGCAGGAAAATTTTTTACCTTTCCGTTTTCCGTTTTCCGGCAGCCGAAAATTTTTTACCTTTCCGTTTTCCGTTTTCCGGCAGCCGAAAAATTTTTACCTTTCCGTTTTCCGTTTTCCCGCAGCTGAAAATTTTTTACCTTTCTGTTTCCGTTTTTCCGGCCCATTTTTCCGTTTTCCGGCTGCAAAATTTTTACCTTTCCGTTTCCGTTTTACCAGGCCATTTTTCCATTTTCTGGCTCAATTTTCAGTTTTCTGGCATTTTTCCATTGTTTTTCCAATCTGTATTTATCTTCAATTGGCTCATCCCATTGTGTTGTTTTTGTCTCTTGGAGCAGCATTGAAACCGGGATTTCAGGGTCAGTGAAACAGGTGCTGTGAACCCAATTGGGTCATATGCTGACACCAATAATTTATTCAAGTTTTGTCTGGATGGTGTTGTGATGCTGTCAATTTGCAATTTTGGTGTTGATATTGCCAGCATGTCCGTTCGGTGATTTTATTTCATGCCCATTACTGCGACAATTTTATTCACCTTTGGACTCCTGTCGTTTTCTGCTATTTCATTCATGACTGATCTGGAGTTTGACAGCCATTCCCTCATGTTCATAGAACATTGGTTAAATAAAGCTTTGACTTTGTAATATAGTTCACAAGCTTCAACTTCATTCGTGACACTCATGATGAAGTTATCAAGGTAAATGTTGTTTATTATCATTGCCAACTGGTTTCGTTCCCCTTCATTTTCTTCATATTCATTCATGTTGTTTATTGTCACATTTAAATGGTATTTTATGACTGCTCCCAAAATTGCTGGGCTGCAGACAAGTCCAAACAGTACGCATTTAAAACAAAGTACTATTCAGTTATTTTCAGTTACTGGTTTTGAGGCATCTTTCAGCCAGAAAAATTGTGTGTAGTCTCTAGCTTGGTCATGCAATCCTATTTGCAAAAATGCCTTTTCAATATCAGCAATTAATGCTAGATTGCCTGCCCTGAACCTCAGGAGTAGGCCCAGTGCTAATGGTGTTGTAATTGGTCCTCTAAAAAGGCACTCATTGAAACTGGGCTTACCTGCCAACCCATCGTACACGATTCTGCATGATGTCGATTTGCCCAGTGTGATTACTGGCTGGTGTGAAATTGTCGTAGTGTTTCCTTTCCTATGGCCACTATGGCTACTTTTTGATGATTTTTTGTTGGTTCAGTTAAGCTTGAACTACGAGTGAAGTTACAGGCATGATCCATAGTTGCAGAATGTACAGCTACCACAATCAAAGCCAAACAGGCAAACCTGCATGCAGGTTTTCCTTCTGCAAATTTGTCTATTCCCGTGCTAATTTCACTTTATTTTTTCCGTTTCCGTGAAAATTTTGCTTTCCGTTTTCCGTTTTCCGGCATTTCATTTTTTGTTTTCAGTTTTCCGGCCGACAATTTTTTTTTTACCTTTCCGTTTTCCGTTTTCCGCTGAGTGAAATTTTTTTACCTTTCCGTTTTCCGTTTTCCGGCTGAAATTTTTTTTTTACCTTTCCGTTTTCCTGTTTTCCGTAAAGTGAAAAAATTTTACCTTTCCGTTTTCCGTTTTCCGTAAAAAATTTTTTTGACACCCTAAGTACAACAAGCATTTGTGTTGTGCATTGGAACAAAACGCAATGTTTACTTAAAAAATGTTTTCTGCACAAAAGCTATTTGTTGTGCAGAAGTAAGTGTATGATGATTCATGGGATGACAATATTCGACCATATCTCAGGTCTAAAAAAATTGAATCCCCATTATGCACTGGCATAATCCTGACATAGCAGTGTGTGTGCCAAATTACAACACCATCGCAATGCACACTCTTTAGATATGAGCAAAAAAGTTGTTCGGGAAAAGTTTGATTTTGGCTAATGGAAACATAAATCAAATTAACCAATAAATTTTAACCAAGGGTATACAATTAAAACACACTGCCAATGCACTCAAACCAAATAAAAATTTTCACAACAAACTTGTGTTGTGCAATACACGTTTTTAAAACTGCGCAACAGAAATGTGTTGTGCATTGGAAATTACCCTCAGCCTCTATGTCCCCATTGGATTTCTATTATGATGTAAATTCCCATTTAAGTATGCTTTCTGTACTCACATACTTTCAAATACTATGTGTAAATGTGAGTACAGGTATTTTTATCTGAGGATACATAGACACATTTATTCAGTACTATATACCGTATTACCTCGAATTATCCCCCCCTTGAATTAACCCCCCCCCCCTCGAAATAACCCCCCCTAAAATTCGGCTGAGGAAATAATAACCCCCCCCCCCTCGAAATACCCCCCTAACATTGAGTGTAAAGAGAACGTATTTACATGACAAATACCGCAGTTTGTGATCTGTACAATGCAGAACACACGTTAAAACTGATGATTGAGTGACGTTGGAGAAGGGTTGATGTGTATATACAGTTATATATGCCTATAACGACATATACATCTATGTAATTGTTCGATTTTTCTACGTCCGAGTATGCGGAATTTCCGAAAATTTCTGGCGAAATAATAGACCCCCCCCCCCTCAAATAAACCCCCCCTCGAATTATCCCCCCCTCAAATTTCGCTGGCGAAATAATAAACCCCCTGGGGGTATTTCAAGGTAATACGGTACATATTTTTTGAGTGAATGTAAATAATGTTGTTTTAACGACTATAGAGTGTACTCGGCAGATATGAAACCTATATGAAAGTATATAGCAGGTACCTATATGAAATATGTTTTCTGTAAAAAAAGTACTTTAAAAAGGTACATGTAAATGTTAGCAGAGGAAACATAAATGTAATTACCCAGTACTCCGCGAGGTATAGATATTTATCAAGAAAATGTAAATACATTTTAACAACTATGATTGAAAGTTTTGTGTATCTGGCATTAGATACGCAAAGATACGGTATCCTACCTGTGGACAACATACTATGTGTTCTTCAGAACAAAACACTCCATCATGACATCATCATCAATTAAACAACAATGGTGCCAAAAAAATTCAGTCACAAAACATGTTGGTTGTACTCGACTCGACATTTTCTTTTTTTAATAGGTATTTATATTATTCTTTTTTGTGCATGCATAAGTATTGCATCAGTGGATTGGTGCATAAGATGTAAGTCTGTTTATGTGCAGATGCATACTGCGCTGTCTGCTGACTAAATATTTGATGCCCATAATTTAGCTCAATGTGATATTTTATTAGTTTCAACCTTTTTCTTTAATCTATGTAAGTTTATGGAATAATTAATAAGGCAACGGAATACATTTTCGATGCACCATGATCCTTTTATGCATGTACATATTCAGCATTCCTTGGATAAGCATGACGACAGGTAGAATGCTCAGTTGTTAAAATGTTTATTTTTTAATATTAAATTTTAATTTAAGATGTTTTTTTTTATTTTTCAGCATTGGTAGTGCCTTTTTATGATTTACCCTTGGTCACTTATTTCATTTACAGTTTCATTAGACAGAGTCGAACTTTTCTCAATCAACTTTTTCGCTCATATCCAAAGAGTGTGCATTGCAATTGTGTTGAAATTTTGCATGCAAACACACTGCTATTTGAGGAATACGTGTGTGCAAAATGAGGATTCAATTTTGTTTTATACCTGAGATATAGTCAAATTTCATCATCCCATGTATTGGCGTTTGCTACTGCATGACAAATAAATGTCATGCAGAGGATATTTTTTTACGTAAACATAGCATTTTGTTCCAATGCACAACACAAATGTGTCGCGAAGGCTTGTTGTTCTAACGATTTCTTTTACAGCTTCGCGACAAATTTTAGTACAACTTCCAATGCTAGTTCTGCACAACAAACTTTTGTGGCGCAAATAACTGCGTGACAAAATGTGTGTTGTGCGCAAGTGGTGCTTTGACACAACACCCTGGCGCCCTTAAATAGCGCCAGCACCATGGCGCCATTCCATCACTACCTGCGCAACAAATTTGTGTCATGCAAGAAACTGCACAACACAATTTTGTTGTGTGTTGGATATTTTTCCGATGTTGGAATGAAATGTTGGAATCTTCTCTCACCATTCATTCACTTTGCATGTGCCATTTCAATTAGCACTTGTCATTTTACTTCTCACTTGTCAATTTGCGGCATCTCTACTTGATCGCCAGTACGAAATTTTCCCTTCGCGACAAAAATACGTCGTGCGTTTGGAAGTTGTACTAAAATTTGTCTTGAAGCTGAAAAAAATATCGTTAGTACAACAAGCCTCCAAGACACATTTGTGTTGTGCGTTGGAACAAAACGCTATGTTTATGTAAAAAAATATCCTCTGCGCAACATTTATTTGTCGTGCAGGAGCAAACGCCGATACATGGGATGACGAAATTTGACTATATCACAGGTATAAAACAAAATTGAATCCCCATTTTGCATACGCGTTGTCCTCAAATAGCAGTGTGTGTGCATGCGAAATTTCAACACAATTGCAACGCACACTCTTTAGATATGAGCGAAAAAGTTGATTGGGAAAAGTTCGACTTTGGCTAATGAAACTGTAAATCAAATAAGTGACCAAGGGTATATCATAAAAATGCACTGCCAATGCTAAAAAATCAACAAAAAAAACATCGCGACAAATGTGTGTTGTGCGTAGGAAATTATGGTGAGCCTGATGTACCTGTACTCACCTGTATGTGTAGCTTTGAAAAGTACACATGCATAGAAAATATATGTCAAAAATTTCAAATTTAACTTTTCATCACTAAAAAAAGAAACCTTGAAGAAATCATATCATTTTCCAATAGAAATTACTACATAATAATAAAAAATGAAATCTGATACGTCTTCCAGCGTCAAAATTGCTTTCACATGTAAAAAGTCACCACTTTTACATTTTACATGAAAAGTTTTACATTTTACACTGTTCCAGGGGAAATCCACTCACTTTCAAATTTTCCTGGCAAAAGTATTTTACACACATGTATACGTGAGTATGGGTAAAAAAGTATTTTACATTTTCTGTACCCAGCGGTGAGTGAAAAATTATTTTACATATACATATACTTTAAAAAAGTTCATTTATTTTAACAACTCTGGTAGAAAGAGTATAGTTGGAATTTTTTTTTATAACGGGAGGAGCATATTTTTTCTTTGTATAGGTATCTGGATTATCGTTTTTCCGAAAAACGATTTTGAAATTTAAAATGCACTATTTGATGAAATGTTGTAATTTTGTAATATTGCTTCCAATATTTTTGGGAACATTTTATTGGTGGCACAGTTTTTAATGATTTTAATATTACGATTTACTCAATTTTGAGTCAATTCCGATGACTATGTGGAAATTCCAAAACACGGAAAATTGAGCAAACGTTTTGGAATCACCAATATCTACCGTTGCCACTGTTGTTAACAGGTACTCGAATATTCATGAAGTGCAATAACATAACAAATGCAAAGGTGTTCATTAAGTGTTACTCGACGCCTTGCAAACACAGGTAATAATTTGAAAAACATTTGACAAAGATACGCATACTGATATGGAATTTAGAATGCATATATCTTCAATATAAATATATACCTACCGTATTTCCTCGAAATACCCCCCCCCTTGAAATACCCCCCCCCCTCGTTTGACCCCCCCCCCTCTCGAGACCACTATGAAACAATCACCCCCCCCCTCGAAATACCCCCCCCAAATTGAGTGTAAAGGGAACGTACATGACAATAACTGTAGTTTGTGTTCAGTGTACTGCAGAACACACGTTAAAACAATGTCGGTGTCACGTTAGAACAGTGTACATACCATCTACATA
>OZ038460.1:14214340-14231928 GCA_964036195.1 Sphaerolaimus hirsutus | reverse complement strand
GTCAAAGGTTAAAATAGCTCGTAACTTAATAATAGAAAAAATTGACCACATTCAGCCAGAACTGGGAATGGCGTGAAAACTGTTTTTAAGAACCTAGATTTATGTATAATACCGTGTTTCCTCGAAATACCACCAGGGGTTTACCTACTATGTTTAGAAAGCAAATTGGCGAAGGGGTAATTCGAGGGGTAAGCTATTTCGAGGGAGTTATTTTTTGAACTCCAGTACTTATTCATTGTTTGTAACAAATGCTGTAAACAAATGCAACAATAACCGACATGTATAAGCGTCTATAGATTTATATACGTAAGTACCGTATTACCTCGAATTATCCCCCCCCCCCTTGAATTAACCCCCCCCCCCCTCGAAATACCCCCCCTAAATTTTGGCTGAGGAAATAATAACCCCCCCCCTCGAAATACCCCCCCTAAAATTGAGTGTAACGTGAACGTACACGACAAATACCGCAGTTTGTGATCTGTACAATACAGAACACACCTTAAAATCGATGATTGAGTGACGTTAGGGCAGGGTTTATGTGCAAACACAGTAATATATGCCTATAAACACATATAAATCTATGTGATTCTTCGATTTTTCTACGTCTGCGTATGGGGAATTTCCAATAATTTCTGGCGAAATGATAGACCCCCCCTCGAATAACCCCCCCCCCCTCGAATTATCCCCCCCCCCCCCAAATTTTGCTGGCGAAATAATAAACCCCCTGGGGGTATTTCGAGGTAATACGGTATTTACGTAGACGGTATTGGCCCTCCTGTCCTACTCCTAACGTAACTCAGTCATTTTTTAACGTGTGTTTTTCATTACACAGATCACAAACTGCAGTTTTTGGAAATTACATTCTCTTTACACTCATTTCGAGTGGGGGTATTCCGGGGGGGATATTTTTTCATAAGCTCAATCAGACCTAGGGTATTTCGACAAGGCGTTGGTTTTTCGAGATGGGGGGAATTTGAGGAAATACGGTATTTCAGCCTTTCACAATGATTTTATTGTAGTGGTTAATGAAGGTTACTGCAAAATTGGTTAAATCAACTGTAATACGTCATTATAAATATACAGTATATATACCTATATGTCTTTCAATTTGAACTGCATGCGCAAATATATGATTAAATAGGTATACTAAAATATAATATAAAAAATAAAATAAATATGCTTTCGCTGCTTCCCACGCACAACATCGAGAACTAGTGCATTAATTCCTGTGTCAAATCAACGCAACGTATCGTAATCCCACTGACTATATCTACGATTCGTATAGTATACAGCTCTACCTACCTAGCTGAGATTAGAAACTTCCTGCGTCAATTATGTGCACTTCCACCTATCTACTAAATTGTGATAGTTGTTCACCAGCCGTGAATCATTGGATGTTGTTGGGTTCCGTTTTGTGTTGCGTTTCCACATTCCGGATACCTACAACACTATCTAAAGTTAATTGAAAGGAAAGTAGTGCTTGCAAGAGCTCGCAGCTCATAATTTATTTAGGTAAACCGATTTTTTGAAACTTCAATTTCTGAAAGTGTTCAATAAAATGATGTCATAAAACGATTACCTAAGTATGTATAAGTGGTTTTTAAGAACCTATAAAAACATGACTTTGTGTCAGGAAACATCGACGATCATCGACAAAAACGGTTATCTAAGATTTAAAATAAAGAAACGAGACATTTATTGTGTCATAGACAAAAATTTATCATGGTGGGTATGTACGCGTAAAAATTTTTAGTTAGCCAAGTCGCCGTACGCAACAACATGGGGAAAATGTACCATGATGATAACCCTGAGAACCTGTTGTGCACGTTGACCACCAGGTTACTCCGGGGTCGTTTGATACAGAGCAAAAATGCGCACCATTTTGCCTCCTCACCCCGGTGGTGCCACTCCCGGAACCTGTAAAAAACCCTGTAAAATGTCATTTTCATGTGTCATGTAAAATACCCTGTCAAATGTCATGTAAACGAGACCGTGCCATCCCACATCTAAACCCATCGCACATCTAGACCGACCACACATCTAAACCCCCCATAGATGTTGCATTGGATTAGATGTGTGATGGGGTGAGATGTGTGATGGGGTTAGATGTATGATGGGCAGGAAATGTGGGCATGTGTCAGCAAATTCAAAGACTTCAATTTACCTCCCCCAAAGTGCTCCCAGTGACTTGCGTCAAACAGAGGACTCTGTTGATGTAAGTTAGTGCACACTAGTGATGGAAAACCACCAGGAAAAATGGCGCAAGGTGCGAATTGTGCCATGGCGCCAGTCAAAAACTGGTGATGGGCACCAAACGGCACCAGAGAAAATGGTGCTGGATGCAAATCGTGCCATGGCGCCATCTGAAAAAATGGTGCCAGGCACCAAAGGGCACCAGAAACAATGGTGTCAACAATGACGTTCACTTTTTCAGCTTGTAAACTTAAAATTCTTCATCACGGAAGCATGTATAGAAGAGCAATGGTCTCTACAATTTATTTCTTATGGTGACCCAAGCCACAAATCTTTTCCTGAATACTGTATACCATATTTACTGGAAATATCCCCAGGGGGTTTATTAATTTGTCAAAAAAAATTCAAAGTGTTTGCTTAAGGGGGCTTATTTTAGTGGGTCTATTATTTTGCCAGTAACTTTTTGGAATTATATCATCTAGATATTCATTGCTTGTGACATAGTCAGACAATCAGATGCAGAACACTTCGACAACAACAGAGATGCATATCAATCCCAAAAATGGTGTGACAGCACAAAAATGAGCTCAATTGTGTGATTAACATGCCCCCCAAATGTGACCATGCACAGTAATTGCTCATTGGAGCTCAACAGGACACATGTGTGTCAATCACAAAATTGCACCCCCAAATTGTCTGGCGCCATGGCGCCAGCACTGGCACTGTAATAAAGTCATTGCACACATTATGGTTGGGACCCCGAACTGACCCGAACCGAACCGAACCGCGGTTCCAAGCATATTTTGGAACCGAGAACCGAGAACCGGAACCAAAAAAATACCGGAACCGGAACCGAGAACCAGCACTAATACCCGGAACCGACCTTAATACCCAAATGAACCTAAATTTGTCAATATAACCTGATAAAAATGCAACGTGCCCCAGTGCAGATGCCACTCCATTTGACTTTTCTTAGATACATAAATACCTACATAACACTGCTTTATGTTTCTGTATCGGTGACCTGCTGAAAATCAAACATTCAATTTTGGCACCATCTTAGCACCAGCATTGTTTCTGGCACCCTTTGGCGCCATTTTCATGGGCACCTTTTTGCACTCGGTGCCATTTTTCCTGGTGCTTTTCCATCACTATTTATGTATGTATATTTAGTCACTTGCCATTTTTGCACAAATGATATCAGTGATAGGCAATTTTGCATGACTTGTTTTTATATTGGCAAATGTTTGTCCATGCCTATGCAATCATTTCCAAGCATTGAATTGCTATTCAAGGTAGGGGGTAATTCTTACGATCCACAGAAGTTCTTATGCATGACAAACGCTCATCTAATGGAACTCTATGAGGACATTTTCACTGCTGTTTTGAGAAAAAGTGCTCAGAGCGTGAACTTAGATTCAATGGCTGATTACGTGCAGAAACAGCTTGAAAATGGCCACCTAAGTTGGAGTTCTGTTAAAAATAACGATTTTTCGAGCCATCATTTACTCAGTCCATTAGTGACATGGAACCATTAGGTTGTGTAACAATAATGTCGTGATTAGTGATGTGAAAGCGCCATGGCGCTGGCGCCTGGCGCTAGCGCCAAAGCAAAAAGCGCCATGGCGCTTTTGGCGCTTGGCGCTAAAATGCTGTGGCGCCATTGGCGCTTGGCGCCGTGTTTCCGAAAAGCGCCATGGCGCTTTTGGCGCTTGGCGCTACTTTCCAGTGGCGCCATTGGCGCTTGGCGCTACCATTTTTTAAAGCGCCAAAAAAGCGCCAGAGTCTCATAATTGCGCCGCGGTGTTCATGTGCCTTTTTGCCCATTTTCAGCAATTTTTGGCCATGTATTTAATTATTTTACATAGGTATTTTACTCAGATATGTAATTTAGCTATTTTTACCCTGTTATCTCACAGTTTTCACTTTAAATCTTGAAATATCCAATGGATCGAAACTCTGCAACCCCCAACCACCAGACAATCTTTCAGCTTCTACCACTTCAGAGAGGCAATTTGTTATCTATTTGGACCAGTCTTACCGTATTACCTCGAAATACCCCCATGGGGGTTTATTATTTCGCCCACAAAATTTTAGGGGGGTTAATTCGAGGGGGGTTTATTCGACGGGGGGATATTATTTCGTCAGAAATTTTCGTGAAATTCATAGTGAAGAATACGGTTTTTCATACACAAAAACGTAATAAATGTGAGAAAATAGGTTTTATTGGGGTTAAAGATGTATAACTGTACACAAATGAGTGTATCAGTGTAGCTGCAATGCAAATTAGTAGTCGTAAATACATCATGTACATTGCATACATGATGTACATCATTCCGGAGGGGGGGTGTTTAGAGGGGGGGGGGGTTATTATTTCCCCAGCCCATATTGAGGGGGGGGGGGGGTTCATTCGAGGGGGGGTCAATTCCAGGGGGGGGAGACAATTCGAGGTAATACGGTAGTTACAGTTGGATGTTGAGCAAGAAAATTTATGGATTTCCATTATTTGACCATTTTTGTGTTTTTGGAGGCAATACAAGTTATTGAAAGTGAAGAAAATAGTAATTTGTCTCACCTGTATCATTAAAGGCAATGTCATTTTGGCGCTGGCGCCATTGGCGCTTGGCGCCATGTCTCCCTGGCGCCTTTGGTGCTTGGCGCTAAGGTCCTGAAAAGCGCCATGGCGCTTTTGGCGCTTGGCGCCATTTTGCTGTGGCGCCATTGGCGCTTGGCGCTAGTTCCGGAAAAGCGCCATGGCGCTTTTCGCGCTTGGCGCCAAAAGTCTGGCGCTTTTTACATCACTAGTCGTGATAATAGTTGTTAGTAAAATGTTCATTTCAAAAACGTTATGGAATGTAACAATGATATTCCAGTTCAATGGGGCAACTGCGACAGCATAGAAATGGCTCTGCAGGTTTTATGCTTTCCTGCGAAGAGGTTTCCGAAAAGAAAATAATACTTCTTTTTACGCTTTCTTGGGTGAAACGTACATTTCTATCCGTTATATGGTAAATCGAAGTAAAAAAAATTGGTCTTTGAATTTGCTTTACCTACTCGGACTAACTAGTAAATTTATAATACTTTACGCTTAGTGTACTTTGAAACAGTCTGGTACTTTTAACAAATCCGCATTAGCGTTGAGAACGTGCCAGGAAACGGCGCAAAGCAGACCGACATCACCGAATTTAGCTTAGGAGGAAATATTCGTAGTCTCAGTGTATCAAGGAAGGTATTCCAGGTGCAAACAGTGATATGGTTATTCATTTAAAAGCACTGGGTACCGGTGCCCGGTGGCGGACACGGGGGCACCAGCACCGATGCTGGTGCTGTGCCATTCTAATTTTCAGAGGTGCCACCCGGTGTCCGTGTCCGGTGCCATACGTTTCAACATGACACTGCTGCCGGTGCAGTACTGTGCCATATTTCCCGGTGCACATTTCCCGATGGTGCCCAGCAGACTTTCGGCGACAGATTCCTTCAAATGGATCTATTCACTGGCATGGGCATCTTTCCCCCGCTTCCGCCACACATATTTTTTCCTTGTTATGTGCCCAGAAATAATTTATATCGTCATTGTCAATGGCGGGTTTTCTCCGATTATTGCTGCAACGCGGTCACTTGGCATTTTTCTCACAGAATGTGTAAATACGTCACTTGATAAAAATCTGTATAGACATGAAAAACAATATAGAATACCTAATTTTTTATCCATTGGTACAATTTTTGGTACACTCGGCGGATATCACGCTTAGTATGGAAACCTACCATAACGCATTTTAACAATGAACCAAAATTTTACAGTTTTTCATCATGACATTTCTTTTTTACCATTGAATAATTTATTAAAATTTATCACAAGATTTTATCCATCAAATAATAGTAGGATTCTGCGCATACTTTGCGGTCCGCTGAGTAGTGATTTAAAAAGCGCGATAACTTGGGCGCCAAGCGCAAAAAGCCAGAGCAAAATGGCGCCAAGCGCCAGAAGCGCATATGGTGCTTTTTGCCTTGGCGCAAACGCCAATCGCCAGCGCCAGTCATGTTGTTCCTGGCGCCGGGTAAAATTAGCGCCAAGCGCTTTCAGCGCCAAGCGCCAATGGTGCCAGAGTACGATAACGCCAAGCGCCATGGCGCTTTTACATCACTACCGCCGAGTATACCATTCACACATGGTATACCGTATTTCTCCGTGTAAAGCACCCGGCTGCTATACAAATTTGAGACACTTTCCAGCAACCTTTTTTTAAAACTTGTATAACACCCGGGTGTTAGGTCAGGGGGTGCCATACACGGAAACTGGACTAAACTAAAAAGTGTGCTTTTGTTTGAAATTTATGATACACGTCACTACATATTTTGGCTTTTTCGGTTCTCAGCGTGCAGCAATTCAATGGAAAAAAGCATGCCGCGGAATTACAATGAGTGGCGCGCACCACACGCAATATTTAAGGAATTCAAATAGGGTGAACTTTTTTGAAACTTAGCATAGCACCCCCGGGTGCTATGCAGCTGTATAACACCCCGGGTGTTGTGCTCGGGGGGGGGGTCCTTTACACGGAGAAATACGGTAATAGGACAGTTCAGGAATGTTTCAACCGCTGGTGCTTTTCCACTGAATGGAACACATCACATAAATACATATCAAATTGAATATATGGAATGCACAGTTGCACTTTCAAATACGGTAAATATGCATAGCTATTATGTGTGCGCGATTGAATCCTGCCAAAATTGAAGATGAATAGAAATTATTCAGCCTCGAAGCCGACTGGGACTGGTTTGAATGCGATTTTCAATGAAAAGCAGCTGATTTAGACGTTTTCATCCCCTTCAAAACGTATACGTAAAATATTGGAGGAACGACAAAAATGTAGAGCGACATGCCCACATATTTAACTTCAACAAAAGCTCATGAAAGTATCTACGTTATCCACGAAGATGTGATATACCGTATTTCTTCTTTTAGAAAGGCAGGTCTCCAATAGAAGGTAAACTTTTTCACTTTTTGGGCACGAAATAAATACAGGTAAGGGTGATCTCCAATAGAAGGGCGGGTAAAAAGTTGACAAAAAATAGAAGGGCGCCCTTCTATTAGAAGAAATACGGTAGACAAGTACTGACTGCAGAATTGTATCCATACATAAATACTGCATAGGTAATATAAAAATATACCTATAAAAACCACAAAATACACATTTCAAAAAATATTCTATGAAAATAAATTTTGTAAATGTGACACCCATTCCCAAAAGACACATCACATAAATATATATCAAATTGAATATATGGTATCCAATCCATACCCGAAAGTCGCCGCATAAACGCGCTAGCTATAAACAAAGCTCATTTTTGTGCATGCTATGAAACGCGAAGACATTTAGTCAGTCAGTGTCCCAGCGCGTTACGTCAGATTAGCAAAATCAGTGGACAGCCTGTGCCCGCGGCTCGGAAAGGTGCATGCTAGCGAAAACCCGATGGACACGACTAGGGTGTCAACTTTCCGTTTTCCGTTTTCGCTTTGCACAGGCAAATTTTTTTCCCTTTATGTTTCCGATTTCCGGCTGCTAATTTTTTCCCGTTTCTGTTTTTCCGGCTCATTTTCCGTTTTCCAGCTAAATTTTCAGTTTTTCGGCCCATTTTCCGTTTTCCGGCTCCATTGTCTGTTTTTCCAACGTTTTTTCATTTTCCAGCTCAATATTCTGTTTTCTGTTCCAGCCAAACTGGTAAACATGCATGCTGATTCTCAATTCGAATAAGACCCCCGGGGAATTTTTTTTTTCATCAGAGTTTTTGAGGGGGGAGTTATTCAAGGGGGAGGAGTTATTCAAGGGGAGGGGGTATTTTTTCCTCAGAAACATGGACTAAATTTATTGTATGAATGCATTCTGTCAACTCATGTAATCCAGGTATTTAACAGTTCAACTACAACAAAAACGTGTTTATACACTGTGTACACATTGTGTATCTGTTGTTGCTGCCACATTTAATAGCTTGTTTTTCACCCAGAGGGGGGAGTTATTCATGAGGGGGGGGGGGGGTTTCGAGAGTATACGGGGATATACAGTATGTGAATTTTTTTATATTTCTAGCAAAATTTCTGCAAATTTTTTTATTTCTGGATAAATTTCTGCCATTTTTTTACATTTCCGGCAAAATTTAAGCAAATTTTATATGTTTCTCGCATAATTTCAGCAAATTTTTCCATTTCCGTTTTTCGCCCTTCCATTTTTCCGTTTTCCGGCAAGTGCAACTTTTTTTCCATTTTCCGTTTCCATTTTCCGTCAAAAAGTTCTTGTTGACACCCTAGACAAGACGGATTATCTGAATCATCCGGTCTGCTCGATTCCTATCTTCCATCGGGAGCCGAAAAGTTGGAAAAAATTTGAACCGAAAAGTTCAAAAATTCGAACCGTTAAGTTCGAAGTTTCAAAGATTCTCGCCGAAAAGTTCGAAAGTTCGAATATTCGTTCATAGTCTGCCGGATTTCGGGTAAACAATTTGACATGATTTGACACCATTTCGACTTCCCGACTTCCGCGTCTGCTAATCGAGCCGAACCGCACTGCGGGTGGCTCAAGGAATTGAGCTTCCATTGCGGTTTTACATAATGCAGTTAGGTATGTAATACACACACGTCTCATTACACCCATGTTTTTCAGTTGTTCCGACTACCTAGTAACACTAGTAGAGTTGTTAAAAGTACCAAACTTTTTTCAAAGCATGCGTAAATGTAAAGTATTTATTTTTTACTCACCCTCTGAGTAAAGAAAACATAAAGTAAATATGTTTCACTTTTACTCATGAGTAAAGTTTTTCCTGTCTCATGAGTTGTTCATTTTCCCTGGAAAATGTAAAAGTGGGTGTTTATCAGAAAGTTCATCACAATTCCACTCAAAATAACCAATTTTGATACATTTTTCAGATTTTCACTTTCAAATTCTCTAGTTCATGTGCTTTTTTGCCTCTTTTCAGCGTGTTTTGGCTACCTATTTTTCCATATTTTCAGCTTTTTCTCCCTTTTCCCATAATGTCTCGCAAAAGCCTATATAGAAGCCTATCTGAAATACGTTTTCTGTACACGAGTACCTTCAAAAGGCATATGTAAAAGCGTGTGCAGGTACTTTTTCAGAGCAAAGGTGAATGAATGTATGTACTCAGTACTCTAGTATTAGTATTTTTTGGAAACGTAAATACGTTTTCACAAGTATGAATTCCAGAAATACCGGGAAGGTCCACTTAAATCTTAAAGTTTAATATATGGAGAAATTGGATTCTCCTTGCAATCATTGGTTGTTCTTCAGGTCAAAACATACTAAATGAGGCAATTTTGATAGCCAACAACAACTACAACAACAATATGTGCTGTGCTGTCCAGTACTTTCACACCACAGAGAGAGTGTGATGACTTTCCGATCGACCCACACCCAGTATTTTGTGTCCAGCAGCAAATATTCGACACACATTTATTCGATCTGTAAAAACACGTGTATTTGTAAGGATACAGACATATAAAATCAACGGACTCAATTAGACGCGTATTAGTTTGACGTTTCGACGCTAGGCACCGCTAACGAAGTTAATGAAAAGGCAGGTCGGTGGCACGCCGACGCACGAGTTCCTGTAATCCTAGTTCCTGTTCCCAGCTCAAGGCTCAACTTGGATTAGAAACGAAATATAGTTTAATCCTCTTGTAAATCTTTTCCCGCCTCTTTTTGTTTTCGACGTGGCGATATTTTGAGAAAATGAGTGAGACAAAAAACATGGGAAAACGGCATCTCAAACGTGATACGAAAACAACGGAAACGAACAATAAGTCGCCTCACATGAAAACGGGGTCGTTTTTGATTTTTTTACACCCACGCCGAAAGTAAAACAGCGAAAATGAAAATGTCTGAAAATTGAAATGCACCGTACCTCCGCGCGCGCGCGCTTTACAACGCCTCGGGGCAGAATTTCGCCAGCACAATGGCAAACTGTACGCATATACGCATTCGCGGTTGCGCTACATTCGCTTCACTTTCAATTTCAACTTCGGGTCAAAAATCGACTGGTTTGTTTCCGCAGTCTCTTGTGTCACACAAGTTCGACCCTACCAATAAAGGTCTATTTTTCCAGTTGGAACACGAGAATCATGTCGATGGACACGGCGCGGTGCGCCAGCTACCTGGCAGTGGCCCTGGGCGCCATCGGAATCGTGGTGGCCGGCATCGGGCTGCCCATGCTGTTTTCGGCCATCGAGCAGCTGGATAATGAGCTGCAGTTGAAGGTTAGTGACGTCGGCGCGCTATAAATGAAATCGATTGTCGACTGCATCGACTAATTTCGATTGAGATTTTGGTTGATGGGTTCGAGAACTACCTACCCGTTCAAATGCACATCGATATCATTCCTTTTTTCGATACTGTCGCATCTTCACTGGAAGATTACCGTGCGCTCGTCAATTAAAATCTGAATTGACAAGGAAAGCAGTTGACACATAGTGTGTGCAGCGCCATCATAGTTATTGAGCTGGACCCAGTTTCACACCTTGTCAGAAACACCAGAAACATTGTACGGCAACGATCACTACATTCAACTGCTCCTCAGGTCTTCGAATACAACCACTACGCGGAGAACGCGTGGTCCGAAGCGTCGGTAGTGCGCGCCGCCGTGCCCGACATGATGATGTCGCAACGGCCGGCCGCCGAGCCGCTCAAGCACTTCACGGGCGGGCGGCAGAAGCGTCAACTGCCCGACAATTGCGTGTGCGCCGCCGAGGGGCCCTCGCCGTGCCCACAGGGACCATCGGGAGAGGACGGCCCGCCTGGAGAGGACGGCGATGATGGCGAACCCGGCACTGATGGACAGCCGGGCAAGGATGGTTGGTCACCAGGGGGTAGTTCCGGTGCCTGTAAAATGCCCTGTGAAATGTAAAATGTAATGCAAAGTGTAAAAAGTCATGTAAAATGCGTTAGCCATTTTACAGGGTCTTTTACATGACTTTTGAAACTTTGCATGACTTTGACATGTTAAGGCTCTGGGTGCAGCACCAGTAGACATCTTGCCGCACTGTAGCATACAGCCGACTGCATTGATATTCGATTGTCCGTTTCAGGCGAGGCTGGCGAGCAGTGCAAGGTGCAGTGCGGCGAAGACTGCCCGCCGGGTGAGAAGGGTCCCCCTGGTCCAGAGGGTCCTCCCGGCGACGAGGGTAGTCCGGGCGACAGCGGCGATCCGGGCAGCGACGGCGCCGATGGAGGCGATGGGGGGCCGGGCGACGATGGCGACCCTGGCCAGGTGCCAATCCCAGACCCTGAAAAATGCCCTGTAAAATTTCAAATGTCACGCAAAGTATCAAAAATCACGTAAAATGCCCTGCAAAATGGCAAACGTACGTTTTACGTGACTTTTAACACTTTGCGTGACATTTGACATCTTTCAGGGCATTTTACAGTGTCTGAGACTGCCCCCAGGACGGCAGCGACGGCTCACCCGGACCAAAGGGTCCCGACGGGGAAGATGGCACGTTGGGCACCAAGGGCGACCCGGGACCGAAGGGCGATTCCGGCCCGGGAGGCGACCCCGGCAGCCCAGGGCCCGACGGCAGCCCAGGACCCGACGGTGGTGATGGAGACGGAGGCGGCGACGGCGACGCTGGAGACGCTGGACCCCGCGGCGACGAGGGCCCAGCCGGAGACAAGGGCGAGCCGGGCCGCGCTGGTTAGTTCGTTGCGCTAGACTGCGGCGCACTTTGCGGCCTGTGCCTGTAGACATGTAAACCCGCCCGGCATGTAGGTAAAATAGCTAAAAATAGGTATATAACCGTGTGTATATTCCGAAAAAGCGATTTTAAGGTGAAAATTGACAAAATGGAACAAGAATTGACAATTTGAGTGACAATTTGGAAAAATCGCTCAACATTTTGCTCCACGTAAGTAAATAGATAGCTGAACGAGATGGGGGGAAGGAGGATCAGGCCGATCAGGGTAGCCCAAAAATTTGCCTCGGTATAGATGGGTAGATAAATATGTAGCTGAGCGGTCATCCGGGATAGATAGATACTAGCTCGCTGATTTGTGGGGTGGGGCAGGCGGCAGGCCTCCTCCATCGGAGACACTTGAAACGGGTCTACATGCCTAGCGGGATCACATGTCTAGGGAAGCTACGTCCACCTTGCTGCATGTGCAACTTACGTACCGTAATCCAACTGCGGTGGGTCGCCCTCAGGCAACGACGCGGCCTACTGCCCGTGCCCGCCGAGGCGCGCCGGCGCACTCGGCGCGCTCACGCGCCACCAGCAGCAGTTCGCCCGGCGTCGCTTCTTCTTCAAGGGCTTCCAGTGAACTGTCGCAGTTCGGTCTTGCGACTGGCGAATGTGTCGCGCAGGTTTTTGATTGTTAATTGTGAATGTGATGTAACATTTTTGCACATTTTTCACACGGCTTTTGAATGGATCGTCGTCCTTCGACTTTTCGTAAATTTACCATCTACTGCTCCGTTGGAGTTACGGTTCTATTGCAAGATGTAAATAAATACAGCACGAAGACTGGTATGATTCGACAATTTGTTAATCCTTTTGTTTGTGTTTTGGATTCGTTTTGTCTGAAAAACAGCACGAACGACAATAAACAACGGCGACGCGGTAAACAGAAAATTACGACCGACTGGAAAGTCGTAATAAATTGCCAAGAACAAGAAACAGCTGGATGAAGCAAATTTGTAACTCATTTTGAATGTTTTCGGCGGGACGCAGTCGGACATTTTTCCTTCTGAAAATACAGGTGGATGAATAGATACTTAGATAAAAAATTATGCCATTTTCCTCTGCATTTTCCACATGGATTATACAGGGTGCGGCAATTTAGACGGACCCCATAAAGTTTTGAATAACTTGTCACTGGGTAGTCGGATTAACGTCAAATTTTAGGTCAACATTAACAACTAAATAGAAAAGGAGCCCTGAAAATATGGCTGCGATAGCTCCACTCGTTCACAAGTTATTCATGCGAACGCGTAATTGTCACTTTTCCACCACCTTGTGATATTGTTCAAGCGGGATTGACTTCTCGGGACCGGGATCGGGATCGGATTGCTTTGTTCTGGGTTTTTTTTTAAATTTTCTTTTCGCAGCTGCATGCCTAAATGCGTGCACGCCTGCCACCAATTCGCTATTCACATAAGCAAATCGTCGGGTGCTTGCGTAATTGGTCGTAAAGCTAGGTGGTGGAAAAGTGACAATTACACGTTTTCATGAATAACTTGAGAACGAATGGAGCTATCGCAGCCATATTATTTTCAGGGATCCTTTCCTATTGATTTGTTAATGTTGACCTTAAATTTGACATTTATCCGACCACCCAGTGACGAGTTATTCGAAACTTTATGGGGTCCGTCTAAATTGCCGCACCCTGTATTTATCCATATCCTGACCTGATTTACGGGTGTGCTCTTTATATTCATACATTGTACTTTATATCCTCGCCAGACTCGTACATCACAAACAAAATTGAAACGGTTCCTGAAAAAACCCAGCCAGTCTTTTTGTAGCAAACGGCGCCAGGTGCCAATCCCAAACCCTTTAGAGGGTAAAGTAAAGTGTCAAATCTCATGTAGAATGTCATGCATAGTGTCAATTGTCATGACAAATGAAGAGTAAAGTGACAATCGTCATGAAAAATTCAGTAAAAAAATATTTTCTTTTTTGTTTTGGTTGACGTTTTGCATGACATATAACACTTTACTTTACACTTCACAGGGTCTGGGATTGCCTCCAGAATTTTTATTGTGTCCGCGGTACTTTCTCATGGTTTTTATCAGGTGTGCCATTTTCCAAACCAGACGGCAATTTTCAAATGGTCAACTATCTTACAAACGACGATGTATTTACATTCTTTTTTGCCCGTTTTTCCTTTGCGCTACCTGATAAAATTCCGCGAGCGTTTTTGCCGCGATGTGCATCACTGCATTTATAGGTTGCCAAGTGTGAGAAAAACCGATGCACTTCGTACCAAAATATTCATGTCGTCCCTTTGTCTACTATTATTCTCACCTTACTGTAAGGTGCTGCGTTTGATCAAAGGCACCTCGTTATGAATATTTAGGTAGAAAGCTAGACAGCCGGCTACCGGTACCGGTTATCGGCTACCGGCTACCGGTTCTTGTCCCAGAATGTGTTTCCCTCGCAGCCTATGGCTAGATGACATTTCTTTTGGATTATAATTGCTCCTTAGTCTTGTCGATAGTCGTTGTGACGTATTTTAAGTCCATAAGCTAAATTTAATCACCGAAACTCTAACGGAAAATGTTTCCGTTCAAGTATTTAAGTTCTCCTTAAATAAGTGACTCCTCAACAAAGTTGTCAAGGGGGATTTATTCAAGGAGAACAGTTATTCAAGGAGAAAAGTTTTTCAAGGGGTGCTTATTCAAAGGGTTTACGGTATTCCCTTTCTACTGATTCATATCTTTACCTATCAAAAACAATCCCATAAATTTATGTAAATGTAAAGTGGTGTCATGTTTTTGAGTAAAGCGGTAGATACATTAGATAGTAGTGTAAAAGTACCAGGGGTCTTGGCACTTAAATATATACCTATTCGACAACACATGCTGACAAGTAGCATTTGAGCTGTTACTTGTCCGAGCCAATGCACAGAGTACTGGAGTAGAAAATTTTTGTAATTAGCACCAGCTTGACCCCCTCCATCCGCTTCCTTTCAAAATGCTTAATTAAACAAGGTACAATCTTCATAGCGCCGGTCCTCCAAACCCTATTAGGTATTCAATGGATGAAAACGCATTATTTTACCTAGGCACAACGATCGTGTTCGCGCTGCAAATCGCATGAGCGTCACTTGACTGAAAGGAAAACATGCGTTTCATGAAGTGGATCCCATCCCCGTGCAACGTGCAGATCGCAGTTAACCAATTTCATCGATTATGATTTAACAGCGCCGCGGCGCTGCGGGGGCGCCAGCGCGGCAGAGACATCGATCACGCGCACCTCGCAGTGCCGCCACTCGCGTTTGACAATGCTCTAACTGGTGATAACCTGTAGGAATGTATTTGGTCTTTGGGTGTAGTATTTTTACGCAGGTACGCAGCCTGTATTTATTTTACACACATATTTATCATACTCATTATGCGCATATTTATGTAAACATGTATTTTTCGAATTTTTCATGGAAGCCAGACAGGTAAAGCACAAAGCAGACGTTGCAATTTTCGACAGGTATTCCAGAAACCAAGTCTATCATTTTGGTCAAGTTTTTGTTGGTATCTTTCATATTTCATGTTTTTGTGTATAGGCATAAGTTCGCTGTCCAATAATTCTCAAGTCTAGGCGAAATTTTTACAGGTAATTGTTTCCGCCACTCCTAAATACTCCTGTTTCCTATCCTTAAGTTATCGTTAACATAACAGGCAATGTTAATGGCGACAGTAACTGAGAAAAATTTCTTGTTCAATGGGTGCCCACAACTTCAACAGATCGCATGTGTGCATTTATTTGTGATCAGAGTATCCAAGATCATGGGGGTATTATTTTTTTATTGTTACAGGCTGGCTGATTGTTACGGATAATCATTTCAATCCACGTGTCGTAGCGTACGCTTTTTTCCACCTACCTATTTCATGTTGAAATTTACGTATACTCGGCGGACATCACGCCTAGTATGGAAACCTACCATAACCCGTCTGAATAATCAACCAAAAATTATTGAATTTTTTCATCATAATGCTGCGATTACAGCTCGGACAAATTGACTGGGCGTAAAATTGCTTTTTGGGTGTAAAATTAATTACAGGTGAATGGATAAGATATGGCGTTGTAATTTCAGTCAGAGAAAGCGCACATGCAGATGTTGCTTGCCAAAGCTCATCAGTTTATTTTGATTGTACTAGAAGTTATGAATTTTGGCGCAAATTTTTATAATTTTACACCCTGATTTTACGCAACTTACAGCGCATAATTAAAAAAATTGTGCTAAAATTCATAACTCCCAGTACGATTAAAATAAACTCATGAGCTTTGTACACAAGAAATTTTATGCATCTAAGCTTTCTTTGACTGAAATAACAATGTTGTATCTTTATCCATTCATCTGTAATTAATTTTACGCCCAAAATCAATTTTACACCCGGTCTATTTTACGCCCGAGCTGTAATCAGAGCATAATATTTCGTTATTACTCTAGAAAGAGTGCAAAATTGCACTTGCCTCAGGCGGGAATCGAACCTGCACCTCTCGTATAGAACACGAGTGCCCTAACCACTAGACTACAGAGGGCGGGCTCTTCACTATTAAGCCGGAATTACAGCTCAGCGCCTTTTGACGTGAAATGATGACGTCGTAAAATTGATTACATCAAACTAGACAAAGGTACAGCATTGAAATTTCAGAATTAGATAGTTCTAGTAATTGTGTGTAATGTCACAAAAAATTTTTATCAAATAATCATTATTTAAGTGGTTATTAATTTAACGTCAAACTTTTTGGTGATGTAAAATGTTTGACGTGAAATGTTGACGTAGAATGTGTGAATTTTGACGTAAAATTAATAACTTATTAAACAATAATTATTTTCTTAATTTTTTAGGACATTACACACAATTACTAGAACTATCAAATTCTGAAATTTCAATGCTGTACCTATGTCTATTTTGATGTAATCAATTTTTCGACGTCATCATTTCACGTCAAACGCCGCTGAGCTGTAATTCCGGCTTTAGGGGCTGACATGCTGCGTCGGCAATGCCTTTAACACTATGGAATAAATAATTTCTAAATTTATCGCAAAATTTTATTCACTAAATTATGGTAGGATTCTGCACATGCTTTGCCGTCCGCCGCGTATATCTTATGTTGCGCGTTATCGGACTCCATCCTCTCATCCATGTGAATTGCCCACTGGTAACTCCTCCAGACAAAGTATTGTGTGAAACACTTCCATTGTGTAATTGGGCACCCTCCCTGCATGCATTCCATGATCCAGATAAAGCCGAGATGTGCGTGGACTTGCTATTGTGCCCAACAAATACCACCAATTATTTAGTATGGCACTTTATTCGGTCAAATTTACGGTACATTTCCCAAAATTATCTGTATTTACGTCTCCTACCTTGCGCCATTGTGTTTTAGTTTAGCGTTTTTTTGCGGTGAACACTTATCCACGTACCTACAAAATACATTTAACATGTAAATTACCTAGGTACCGAATTTCCTCGAAATACCCCCACCTCGAATTACCCCCCCCTCGAAATATCCCCCTCGAAATACCCCCGTCTGGAATGATGTACATATATCATGTATGCAATGTAGGTAAATACTGTAAATATTAAATATGGTCCATTAAATACGTTAATCCAATAAAAAATGGCTAAAGCCAACAAAAAGTGGACGCTGCAGCCAAACATCTGTA